>JZKD02S1813706.1:219092-246906 GCA_000966675.3 Picea glauca
TTGTGACCAAAGTTAGAACAGTAGAAACAATATCCATAGAAAAATTCTTTGTACTTGGAAAATGGTTGTCTTCTTTGAGCAAATCGATTTCTTCCATGCTAATGACGTCTTTCAATAGGGAGCACATTATTTCTTTGTTCTACAGATTTAGTCCTGGCACCTTTTTCTTTACTCGTCCTGGGCCGCTGATTGTCTTCCTTTGTTTCTATAGGTTTGTTGTTGTCATTGGTTATAGATTTGACAAACTTGATGGGTTCTTCTTTTCTTGGCTTACCACTACTTGATCTCTCTTCATAACCCAGACCAGTTTTCAGCTTTGGATTCCTTTGCTGATTCAAAATGGTGGCTAATCCTTCTGAGGATTTGATACTTGACAGATTCTGATTATACAAGGCTTGAAACTTCTCCATCTCTTTCCTAGCTTTCACTACTTCTTGTTCTAAGGCTTCACATCTTGCCTTCTTTTCTGATAATTGTCGTTTCAAAATGTCTTCGATTTTCTTTACCTCTTCTAATTCCACTTTTAGTAGGACAAGGTCTTCATCAGGTTCTTTATTGTCTTTCTAGAACTGTATCAACAATTGTCTTTTCTTTCTGTTCTTAATTCTTAGTCTGTCAATCTCTTCCAATGCACTGATCAGTTCTCCTTCAATGTCAACCACAACTTCTTCTTCATTAGCACCACTTCCTGTGATTTTATTATCATAATTCTCTTTAGCCATAAGTATAAAGACATTTAGTTTATCTTCAATAGAGGACTCATTGTCTTCATCATCTAAAGGATCATCATCATCGTTTACGCAAAGACTTTTCTTCTTAAAGTTATTCTCTTTAAAGAAATTTCTATGTTTGTGCTTCTCCTCATCATCACATGTCTGATCCTTTCTTTTGTGGGGACATTTATTTTCAAAATGACCTATCCTACCACAGTTGAAACATTTGAAAGGCAGTTTACCTTTGTATTTGATTGATCCCTTCTTCAGTCTCTTCACAAATTTTTCTTCAATTTCATCGAGCTCAGAATCCTCATTCTTGTCTGCTTTAAATGATGCTTCTCTAGAGGTGGGTTTATCTTTAACTATTCTCATTTCATATGCAGTCAATGTTCCAAGAAGTTGACCAAACTCCAAGGTTTTTAGATCATTAAGTTCTTCTATAGCAGAGACCTTCGGGTTGAACCTATCTGGGAGAGATCTCAAGATTTTATGAACCTATCTGTTCCTCAATTTTTTCACCAAGTGATTTCATTGCATTTATCATTTCTTCTACTCTCAGAAAGTATTTTCCAACAGTTTCATCTTCCTTCATCTTCAACTGTTCAAACTATATTCTATAGGTTTGAAGCTTGGCGTCCTTTACCTTCTCATTACCTTCATAACTTCTAATGAGTTTGTCCCACATTTCTTTGGCAGTTCCTAGGTGCATAACTTTTATAAATTCTGCTTCTGCAAGCCCACTCAAGATAGCATTCATAGCCTTAGTGTTGAAGCTAAATTCTAGCTTTTCATCCTTATTAGCTAGTACAACTGGCTTTACATAACCAATATCTACCACATCCCAGACCTATGCACCTAAAGCCATTATGTAGGTTCTCATTCTAACTTTCCAGAAGGCAAAGTTTGTTCCATTGAATAGAGGGGCCTTATTGCTTGAATTTCCTTCATGGCTTGACATGTTTAAGCTCTAGGATCTACCCTTAGGTAAAAGGGGCCGGATCTGATACCAATTGTTGGACAACTGAGAGGGGGGGGGGTGAATTAGTTGTTATTGTGCTTAAACAATTGTGCTTATTTTAAACTCTTTACACAACATTTAATGACAGTCACAATAATGCAGGGAAGTAAGCAATAGAACATTCAACAACAGTCACACATATGAGATACACAGAGACATATATTTCCTGAGGAAACCAATACAGGGTAAAAACCTCTTCTTATTTATATGATAAGTAATATTTACATTCTTTACATTATCATACATATGAGCACCAACTCATAATGAGGCTACAACCTCTGTTTTGCAAGCAACAACTTGCTGAGAGCACCAACTCTCTGTTTTCTCTAGCACCAACTCCCTGGTTTCTCTAGCACCCACTAGAAGGAAGCACCAACTCCCTGAGTGTTCCATCACCAAATGGATGGTAGCACCAACTTCCTAAGTGTTCCAGCACCAACTATATGCACGCACAAACTTCCAGTCACACAGGCACCAACCTGTATAACCGAGAAGAACAGTTCTCCCTTGCACCACCCTACCACCCTGGTTTCTTTGGCTGCAACCAGATGGAAGCTACAAATCCCTGTGTTCAAGCACCCACTTGAACCTTTGAGAACAACAGTCCTCCCTAGCACCTCCCAAGCACCTTGAAATATAAATTTTGCTATATATATAAGTTTATCACAGTGATACCATATTTATCATTGGCTTACTAGGATTATCACTGTTCTGCTATGCTGATCTATTCTCTTGTAACAGTGTCTCTCTGTCTGCATCTTCTTGCGATTTCTGATCTTCTGTTTTTCTCTATAAGAGCACCTCAGCCTTCCTTTAGTTTTTCACTGTCTTTTTGCACACCTCCTTGCACTTTCTGCGCTACTGCCTTTTATGCTATGTGCGCCCTTTGCATTTAATGCACCATTCCTCTTCTTTGTATTCTAGCTGCTGCACACTCCTCCTTCTACACTCCTGAATCCCTCCTGACAACAACAACCCCCATCTCTTCTTTGTTCAACATACTTATAGTCTTTGTGCACCTTATGCATGCTATCTCGCCATGCTTCTGCATGCTCTCTCCATGTCGAGTGCTCTGCCTGATCATCATTGCAACTCTTCAGCTTCTCTGGCGGTTCAACCCACACATCCATCATCACTGGGTGTAATGCTGAGATTCCTTGGCCTGTCTGGAAGTTGAGACTCTTCATCTTCTTCATCATAGTCAAGCTCATCCCCTCTGTTGCAGTTACAGGCTTCAACACTCTTCCATCTATTAATTGCCTCTATGAACAGTCTTCATTCCACTGGCAGATGCCTTGAGACTCTTCAGTTCCTCTGGAAATCACACTGAATTCTCTTCGAGTCCTTTGGCAGAAACCATCAGTGATTTCTAGTAGTTACAGAGCGAACCTTGAAATGGAGCCTAGCTATGCTAGCTCCTTCCACTTACGTGACCACCAACGGTGACCACCGACTACATCGATATTTCGACATTTTGGCATTCGGCCTTTCGGTATTCCTGTGGTGAAGAGTTATCTTGACACTCATTGTCGTGATCCCTGAAACTCCGAAAAACAAGGAGCTTAACTCTTCGAGCTTTTCTCTACAGCTCTTCGACGATGTGACCACCAGCTGTGACCACAACCTTATTAAAAAAATGCATTTCGCAATTTTTTGTTTCAGCACTTTGGGAATCCTATGATGAAGAGTCTCAGGTCTTGATCCCTCCATCCTAGTATCCAAAATTGTCCTCCTACTTTCGGGATTTCAGCGTTTCGCATTTCGCGATTCTGGGACTCCTGATGATGAAGAGTCTTGACTCTTCCAACTCCTGGTATCCAAAAATGTCCTCCTTCTTCTAGGATTTTGGCATTTCACATTTCATGATTCCGGGACTCCTGATGATGAAGAGCCTTGATTCTTCCAACTCCTGGTATCCAAAACTCCGAAATGGAGTTATTTCCCGGTCTGCGAAACTCTTTGTTTATGTGCCTATTTTGGGATTTCGACGTTTCGCATTTCATCGTTTCGACATTTCGACACTCCTGTGGTGAAGTGTTTTGACACTTCAACTCCCGGTATCTGGTACTCCGAAATGGAGTTATTTCCCGGTCTGCAAAACTCTTGTTGATGTGCCTCTTTCGGGATTTTGGGATTCCGGATTTCGCAACTCCGGGATTCCTTTGATGAAGAGTCTCGACTCTTGACTCTTCCAACTCCCGATATCCAGAACTACGAAATGGAGTCTTTGAAATGCTCTGATCTTTCGCCTTTCGGTATTTTGGGGTTTGCTACTTCAAAGGTTAATGTTCCTTTGATCTTTGATTTCCTGGCCTGCGAAACTCTGAAATGGAGTCTTTGTGATGCTCTGATCTTTCGCCACACGTCCGTCCCTGATCAATTCTCAATCCAACGACTCAGATCATTTCGCCATTTCGCATTTCGTAATTTGGAAGGATAGAGCACTTCCTTACTTTGACTTCTTGGTCAGCGAAATGTTGATCTGTGACCACGTGTCCTACCCGAATATGGACGGTCCTCCTTCTTTCGAGATTTTGTAAGCCCGCTTCACCTTACACTTTAAAGAATGTGCAGGTTCTCCTAGATCCAACGACGGTCGGACCCCGCACTCGGATCTAACACCCGAGATCTGTCCTCCATCTACGCGCTCATCCTATGTGAGTTTAGATCTGATAGTCATCGGGAATTCTGAATGAGATCCAACGATCACTGTCGCTTCTCCTCCCGAGCTTACGCATCCTCCTGACTTGGAAGAATTTCTAAGTGTCAAAGGTAGTGTATGCTTGTCATTGATGGCAAGTACAGTAGCGATGATGGCTTGAGTATAGGTACAATGTGTCAGGCGGACACCAGAAGTATTTTGGGGAGACGCAACAAAGCAAGCTCGTGAATACCATAAGAGATAGTGCAGAGGTGCACGCAAAGTGCAGAGTGTGTTTTTCATTGATGGCAAGATCAGAGTGTGCATCGGTGGCAAAACAAGAACAACGTAAGATCAAGAGGATTAGCGCAGAGTTGCATGCAGTGCATAGGTGTCCATGAGGGACGAGGTTAACTCATTGCCAAAGATCAAGAGAGATAGTGTACTCAAGATCTCAGGCAGATCAAAGGTCGAGGCCTTTGACACTTAGAAATTCTTCCAAGTTAGGAGGATGCGTAAGCTCGAGAGGAGAAGTGACAGTGATTGTTGGATCCCATTCAAAATTCTCGATGACCATCATATCTGAACTCAGATAGGACAAGCGCGTAGATGGAGGAAAGATCTCAGGTGTTAGATTCTAGTGCAGGGTCTGACTGTCGTTGGATCTAGGAGAACCTGAATGTTCTTTAAAGTGCAAGGTGAAGAGGGCTTACAAAATCCCAAAAGAAGGAGGACCGTCCATCTTCGGTCATGACACATGGTCATAGATCAACATTTCACTGACCAAGAATTCAAAGGAAGGAAGTGCTCTATCCTTCCAAATTGCGAAATGAAAAATGGTGAAATGATCTGAGTCGTTGGATCGAGAATTGATTGGGGACGGACGCGTCGCGAAAGATCAGAGCACCACAAAGACTCCATTTCAGAGTTTCGCAGACTGAGAAATCAAAGATCAAAGAAACATTAATCTTTGAAGTAGCGAACCCCAAAATTCCGAAAGGCAAAAGATCAGATCATGTCAAAGACTCCATTTCGGAGTTCTAGATACCGGGAGTTGGAAGAGTCGAGAGTTGAGACTCTTCATCAAAGGAATCCCGGAGTTGCGAAATCTAGAATCCCGAAATCCCGAAAGAGGCACATCAACAAGAGTTTTGCAGACCGGGAAATAACTCCATTTCGGAGTCCCAGATACCAGGAGTTGAAGTGTCAAAACATTTCACCACAGGAGTGCCGAAATGCTGAAACGACGAAATGCGAAATGCCGAAATCCTGAAATAGGCACATAAACAAAGAGTTTCGCAGACCAGGAAATAACTCCATTTCAGAGTTTCAGATACTGGGAGTTGGAAGAGTCAAGACTCTTCATCATCAGGAGTCCCAGAATCGCGACATGTGAAACGTCAAAATCCCGAAAGCAGGAGAACAATTTCGGATACCGGGAGATGGAGGGATCAAGATCCGAGACTCTTCATCATAGGAGTCCCGAAGTGCTGAAACACAAAATTGCGAAATGCAGTTTTTGAATAAGGCTGTGGTCACAGCCGGTGGTCACATCATCGAAGAGCTGTAGAGAAGAGATCGAAGAGTTAAGCTTCTTTTTTTGGGGAGTTTCAAGGATCACGACAATGAGTGTCAAGATAACTCTTTACCATAGGAATACCGAAAGGCCGAATGCCGAAATGCCAAAATATCGATGTAGCCGGTGGTCACCATCGGTGGTCGCATAAGTGGAAGGAGCTAGCATAGCTAGGATCCATTTCAAGGTTCACTCTGTAACTGCTAGAGATCACTGATGGTTTTTTCCATAGGACTCGAAGAGACTTCAGTGTGATTTCCAGAGGAACTGAAGAGTCTCAAGGCATCTGCCAGTGGAATGAAGACTGTTCATAGAGGCGATTGACAGATGGAAGAGCATTGAAGCCTGTAACTACAACAGAGGGGATGAGATCGACTATGATGAAGAAGAAGAAGAGTCTCAACTTCCAGACAGGCCAAGGAATCTCAGCATAACACCCAGTGATGATGGACGCACGGGTTGAACCGCCAGAGAAGCTGAAGAGTTGCAATGATGATCAGGCAGAGCACTCGACATGGGGAGAGCATGCAAAAGCATGGTGAGATAGCATGCACAAGGTGCACAGAAACCATAAGTATATTGAACAAAGAAGAGATGGGGGCTGCTATTGTCAGGAGGCATTCAGGAGTGTAGAAGGAGGAGTGTGCAGTAGCTGGAATACAGAGAAGAGGAATGGTGCATTGAATGCAAAGGGCGCACAGAGCATAAAAGGCAGTAGCACAGAAAGCACAAGGAGGTGTGCAACAAAACAATGAGACACTAAAGGAAGGTTGAGGTGCTCTTGTAGAGAAAAATAGAAGATCAGAAATTGCAAGAAGATGCAGACAGAGAGACATTGATACAGGAGAACAGATCAGCATAGTAGAACAGTGATAATCTTGGTAAGCCAATGATAAATATGGTATCACTGTGATAAACTTATATATATAGAAAACTTTATATTTCAGGGTGGTTGGGAGGCGATAGGGAGGAATTTTGTCCTCAGAGGTTCAAGTGGGTGCTTGAACATAGGGAGTTGTAGCTTCCATCTGGTTGCAGCCAGAGAAACCAGGGTGGCAGGGTGGTGCAAGGGAGAACTATTGTTCTCGGTTATACAGGTTGGTGCTTGTGTGAATGGAAGTTGGTGCTTCCATCCAGTTGGTGCTGGAACACTTAGGAAGTTAGTGCTTCCATCCAGTTGGTGTTGGAACACTTAGGGAGTTGGTGCTTCCTTCTAGTGGGTGCTAGAGAAACCGGGGAGTTAGTGCTTCCTTCTAGTAGGTTCTAGAGAAAACAAAGAGTTGGTGCTCTCAGCAAGTTGTTGCTTGCAAAACAGAGGTTGTAGCCTCATTATGAGTTGGTTCTCATATGTATGATAATGTAAAGAATGTAAAGATTACTTATCATATAAAGAAGAAGAGGTTTTTACCCTGTATGGGTTTCCTCAGGAAATATCTATCTTAGTGTATCTGATATGTGTGATTGACGCTAAAAGTTATATTGCTTACTTCCCTGCATTATTGTAACTATCATTAAATGCTATGTAAAGAGTTTAAAATAAGCACAATTGTTTAAGCACAGTAACAACTGATTCACCCCCCCCCCCCTCTCAGTTGTCCAACAAGAAGAACATCACAGCAGAGGCCACTGCCAAGATCTTCTTTGAACGACTCTGGGTACATTTTGGAATCCCACAAAACATTGTCTCATATCGAGACAATCAATTCCTAAGAACATTTTGGTCGAGCCTCTAGTCACTGCTAGACACCAAGCTCACCAAATCCACGACCTTCCACCCCCAGACAGATGGCCAAACCGAGGTTGTAAATTGAATGATTGTGCATATCCTTTGCATGTATAATTCAAAGCACCCTCGCACATGGGATGAGATCCTGCCCTATGTCCAACATAGATACAACTGAGCCCTGCATAGCTCAAATGACCACAACCCCTTTCAGGTGGGGTTGGGATTCCAACCATTGGGTCCCATAGATGTTGCACTTCCCCTTGCGGTCACCTCGACCAAATCATCTCCTGCTCCAAAGGAAGCTGACAAATCCACCCGGTTCATTGAGTGGATCCAACACATCTGCCAACAGGTTCAGGATATCCTACAGAAGTCCCTTGACAAGTACAAGCAACTCCATGATCAACATCGGGTGCCACATAAGTTTCAAGTGGGCGACAAAGTTTGGTTGCACTTGCAGAAAGAACGCCTCACAGGACCCCATCGAAAGCTTTGCCCACTCTGTTATGGGTTGTAAACCATAACCAAGTCTGCGTGGGATAATTCTTTTGAGCTCAACATTCCTCTTTTCCTTGGCCTTCACCCAGTGTTCAATGTGGATCTCCTTCGCCCTTATTTCCCACGATTATTGGACACCTCAGACGTAGCAGAGCAGCTGACACCAACATAGCTCAACCCTGACCGCATACAATAGGCATCCAACGATCATATTGTGGACACACAGATCAAGGGCACTCAACAACAAAGGATCCAACTTTATTGAGTTTTCAAAGCAGGGTAGCTCCTGCACCAATGCAAGTGGCTCACCTAGGGCCAAATTCAGTAGAAATTTCCTCACATGATGAGGGAAATCAACGCAATGGAGACCATTTCTTCCTAAGGAGGGAGGATTGATCCAGGTGGATATCGGTGGCCACCCACATTTTCCAACTGGCTCAAAACAATTTTCTGACAATTTTGACAATTTACTATTTTTAGCAGTTTTAATTTCCAGGGCCATTTTGAGGACCTAAATGAAGGTTTTCCAGGATCGATCTTCTTAGTGGTAGCCAATGGCTTGATTGAGACCCCAAAATGAGTCTCCTCAATGATACCTTTCCAATGGGCTATCATACACCTAAAATAGAGATCATATGAAAAAGTTACGACCCCGGGAAGTTTATGTACTAACTTACAAGGACGGGGCCCACATGACTTTTGGCGCTTCATCTCCTAGGGTTAGGTTTTTGGATGTCTAGGGTTTTTGGAATTCCTGTTTATTGTAAAAAATCCTTCAGAGCCTCATTGTAATCATATTCTTGTGAATGAGCACAACTGTCACATCTCTTCTCAGAGATAAGCCGCCACCATTCCAACAAGCTTGTTTCCGCTACATTTTACAATTTCAACGTATTTCCTTATTGAATAGAAAACCAATTTTACTGTATCTCTGTTATTTTGTGTTAAGCACCTGTTAATAATATGTAGTCATTTCGTTCTGCTCATAAAATTTGGATCAGTGTGTAAGAGTGATTGTCCTCAAGAGATACAAGCTCGAGACCCAAATTGCTATACTCAGACCTCGTCGGGGACATGCAGTGAAAAACGATCAAGAGCAGCCTGCTCTGATACCACTGATCCAGATTATTTTCGGCACGAAATGAGAGTGAAGATATAATAAATGAATGCACAGAGATATCACAGATATTCAATAATATAATATAAATGTATCGGAGTAGCAACCATAAACACAGATATACAGTAATACACAATTTCTATTAATGAAAGAAATATATAGAGACTATAAAAATAGAGAGTGAAAGACTCGTTAGAATGGTGGCAACTTATCTCTGAGAAGCGATGTGATGGATACTCGCATTCACAAGAAGATGATGATTACAATGAAGCTCTGAAGGCCTTTTTACAATAAACAGGAATTCCAAAAACCCTAGACATCCAAAAACCTAACCCTAGGAGATGAAGCGTTAAAAGTCATGTGGGCCCCGTTTGGGTAAGTTAGTACATCAACTTCTCGGGATCATAACTTTTGCATACGATCTACATTTTAGGTGTATGATAGCCCGTTCGAAAGGTATCGTCGAGGAGATTGATTTTGGAGGCTCAATCATACCTTAGGCTATCATTGAAAATCCTGATCTTGAAAAACCTTCACTTAGGCCCTCAAAATAGCCTCAGAAGTTAAAACTGCTAAAAATAGTAAATTGCCAAAATTGCCAGAAAACTATTTTGAGCCAGTTGGAAAAGGTGTGTGGCCACCGATATACACCTATATAAATACTCCATCCTTAGGAAGAAATGGTCTCCATTGCATTGAGTGCCCGGGGGAGAGGGAAAAGCGTTTGTTGAATCTGAATTTGCATCTTGATGATCTACTTGCCTTGTTGGAGAAGTTGTGTTGCTTAACTTGTTGAAGGTTATCACAAACATGTGGCTGGAAGGGTTGGACATTTTTAACTAGTCTAGCTACATGAGATGCTTGTGTGTAGAAGGAATCTTTACACTTTGCTACAACCTTGTCGACCTGCTTCTGTTGGATAGAAGGTGCTTGGGGCGAGGATGTAGTGGTTGCACTGTCCTTATGTTCCCCTTTTGAACAGATTGTGAAGAAGATGAATTTTGCAGTATGAGATACTACCTTAGGGAACTATTTAGGTGGAACAATAGTTGGAACTACCTCTGGTATTCTATAGAGATGACCCCCCAAAGTAAAAATGACACTACGGGGTCGAGACTCATAAACAACATGGCGTTTTCACATGTATGGTTGGCCCAAGAGGAAATCACAGACATCCAGTGGGTCAATATCACATAATACCTCATCCTTAAAGGGTTGGATGCCATATGATAATTGAAAACTGTTGGCTAACACAAATATCTCATCCTTGTTGAAGCCACCTGATGTTGTATGGTTGCGGGTGTGGTGTTGTCAACAATCCCAACTGTTTGACGACCTCTGTTGAGATGAGGTTCTTCTGGATTCCACTATCAACAATAAAATGCAGTGGGGTCTGCGTCAATGATCTGTCTTTTACCAGTATTTTCAGAATCAGATTCTGAATCAGGGTTTGACTTCTTATCTTTTATCTCAGCCACCAATGAATTTTTTTAGCGACATCCATCGGTGTTGTGCCAGGGGATTTTGTGGAAATCGCACCATTTTTTGGTGTCCTTCTTTGTCTTCCCGTGACCCTTCTTTTCCTGTGGCTTGAATTGGTTTCCAAGAGATTATTTGTTAGGGAATTCTTTGTCATACTTTGGTTGTTGCGGATTTGCAGAACCAAACTCCCATTTGTTCTGGTGCTTAAATTTCTGCTCGATTTTAGCAACATATCGATAAGAAACACCGAGTGATGAGATGTCTAGAAAATCGATTTCGGTTTGGATGTATCTGTGTAGAGCCCCACGGTATTTCAAAACCAAATGTCATTTATAGTCTTTGATACCCAGCTTAGTATGCAAGGTATGGAAGGTATTAGCGAACTCTGGAACTGCTTGGCCCCTCTCTTGCCGTAATGTGGTCCATCTCATGTACTGGTCCTTGTAGTTTCCAACAAGGTAATATTGTTCCTTTACCGCATCGACAAAAAAAAACCCAAGTGGGCTCGGCCCCATATATTCTAGGCTCCTTTGTAGAAATTTGATCCCAGTAATTTTCCCACCAATGTTTGACACGGGGGAGAGATTTAAGGAGTGCGAAGGTGATCTTTTCCCTCTCAGAAAAATGGTGAACAAAGAAATAACCGTCGAGCAGATTTAACCATTTGTCTAGGGCATCCACATCTATCTGTCCTTAGGAATATCAAAATTAACTTGTACCTTTAAAGGAAAGGTGCTTCCAAAGTGGTCGCTTGATGAATATGCGCATGTTTCTATCAGCAAGCATTAAAGGATGTGGGAAAAATTCTCCATCATTTTGTCCCTTTGTCACATGAGAGCTTGCTCAAGCAACATATTGATAGGATCATTTGCTCCATCATTTTTCTTTGCTTCCACCATTAAGGGATTATCGGGTGTGAGAGAGCGATTTTCCTCAAGAGAGACAAGCTCGAGACCCAACTTTCTATACTCGGACCTCTTCGGGGACATGCATTGAAAAATGATCAAAAGCAGCCTACTCTGATACCATTGATCTAGATTATTTTCGGCATGAAATGAGAGCGGAGATATAATAAATAAATGCACATAGATATCGTAGATATTCAATAATATAACATAAATGTATCATAGAAGCAACCATAAACACAGATATACATTAATACATGATTTCTATTAATGAAAGAAATGTATAGAGACTGTAAAAATAGAGAGTGAAAGACTCGCTAGAATGGTGGTAGCTTATCTTTGAAAAGAGATGTGACGGCTACTCGCATTCGCAAGAAGATGATGATTACAATGAGGCTCCAAAGGCCCTTTTACAATAAAAAGGAATGCCGAAAACCCTAGACATCCAAAATACTAACCCTAGGATATGAAGCGCCAAAAGTCATGTGGGCCCCGTTTGGGTAAGTTAGTACATCAACTTCCCGGGGTCGTAACTTTTGCATACAATCTCCATTTTAGGCGTATGGTAGCCTGTTGGAAAGGTATCGTCGAGGAGATTCATTTTGGGGAATCAATCATGGCTTTGGCTATCATTTAAAATCTCGATCTCTAAAAACCTTCATTTAGTCCCTCAAAATAACTTTTGAAGTTAAAACTGCTAAAAATAGTAAATTGCCAAAATTGTTAGAAAATTGTTTTAAGCCAGTTGGAAAAGGTGGGTGGCCACTGATATCCACCTAGATAAATCCTCCCTCCTTAGGAATCAATGGTCTCCATTGCATTGAGTGCGCAGGGGAGAGGGAAAAATGTTTGTTGAATCTGAATCTGCATCTTGATGAGTTGTTTGCCTTGTTGGAGAAGTTGCGCTGCTTAGCTTGTTGAAGGTTGTCATGAACATGTGGATGGAAGGGTTGGACCTTTTTAACCATTCTGGTCATATGAGATGCCTATGTGCAAAAGGAATCTTTGCGCTTTGCTACAACCTTTTCGACCTGCTTATTTTGGATAGAAGTTGCTTGGGGTGAGGCTGTAGTGGTTGCACTATCTTTCTGTTCCCCTTTTGAACAAATTGTGAAGAAGCTGAATTTTGCAGTATGAAATACTACCTTGTGACACTGTTTAGGTGGAAAAATAGTTGGAACTACCTCTGGTATTCCATAGAGATGACCTCCCAAAGTAACAATGACACTACAGGGTCGAGACTCATAAACAACATGGCGTCTCCACATGTATGGTTGACCCAAGAGGACATCACAGACTTCTAGTGGGGAAACATCACATAATACCTCATCCTTGAAGGGTTGGATGTCATATGATAATAAAAAATGTTGGATGATCCGGAGATCTCGTCCTTGGTGACCCGATGTTGTATGGTTGTGGGTGTGGTTTTGTCAACAATCCCAACTGTTTGACGACCTCTGCTGAGATGAGGTTCTTCTAGCTTCCACTATCAACAATAAAATGAAATGGGGTCCCCTTCACCCACATCTGTGAATGAAAAAGGGGCTCCCCTTATTCAGGATCTGTTGGTTCTTCTGGTTGAATTGTTGTGGTTGGTCCATTTCGACAACAATTCTTTTCTGAAACTTTTGCTTCAGCTTCCACTAACATGGCCCATCTAGGATCAATGTTGAAACCATGGCTATGATACCATTTTGTAACGTCCCCATCCAAACAGCAGGAAGACATCATCACTGCAAAATTTAAACTATAATACCATTTTGTGGCATCCCCGACCACCTAGGTCGGGCCATGTAACACCACCAACAGACTGCTAAGCTCTGATAGCAAGTTAATTGTTCACCCCAGAGTACATATATATTACATACATTTCTAATGAAATAAAAGGGAAATAAAATATACTAGTACCATACTAAATCATGCGAAATTGATCGTAAAACATACATGCAACGAAAGCACATGATAACATTGTAAGAATCAAAGAGATGCACAACAGACATCATTAAAAACATAATTGATTCTTATCTTTGGATTGTGAAGACCACCGACTACTTGCAAACCTTCCACGAACCTCCTAGCCTTAGACCACATTGCTCATCACTCTCATCATTGGGTCACCCCTGAGCTAGGACTAAACTCCATCGAGCAAGGGATTCATGGGATTGGAAAGGCTAACATGAATGTCGCACAATTCAACAGGAAGGATTCTCTCAGGATCAACTTACACCCACTTCTCATAGACTCTCATTCCCCACATGCATGTCCCACCCCATGAGTATACACCTTCACTGTCACATAGTTCATCGGCTGCTCCACCTCCCTTCCAGGGCTTCAGCAACATGCTAGACATGAACTATCAGAGTTATGTAGCTGTTATTGGACTCCCTCTAGGAGAATTCACTTCCTCAACACACTCTCTCACCCGGAGAGAGTTGCTCACAAGCCTGACAACCCGTTTCTTCTATCCATCCCCTAAGAAAAATGGTCAAGGGTAGAGGCAACCACAAAACTCAGGTAAGGCAGAGTATGGCTCAACAAAATACATGTGTGCGCAAGTTACATAGGTTCACAATGGCCACAGGTTCAATAATGGAGGAAATGGCTAGCTGCGGGCTTGCTCGATGCATGAGTGAACTTGTCATGATAAATGCGGTCGACTAGTCAGAGAATGGCGAGAATGGTGAGAGCGTGAGAGACAACTATGTGCCCCCCCACAAACAACAAGAATTCCCACTTAAAACTACATGTGCCTGAGCTGACACTTGTCGCTCATGAAGCACGTTCCTTTCCATTTGGAAGTCAATCCCTCTTCCCAAAGGAACTTAGGATATAATCATATCCTTCTATCAACATTTAGAATAATAATAAATTATTCTTGGACTTAATCTCATAATATTAGTCCCAATTTCTTGCCTCTCATCCCCCCTCTCCCTTACCCAGCCTAGTGGAGTTTAGTCCCCCATACTCTTTCTTCGTGGTCGGTCTACATGAAGCAATGTTTTATATTAATAATATGAATATTTACATGTACAAAACATGTTCATGGCCTTTAACACCTAGGCTCACCAACCTAATAAACACTTAATCCTATCAATTTATAATTGCTTGGCTCACTAGCCTACAAAACATGTTACAATTCATAAATACAATTGGAGCTCGTCCTTGGGGATATTACCCTTTTCAACTTGAAATTCCCTCATTATATAGGAGTTAGAGGCTTAACCACCATGAATTATTTTGGGAAATGGTTGAGGATTTAACTCCATAAGTTGGGATTTAGCTTATCTCATGGATATTGAGTTTACCTAAGATGGAGCCATGAGATATGACTCGAATCCTTGACTTCATCTTCTCGGAACTAACCTTTATAATAAGGTGGGATATCCATAACTCCCTCTAACCACTTCAACTCTCCCCCAACATTGAGCACAAGGCATTGACAATGATCCCTATACATGGGCAGGGGAGCATTAAAATGAGTTCAAATCTCCCTTTACATGGGCAGGGGAGCGTTGAACTTCAAAAATGGTCAAGATCTCAAGGTAAAAGGCATTGTTTCGACCTTATCATGATGAGTTTTTCTCCTCCATAATGACTAGGGATTATGAAAAATCTTCTTCCATGGTGTCAAAGTTGAGACACTTAATAAAGTGCATGCAACACTTAGTAAGGTGCATACGACACTTGATAAAGTGCATGCAACAATTGGTAAGGTGCATATGACACTTATGACACTTAAGTGCGACATTTGGTGGTGTGACATTGTAACATACCCCTCCATCCATAGATCAGGGTATGCTACCTGCAATCCCACCCTCAGACTTGTTTCTCATATTGATACCTTATTTATTTATTAAAGATGCATAAGATAATAGAATTAACAACATGCATAATAATATCCAGCAAGCATGCATGTTCTAAAGATTCAATTAACGATAATTAAATATACAATGGAAAAACATTCATACATAGATAATAATATCACAATGGAGATCACTTATATTTATGAAAGATGACACCAACTAGCTACAGACCAAGGACGTTCCACCCAACCGTAGACACTACTGCTCCAAATCTCAACGACAACGTCACCCCTGAGCCAGGGCTATGAATCCACAAGGACGGTTCCAGAGTGAACTTGGTTTCCCAACCCAGTCAGCTCTGAAGCTCTCACAGGATTCCCAACACTCACAACAATCCAAGTACCCAACTCTCTTCTACCCATCTTGCACCACCCGAGAGAAGGGACCTCCACCTTTCTCTGCCATGCAGTCCCTCAGGTAGTCCTTATCTTTATTCAGGCCTCCAGCGCAACTGGTCCAGAATCTCAATGCTGGGACTCTCAGGACTCACAGCTGTGAGCCATGCTGGACACAACCCACTGCATCTCATACATTCAAGCCTCAAGGCACGATTGGATCACACCAGCAGCCACTACAACAAACTATCCCGTGGATAATTATTTCACAGTTCGGTCCCCCTTCCCGAGACCAATACGCAGGTGAGGATGGATGGAGGAGGTAGGTAAGTGCATAGGAGTGCGTGAGGGTAAGAATGAGGTAACACAAAGGTGATGTAGCAGACAATCCAATGACCAACCCCACAATCAGACCAGGGGCGGGTTTAAGTATGTTTGTGGAGAAATCAAGAACCTCCTGGCCTCCCCAAGAATTTCACGTAACTGATTCCCCCCTTTAGGCAAAAAGGTAATTAATCAGGAATAAAAATTTAGTCTCTCAAGCCCCCTCTCTTGTGGAATCGTAGCCCCCTATAACTCTAGTCCTTGTCCATCTAGCAGCCAATGATGTGTTTATTATTAATAATGATCAAAGAATTACATTTCTTGGGCATACTGGCCCTTTAAATAATTTTTTGGGCACTCAGGCCTCTCAGTATTGTAAAAATACATTATTTAAAATGGGGGTTCACAACCTGGGGTGTTACAACCCCTCCCCCTTATTTTGGCACTGTCCTCAGTGCATATACAAAATAGATATCAAAATCTCAAATTTATAAAAGGATGCGGGTACTCTGCCCACATGGCATCTTCATGCTCCCAGGTAGCATCTTCAGGACCATAGTAGGTCCAATGAACTTTTACCAACTCTATAACTCGATTCCAAAGAATTTTTACCTTTCTTTCCAATACCCGTGCTGCTGACCTTGAAAGTCTCCCTCCATCTCTACCTAAATCAGATGCCAATCAATAACATGGTTAGGATCATGTGCATATTTCTTTAGTAAAGATACATGAAATACATTATGCACATTCATGGAAGCAGGTAATGCAAGCATGTATGCAACTGGCCCTATTCTGTCCAATATTTCAAATGGACCACATAATCTGGCTGCCAACTTTGTACAACTACCCAATTTCAAAGAGCTTTTCTTGGGATTCACTTTCAAAAGTACATGCTCCCCTAATTTAAATTCTCTAGCTCTTGTTCTTGTCTGCAAAATTTCTATCTATCTTGAGCTGCCTTTAAATTCTTCTTAATCTTGACCACCTGGTCTTCCATTTCCTTAAGAAACTCTGGCCCAAGTACCACTCTATCTGCTAGGTTGTCCCAGCTCACTAGAGTATTGCATTTCCTACCATACAAGGCTTCAAATGGGTTCATTCTCAATGAATCTTGATACCCATTGTTATATGCAAACTCAACCAAGTGTAAGTAATCTTCCCACTTAGATGGCTTATCCATCACATACATTGTCAGCATGTCTTCAATTATTCGATTAACTTTCTCTGTTTTCCCATCTATCTGGGGGTGATATGATGTGATAAAGTTTATATTTGTTCCAAATCCTTTAAACAATGCCCTCCAGAAGTTAGAGGTAAACTTTGTATCTCTGTCTGAGACAATTTTCTTAGGTATCCCATGCAACCTAGCAATTTCCTTCATGAAAATTTCTGCAATATTAGCCGATGTATGTGTTGTATTCATAGGCACACAATGAGCATCCTTTGTTAATTTTTCAACCACCACCATGATTGAATCATGTTGCTTATTCGTTCTGGGTAATCCTGTGATGAAATCCAAGGTGATCACTTCCCATTTCTTCTCTAGAATTGGCAATGGTTGTAGCAAACCCACTGGGTGCCTATGCTCAACCTTCACCTTCTGACATTCCATACATCAAGCAATGTACTCAACAACATCCTTCTTCATTCCCGACCAAAAGAACTGGCTTATTACTGCTGTAATTGTTTTCTGGTAACTGGGATGTCTAGCATAAGGAACATCATGCATTTCCTTCAGTACCAAATTCCTTAGTTCTCCGGAACTAGGAACATAGATTCTATTTTTATGAATGAGTAATCCATCTTCCTTTATCTCATACTCCTTTATTTTTTGTTGCACATCTCCTTGCTGTAAGTTTCCCTTTACCTGTAGGTAATGTTGATCTGTAATAAGACCATCTAAAATTGTGCTCTTCAAATCTAACTGATGCATACTGACAACAATAGCATGCATGAGATACACTCTCCTACTAAGTGCATCAACAACTTTATTCTCCTTTCCCTTGATATGCTTGATATCGAAATCATACTCACTTAAAAATTCCAACCATCTTGTTTTCCTGGCATTCAAGGTCGGCTTTTCAAAAAGATACTTCAGACCAATGTGGTATGTTCTTAATTCGAATTTCTTCCCCATGAGATAATGCCTCCACATCCTCAAGGCGTGAACAATGGCAGCAAGTTCCAAGTCATGCATGACATATTTCCTCTCATGTTCCTTAAGATTTTTGGACTCATATCCAATGACATGTCCATTTTGTGTGAGGACTCCCCCAAGTCCTTCCTTACAAGCGTCTGTACATACCACAAAACTTTCATTTGGGTCAACAATCTTTAACACAGGTGCACTAGTAAGTAATTCCTTCAACATATTAAAATTATTTTCACACTTGAGTGTCCATTCAAATTTAGTTCCCTTCTTTTGCAAAGAAGTGATGGGATGAGGCATCTTAGAGAACCCTACTATGAACCCTCTGTAGTAGCCAGCTAATCCCATAAAATATCTGATGTCTGACACATTTATGGGTGTTGGCCACCCTTTAATGGATTCAATCTTCTCTGGGTCTACTGCTATGCTCTGCTCTGAAATAATGTGTCCCAAGTAATGGATCTTATTTTGACAAAAATAACACTTACTCAACTTGGAATACAACTAATGTTCTCTCAGTAATTGCAATACCAATCTTAAGTGATGTTCATGCTCCTCTTCAAACTTAGAATATATAAGTATGTTATCCATGAATACTATGAAAAACTTGTCCAAATAATTTCTGAATATGCCATTCATTAAGCACATGAAGACAACTGATACATTGGTCAGTCCAAATGGCACCACTAAAAATTCATAATGCCCATACATGGTCCTAAAGTTTGTCTTATGACTGTCTTCTTCCTTGATTCTTACCTGATGGTATCATGTCCTTAGGTCAATCTTTGAAAATATCTTTGCTCCTCTTAGCTGATCAAAGAGGTCATCAATTCAGGGTAGTAGATACTTGTTCTTTATAGTGTACTTGTTCAGCTGTCAGAAGTCAATACATAGCCTCAAGGTTCCATCCTTCTTTTTGAAAAAAAGTACTGGTGCTCCCCAAGGTGAAACACTTGGACGTATGTACCGTTTCTTCAACAATTCCTCCAACTACATTTGTAATTATTTTAACTCTGGCGTGCTCATTCTGTAAGGTGTTTTTGACACTGGGGCAGCTCCTGGCATTAAATCAATTGAGAAATCTATCTCCCTTATTGGTGGCAATCCAAGTATTTATTGGAATACATCCTCAAATTCCTGTAGTACTGAGAAATATTCAAGGCTTGGCCCCTTTGTATTATCTGGCTCTTCCACATGAGCTGCATACAGTTGACATCCTTTTCTAAAACATCTTTTCAGCTATAAGGCCGAAATCTCCCTTATAGAGATGGGTCTTGGAACTCCTTTCGCAATACCCTGTTTTCCATTTCCATAAAGACATGTAAATGTCTTGTTATGAAAATCTAGGACAACATGATGATTTTCCAACCAATCCATCCCAATAAGAACATCATAAGACCCCAATGGTATGATATTTAGATCAGTACTAGTATTCACGCCATTAAAACTTATGGAACAACTTCTGACCATATCATGGATTCTTCTTTTGGTTCCAATGGCTAACTGAACCAAACTTGCTTTTTCAAGTTTACTTTTCTCCAAATGTAATCTATCCACTATCTTAGGATCAATGTAGCAATGAATTGCTACTAAATCAATCAAAATAGCAATAGGTTGATTTATGATCTTACCTTCCACCTCGATCATATTGTACTGGTACTCTGCTTGTCGATCATGTAAAGTTGCATAGATTCTTCCCATATATTCAAATGTTGTAGCCTCTTGGATGTTGTGCACAGTCTTCACTCTGTCTTTTATGTGTGGGAAATTCTTGTACAGGTGATCCTCCTTGCATCCTCATCATTGGATTAGTGGTATTCCCCTTTTTCCACAGGAATCTTCCTTCTTGAAATCTCCCTTAGCATACTAATCTTGATGATTTCTATTAGGCTCATTCCTATTGAAGGGAGGTTTGAATCCCTTCCTCCTCTAATCGGACTTCACATTTTTCTTGTCCTTCCAAGATTTCTGTAGGGATTCTCTTCCCTGGCCTTGCTCATACAGGCATTTAGCCTTCCTGATGGCCTCAGTCAAGGTCTTGGTCTCATCATACTTGATATTTTCCTTATAAAAGGCTAACAATCCACTTAGAAATCTCTGTATTTTCACTTTCTCATCACCAATGAACCTAACATATTTTAACAATCCCAAGAAATTATTCTCGTACTCTACCATAGTCATGCTTCCCAACCTGATTTCAAAGAACTCTTTCATTTTCTTGTCATAGAAATGATCTGAGAGGTACTCCTTCTATAAGTACTTCTTAAACTGTTTCCAAGTGATCCTACTTTCATTAACATGCTCCACTTGCTTTAGTTGGTACCACCACACTACAACTTTCCCATGTAAATGGTAGGTGGCAATCCTAGCTTCCAGGTTTGATGAATAGTTATGCAACTGAAAATATCTCCAAATCCCAAGCAACCATGCTTCAGCATCATCTTCCCTTTCTCTTTCACCATCGAAGGAAGGTGGCTTGAGCTTCCTCAGCTCTCCTTGCAAACTATCTACCTCTTGTTTCCTTCTTTGTTGCCTAATAGGGGACACCTCTAGGCTACTTACGAGATCATTCGATGCATAAGATTTCTTTTTGAGTAAGGAGGTGAGTGGTGTCCATGAGCTCTGCTAGAACTTATGGAATAACCAACTCTTCCATGATCATTTATCCTTTCATGACACCTACCTTCTTCCTCTTGTCTTGAGTTCGATCCCTTCTTCATTTGCCTCTGCAACTGATTCAATCTCTGCAACACTCAAGCATTTATTTGACTTTGATCTCTCATTAGTCTCTTGTTGTCTACTTTGTAGTTCTGCACTTTCATCTTCAAGCTTCTTACCATTTCTATTAATGTTTCTTGCTCTCGTTTTCCCTTGCGTCCATTGGACTCTGTCTCTCCATTACCAACTCTGGTATTTTGGCCTTCAGCCTCCTTATCATGACTGGAATCTCCCTCGCCTTCTTTCATTTCCTCAATACACATCCTGAGCTGATGTGCTTAAGCCCCTTTAATTATGAAAAATGTGCAAGTGACCATTTTGTTAGAATTATGCATATGATAAACAAAATTGCCAAACCATGCTACAAGTCTCTTTCTTTTTTTTTTGTTCATGGAGACCATATCCCCATTCTTCAAAAATAACAGTGTCCTGTTATCCTTGGCTGACACCGAATTTCATCCTGCGCAGTTGGTTCCTTCAAACCACCTTCCCAGGTGACCACGACTAGAAACCGTGGCTAAATCCTTCCTTAACACCTTTCTGTCTCGAAGACAACCAATTTGTCCCTTATCCCTCCATCCTTAATCTCTCAATCTTCATATGACTATGGCCATGACCCTGCACTTAGCTGAAAAAGTGCTTGTATAAAGCTTAAGGACTTTGGAACTTTCAACCAACACCGGATCAACGGTCCTCGTCCTCCTTCACGATCAACGATCGAGATCCACTTCGGGACTCCGCGCTTAGGGAGTCTCAACTTTTCTCACTTGCCTCTTTCTGGAACATTTTTACCTGAAGTTCATGATTTGTTAATGCATGTCTTCCCATAGATCGATGGTTGTGAATCTCTTAGGCTCTTCGAACTTCAAAAGTTTCAAACTTCCCTCCTACACTTTCTCCCGGAGTGCTTTCACCCGAAGTTGACGATCCTTCGACGTATGTCTTCTGGAATCAACTGTCGGTATGTACTCCGGCCTTCGAGAGTTTCCAAACCAACGCAAACTGTCACATATTTCCCCTCTGGAGTTCCTAGTCTCTGGACTGCACGATCTGTCGCCACATGGCGAAATGATGGAAGCGGACACGTGGCCCAATTAGGTGGATGACACATGTCACATTCTAATCAACTTTTCAATATTTCAAATGCTCAAATCTTACTGACACATGGCACACATCCCATGTGTCCATGTCATCCTAGGTGACGTCTGCAAGCCACGTCACTTCATAATTCTGGGGTCCACATCACCTCCATGTGATGTCATTGTGCCCCACCGCTTCGGCTCTTCGGGCTTCGGGACTTCGAGAGTTTTCATACTAGCACACTTCCAATTCTCCCAAACTCCAAATTCCCAAACTGGCCAATCTGTCACCATGTGTCCTCCCAGATCGGATGACTAAGATTCACTTTGGGTATTCACCCAAAGTCCACGAATATTCTCCACATGTCCTCCTAAATCTGACGACTATGTTTTACTTCAGGGCTCTGGACTTCGGAGATCTCAAACTTCAACCTTTTTCCTTAAAAAAATGTTTTTGTCTGAATCTCATGATCCTCTGAAGCGTGTCTCCCATGGATTGACGACTACAATTCCTTCGGGACTCCGGACTCCAAAAATCTCAAAATTCAAAAGCTATCTGGACCTACTAGATTTTATTCGAAGTCCTGGATCTGGCGATGCATGGCTCTCGACAGATCGATGGCTGAGATCCTTTCGGGTCTTCAGGTTTCAGAGATATCAAACCTCAGCTGAAAAACCTCTCAAACAAATTTCTTCGAAGTTACTAATCTGCTGACACGTACCTCTTGGTGATCGATGGACAGGATCTACTTCAGATGATCCGATAGTCGACGCTTACTTTGGGTCTCCGACTCTCCGGGCTTCGGGAGTCTCAAATCTCAACTTCTCCTTGCTTGCTCTTTCTGGAAGTTCTTTCATCCAGATCACACGATCGTTTGACATGTGTCCTCCTACAAATTGATGGTTCCTAGCTACTTCGGCTCTTCGGAGGTTCGTCATTTGAGCGTTAACATGTCACATCACTGCATGCCTTTCAATTTGCGGGGGCGCGCATCGACGTTTTGGAGTAACCCGTTTTCACCCCGCAATTCTCCTTACGCTGACACATAACCCCTTGGCAAAAGTGTGGTTTGGATTGTGGGACCGCCTTGGGAAATTAACTCCCATGCAACTTGGTTCCCCGCAATGCATGTTGGCCATTGATCTCTCTCTCCAATGGGATCCAATGGTTGCGACGTTAACCTTACTTCCTTTTTATTGGATGACTCTTGTTCACCTATCCTCCGATCCAACGATCCCAGATATCTCCTGATCCTACAGTGGTGATCGCTCCCAAATTCAAAAAGGAACAGTCACGATCCTTCGAACCCTTACAGAGGATCTATGATGTTTCGTCTCCTGCATAGCTTCTACAATGCCATTCCTCCTAAGCTTTTCAATTTCACAGTCAGAGTTCAATCTCGACCACGAGACTCTAACCAATAGACCCTTCCCATACCGGCCTGGTGTTTCAACCTGAGGCTCTGATACCAATCTGTAACATACCCCGCCAGCCACAGGACGGGGTATGCTACCTGCAAGCCCACCCTCGAACTTGTTTCTCATACCGATACCTTCGTTATTTATTAAAGATGCATAAGATAAGAGAATTAACAACATGCACAGTAATATCCAGCAAGCATGCATGTTCTAAAGATTCAATTAACGATAATTAAATATACAACGAAAAAACATTCATACACAGATAATAATATCACAATGGAGAGAACTTATCTTTATGAAAGATGACACCAATTGGATGCAGACCAAGGACAGTCCACCCAACCGTAGACACCACTGCTCCAAATCTCAACAACAATGTCACCCTGGAGCTAGGGCTATCAATCCACAAGGATGGTTCCAGAGTGAACTTGGTTTCCCAACCTAGTCAACTCTCAAGCTCTCACATGCTTCCCAGCATTCACAACAATCCAAGTACCCAACTCTCTTCTACCCAACTTTCTCTGCCACGTAGTCCCTTAGGCAGTCCTTCTCCATATTCGGGCCTCCAGCGCAAATGGTCCAGAACCTCAATGCTGGGACTCTCAGGACTCACAGTTCTAAGCCATGTTGGACACAGGTCATTGCATCTCAGACATGCAGGCCTCAAGTCACGATTGGATCACACCAACGGCCACTACAACCAACTATCTTGTGGCTAATTCTTTCACAATTTTGTCCCCCTTCCTGAGACCAATACGCAGGTGAGGATGGATGGAGGAGGTAGGTAAGTGCATGGGAGTGTGTGAGGGTAAGAAGGAGGTAATGCAAAGGTGACAGAGTAGACAAGCCAATGACTAACACCAAAATCGAACCAAAGGCGGGTTTAAGTATGTTTTTGGGGAAATCAAGAACCTCCTGGCCTCCCCAAGAAGCTCACGTAACTGATTCCCCCCTTTAGGAAAAAAGGTAATTAATCAGAAATAAAAATTTAGTCTCTCAAGCCCCCTCTCTTGTGGAATCATAGCCCCCTATAACTCTATTCCTTGTCTGTCTAACAACCAACGATGTGTTTATTATTAATAATGATCAAAGCGTAACATTTCTTGGGAATATTGGCCCTTTAAATAATTGTTTGGACACTCAAGCCTCTCAGCATTGTAACAATACATTATTTAAAATGGCGGTTCACAACCTGGGGTGTTACAAACATTGAAGTGTGTAATACTTATACTTAACACTTATCCACTTTATCGTTTTGTAAGAGACTTGTCAACTTTGATCACTCTCCTTGTGACAACCTGGTGCTTTGAGCTATATATTTAAATGTGTGTACAACATATGTGTATAGTTCTTCCAATCTTATTCTCTTTTGCTTTTGTACTTTTCCTCTTATGTTTTTCTTGCATGTAAGTATATTTCCATCCTTGGTATTGTGCTCATATTAGTTATGTGAACCATCAATAAACAAAGGGTTTTTGTCTCTTTTTTGGCTTCAATTCAAATGCAAAAAGTGTTCCATACATTGTTTCTCTTATGCTTTTATAATGTCCTTCACAGAATGCTTAAAACTTTCATCCAAATATTCCTTGGTCACATTTCCATATTATTTGATTCCCTCTTTTGTTATCTTTACTTGATTGATTGTCAATTTTAAAACCCAAAGCTATGATCACAACTTGGAGTTTGTAGGTTGTAATATTTGTGTATTTTGTATCCTTATACTTAGCACCATCCACTTTATTTTTTTTTAAGAGACTTGTTAACTTTGATCACTTTCTTTGTGACAACCTTGCACTATATATACTTAAAAGTGTGTACAAAATATGTGTACAATGTCATCATTCTTCTTCTCTTATGTTTGTGTTCTTACTCTTTTATGTTTTACTTGTTTATAAGTATATTTTCATTTCTAATATTATGCTCATATCAATTATGTGAAGAACTATTATTCAACAAGTGCCACAACAGTGGCTATGTCCCTGCTGAAAATGAATGTGTACATTGTTTTGTTGGACAAAAATAAAAAGCACAACTAGTTTGTAAAGTGATACTTTTAGAGCTTCTTACATATACGATGTCGATAGTTGTTGATGACAATTTGTAACAACAAACTGACAACAAATTATTTATTTCAATGCTTGACTTACCATGTCGATATGTATTTTGCAAAATGATTGATATGTAGAAAAACTAGAGTGCAGTTGGGGACTTTTGAGATAACCGAAGATGCAACCCGTGACTACAATGATGCAACAACACTAATGTGAGGGCCTCATCATGATAAGACCAATTTCACATATGACCCCACTCCACCACCATCTACCAAACCAAGCCTTCTTTTCTTTATGCAACACCTCTGAGGGCCTTTCGGAGTTGGATCCTCCTCCTCATCTCAAGTGAGAACTAAGAATCCCTTAAACATATCTTGAGGCTCACAATAGGAGATCAGAAAGAGAGAAAGTTCCCAATAGAGAGAAGGTTATAGATGGACGCCTCCAGACTAGCTCAAAGAAATCCTCTCATTACGACACTTTCCGCATGGAACTTGCTCTATTATTTTCCACTCCATTAAAGCATTCAATCTCACTTCCAAGGAATGTTCATCAGATATTCAGGTAGCCACAACCAACCAACATGCGTGAGAGAAGGAATTATATGTAAGCTTTAATTGTTTACAATTTCTTTGACATGACATTATCTTTCTATCCCTATCAGATATGTCAAATTGGCTATTTGTTGTTCAATGGTGGGTGGAAGTCATTTTTAATGGTAGTATATATTTATGTATGAGTGGATGGAAACCTATAACTCTATCTTTATAGTTAACAGGAAATTTTAGAACAAATTTTGAGTGGGATTCATTTACAGTGAAGATAATTTATAATGTAATAGCTAAATTTAGAAATCTAGCAGCATCACACAAGAAAGAAAGAAAACAATATTTTTTTTAACAACATCATAATGTGTCCAGAGAACATTAAGATTTTTGGTTACCTGCTGATGAATCATCACAGAGCTTCTAACCTAAAGATTTTGAGATGGATTGCACTCAAATGTCTGCAACAATCTTCATTCCAGAACCTTTTATTATAGAGTAGATGCAACATTTTCCTACATAGTTGATGTAAAGGGTTTGAACATGTCCAGTTTGAGCATGTTTAGGTAATGGTAATTTATGTTTCTTAGAAATTGTTTTTTCACTACGTCTAAAGAAGGAGGGTCGGTGCAGTGGAAGAAGGCAGTGTAAGCGGTGAGATCTGAGTGAAGCTCAAATGATGAGGCAAAGGATGATGAGGCATATGAAGCTGGCAGGGATAATTAATACTCAGCATCAGGGATAATCAGGCTAATCAATACTCAACATCGTATTGATTAAAACACAACCATAGGATCGAGTACCAGAGCGAGGGATCCAAAATTGGATCTAGATCCGAGCAAAAGTATTAATGCATGCCACCACCCCATGAATAAGAGTTCGAAGGTGAAATCTAATACCATTGGAGAAAAATAAAATGTTTATATTTATTTCAATCTCAATAATAATTTTATTGAGATTTTCCTATGTTCGACTTTGGAAATTAGAAATTTTTTTAAGTCAATGATGTAATTAATAGTCAATCAATGACAAACTCATTGTTATAGTCTTAGTCTTCAACCTGGACTAATAATGGTTTTATTTATTTTTGGTTTCAACTCTAATATAAAAAATATTTCATTTGTTGTTTCTTCTCTGTCTTCGACATAATGCTTAAACCTTTTATCTAAATATTCCATAAAAAAACACAATACAATACTAGACACCAAAAAGATTGAGAACTAAACACACCATAAAAATATTGAACTCATATCGCCTAACAAACTAAACCCACACTTTAAATAATTTAACTAATCAAAATTAACTACTTATATGTGTAAATTATATGAAGGAAAAGTTTTGCAATATAATTTATTCATTATAATGATGAAATTTTATAAGATTAAATTTATTTATTTTAATTTAATTTAAAAAAATACAAAGACATTATAATTTGAATTCTAAGTTACTAATAAAAGAGGCTAAGAATTTGTTAACAAGGTCTACAGCTCAATCAATTTTACAAAACCATAAAATTATTTAAAAAACATAAATTTTAAATTTATATAAAAAAATATATTATTTAATAAAAATATGTAAATATTGATAAATATAAATTTAAATAAAATAAAATTATAATGAATTTGTTAACAAGGTCTACAGTTCAATCA
>JZKD02S1813706.1:264334-280256 GCA_000966675.3 Picea glauca
GCTTATTTGCTTATTTTAGGTATAATTTAATTTATGTTTTTGTTTGATTTTAGCTCTTAAGTTTTGTTAAATGTTCTAATATTGGAAGAGTCTTATTTGAAAGTGTTCTTGTAAGGGAACCGTAAGACCTCATACAATTATTAGATTTAGGTTTGTTTCATTTCATCTTTTAAATTTTTGTTAAATGTTCTAATATTGTAGGAGATCCTAAAATTCAGGTGTTCTTGTAAGAGAACCTTAGGATCTTGACAATTGTTAGATCTAGGTTTKATTAGTTGTTGAAAGAGATCTTGATGAATATGTTCTTGTAAGGGAACTTTAAGATCTTGGACAAATTAGGAATTTTTCTAGATCTATATATTTTAGATAAGCACTTCTAAGTTTACCTTCTCGGGTTGACAATTAAATTGAACTCTGATTGACATCATCAATTGGAACCAAACAATGACTTTGGACCTCGAGGATGCAGAGGCATCGATGAAACCCCTTGGACTCCGGATTGAGTCAGGGAGTGGATTGTTGGATTGAATATTGTTGATGTGACATATGTACATATGATTAGATGTTATGATGATTGATTATTATTGCTGACATGATTGGATGATGGATGAAGGCTGACGATAGCTTGTTGAACAGAATCACATGTGGAGTAGAGGGGTCACACAGGACAACTAGAGACTTTGAGGGAGAGGTGTGGAAGCATCCCTGCCACAACCTACTAGCACTCCTGTCGTTGCTCGAACTGTAGGTTAACACTTACCTAGTTCAAGAAGATCCACGATGTCGTGAGGGCAGACTGTGACAATCGCTCACGATGATTCTAAGGGGTGCACAATAAGGTAGGGGCCTTATTCCTTAGAGGCCCTTAGTCTCCCACAAGATCACCTGGTGGAGTATTGACTCCAAGGTTTTTGACGTCTACCAAAGTCAGTCAAGAGCCGAGTGGCACCCTTGAAGAACATAGTGTGTCTTGAAGGGAATGTCGTGCAAGGAAACCAGAAAGAGGCGAGTGGCACCCTTGGAGAACGTAGTGTGTCATGAAGGGAACATTGCACAAGGAAAACGGAAAGAGGTGAGTGCCACCCTTGGAGCACATAGTGCATCCTGAAGGACACGATGCACAAGGAAAACATAAAGTGGTGAGTGGCACCCTTGGAGCACCTAGTGCGTCCTAAAGGGAACGTCGTGATTTTAACTGGTAAGTGAATAAACCTAGACGACCTTAAAATGAATGATGTGACAAGTAAATTTAAAAAAAAAAATTCCCTAATAAAAATGTCGCCCAACCTAGTGAAATTACAACCTAGGTCTAATTAGAACTTGTGGTAAAAAAATAATAATAAATGAACATGTAACAAGAAGGGGGGGTAAGAAATTCAAATTTATTTATTAAATTCAAAATTATAATGGAGAATTAAAATTTTAAAAAGGGAAATGGTTGTTTTTATCTATTTTTGCTAATGTAATTTTGGTTAAAAAGAAAAAAAGGGTAAATGGTTGTTTTATCTACACTTGCTAAATTGATTTTTAGTTAAAAAGGAAAAAGAGGGAAACTTAAAAGAAATAGGAAACTTAAAGAAAAAGGGGAAACCTAAAGAAAGGGGAAACATAAGGAAAACGACGAATGTCTAACTTAGTAAGGAATCTTGCCTTTAGAACTTCCTAATTATGAACTCAACTAGGAATTGAGTAAGGCGTAAGTCATATAAGATTTGTAAGGGAATATTGGGACATCAAGGAGCGTTTTTAGGAATGTTTTTAGGTGGGTGAGGGAAATAAGAATAATTAAATAATTAATAAAATTAATTTTCTAGTACAACTAGGGGATCGGGTGACATGTGTATGGGGGAGGTTTTTCCTAATTAATTAAATAAAAAGGGAATTTAATGAGAATTTAGGAAACTAATTACTTGAAAACTCTATAAAAAGGATGGAGGAGGAGGAGTATCAACAGATCTTTTTGTGTAATGTTATGCTGCTGAATGTTTACCTTGATTGAAGTTTCTCTTGTGGGAGTTGGGATACCCAACTCGGGTAACGAGTGGTAGCTCGACCTTGCAAGGCGAGCTAGGTGTTAGCAGTTCTATGGTATTGTGTGCATGGCCCCTTTGCGGCTCAGGGGGAAGAAGAGTACCCCTAGCGTTAAATGGGAGGTACTGATCAGGTCACATCGGTTGGCAAGCGAGAGCTAGACGGAGCGCGCGTGTGAGAACAAATTCGAAGCATTCATGTTTGGCTAAGGTACGTCTGTTAAAGTTGTTACATGCAATGAAATTTAATTTACGCATGTTATTTTCCGTGCTCAGTTGAAGATTCCATTGCCATGAGCTCTCCTGCACCTGCTTTCCTACGGTATTTGTAATCCCATTATGTTTTTTGTATTCTGAATTGATTTCCCATGGTGAACCCAACCTATGATTGCATTGACTTCTCTGCATTTGTTTTTATTGATTAAGATAGAGAAAATTTGTGTTTTACTTTCTATCCCTTATCCCTTTAGTTGTTAGTCTGCACCTAAGCAGTCGGCCAGGAGTTGAATCAACGGTCATCACTCCGATGTTTAAAGACTTATAGATTCAAATTCCCTGCTTTCTTGTGCACGGATAATAAGTGAAGGATAAATTTCGCCCAGTTATCGAACCCTTACTTATCTCTGTGTTTTTCTCTTATGATTAATCCTTGATCTTTGTGCCTTCTTGTGAATGATTAGCTTGTGTTTGATTGATTCATTGCGGAATGATTTATCGTTGTGTTTCTGTGATTGAGTATCTCTACGTTAGTTCGATTCATCTCTGTGATTTCCTAGCTTATTATCTCTGCGTTTTCTAGTGGTTGATTTCTTTTGTGTTTCCTTGTGATCGATTATCTCTGAGATTCTTGGAGTCTTTATTCATCCTTCACACCACTAATTTCTAGGTGATTTACCCAACATTTACACAACAGTTACACCATGATTTTCCTAGCCTTTAACACAATGATTTTACCTGGCAACGATTTTGTTTGATAGATTTTTATCACCCTTTCTTTTTATCTAGTGATTCCATCTTTTAACCCAACAATTTTATACTTAACTCAACAATGTCATTGTTGTTGTACTTGCGTTTGATGAACCACGATTACCAGCAAATTTCATTGTTGTTTTACCTACGTTTTTTTTAATGTTATTAAACCCTTACCTTCATTTTTAATGAACCACTATTTCTAGCGAATTTCATTGTGGTTATACCTGCATTTTTAACATTTAATTGACTGTGAATTTACACTTTATTTGACTGTGATTTTACCATCCATTAGACTGCGAACTATTGCATTTTTGGACTGTGAAATTACAATTATTAGACTGTGAAATATTACAATTAATGGACTATGAATTTACACTTTATTTGACTGCGATTTTACCCTCCATTAGATTGTGATTTAGATCTGGTGTATTATTAGACAACGTGTTATCCTTGTATGACTGCGAATTTATCATTAATGCATAGAAACATATGTATTAACAACAATACCCATGTCATGGACAACAACGTCAGATTTATTGTATGCCAAAAAATGCATGACAATAAATCTTAATTAATTAACAACAATGATTTGGATAGCGATTTAATATATATGGATAGTGTTAATAGCAGCGAATTTAATATGTTAATAGACAACAACGAATTTAATATGTTAATAGACAACAACAGATATAATGTGTTAATAGCATCAAATTGAACATGTTAATAAACAACAATACCATGTTAGACAACTATTCATCAATCTGACAACGAATTAATGTTGATAGCCATGTTATTGATTGGTAGCATATTATAGACAACAATAATATAGCAATTAATTAGACATCCAATTGTATATTTTGCACAGTAACTTTTATAGACAACAATAGTATATTTTATGTTTTTCTTTACACAACGATATCTTACCTTTTACACAACAATGGATGGTTGATAGCATTTTTATATATAGATATTGTAACATGAATTAATAGCCCCCGGGTGAGTACTAAATAGACAACGATCTTAATTAATAGACAACATTGATAAGTCTGTGATTTGATAGGTATTAATGGATAGAGATTGGGTTATGCACTAATGGATAGCGTTTCCTGATATGATTTATGGATAGCATTTTGTTTTGAAATGTATTTACCACAACAAATATTAATGGACCAAAATAATATTATGGGAAAACGTTATCATTGTTAGATATAATAGTTCACATTGTGGTCACATTTATGATAATAGTGATACAGGTGGATATCGGTGGCCACCCACCTTTTCCAACTGGCTCAAAACAATTTTCTGGCAATTTTGGTAATTTACTATTTTTAGCAGTTTTCAATTCCATAGTTGTTTTGAGGCCCTAAACGATGTTTTTTGGGAAAGAAGTTTTGCAATATAATATTTCCTTCATTATTTCACCTAAAATGAATCTCCTCGACAATACATTTACAACGGGCTATCATACACCTAAAATGAAGATCGTATGCAAAAGTTACGACCCTGGGAAGTTGATGTACTAACTTACCCAAACGGTGCCCACATGAATTTTGGCGCTTCATCTCCTAGGGTTAGGTTTTTGGATGTCTAGGGTTTTTAGCATTCCTTCTTATTGTAAAAATTCCTTTAGAGCCTCATTGTAATTATCTTCTTGCAAATGAGCGTAGCTGTCACATCTCTTCTCAGAGATAAGTCGCCACCATTCCAGCAAGCTTGTTTCCGTTGCATTTTACAATTTCAGCTTATTTCGTTATTGAATAGAAAACCAGTTTTACTGTATCTCTGTTATTTTTTGTTAAGCACCTGTTAATAATCTGTAGTCATTTCGTTCTGCTCATAAAATCCAAATCAGTGGTATTAGAGTGGTCTGCTCCTTGTCGTCTTAAAGCATGTCCCCAACGAGGTTGGAGTACAAAGAGTTGGGTTTCGAGCTTGTTTCTCTTGAGGACAAAATATCTTGCACGTCCAAGCGACCTCTCATGGCAGGAGAAAAGAAATATGAAGGGACAAGAGATCCTTTCAAACTGTTGATTGAGGAATCCCTCACCCAACAGAGGAACGAGATGATGGATAGGTTCGCGCAAATCCTTCGGTGACTACCAACAGGCAACACATATTCTTCGAGCGGAGGCACCCCCCCCCCCCTTCAAATAAAATTCGGTATTACTATATTTGAAGGTCAGATAGACAGAAATGTTGTAGACAAGTCATTGAATCTACTAGAAGGGTATTTTTTTGTCCATAACTTTTTGAATAGAGAAAAGATTACTTTTGCGCTCCTCAAAGTCGTTCCCCATGTCAAATATTGGTGGGAAAAATTATGTGAGCAAAAGGAAACAGAGGAACCCTAATTATTTACAGTCATGGCCACCTAGGAATCCTTTAGGGATGCTATTAAGGAACAATACTACCCTGTCGGAAGTTATGACGACTTGTATACCAAATGGACCACACTGCGGCAAGAAAGAGACCAAGCAGTGCCAGATTTCACAAATATCTTCCATACCTTGCGCCCCAAGCTGGGTATCAAAGATTCAGAGCAACATCTGGTTCTCAAGTATCGTGGTGCTCTGCATAGATACATCCAGAATGAAATGGAATTTCTGGACATCTCATCCTTGGGTGGGGCCTACCGATATGCGTCAAAATCGAGCAGAAGCTCAAGAAAAAGATGTGACAATTTGGGCCTGGGAACCCCTCAAAACAAAAGCCAAGAAAGGGCAGCCCCAACCCACAGAACAAAGGATAGAGCAAAGATGGATAGTATCAGGACAACCAGTCCAGTCCGTAAGCAAATAAGGACACTGGAAAGACAAAGAAAGATAGCGGGAAGTGGTGTTACTTCCATAAGAGCCCTTGGCATAACACTGTTGACTTCCGCTCAAAGTAGTAGCTGGTGGCTGAAGTGAAAACCTCTGAATCAAATGTGGATTCTAACTCTGAGTCAGAACCAGAAAGGGGAAGATGGATCATTGACGCAGAACCCAGTGCCACCGTTGCTACCACCAAGCTCTAGCCTGGTGAACTAGAAAAGCCAGAAGAAGGAGAGCGCCTCTTCCATTCACAAATGTGGGTAAAAGTCACCCCGCTACACCACATCGTTCATAGCGGTAGCCATAAGAACCTCATATTAGTAGAGGTCATCAAGAGGTTGGCCCTGCCGATAACACCGCATCCACAACCCTACACCATTGGATGGCTCCACCAAGGAAGCGATCTCCTTGTCAGCCAACAATGCCAACTGTCATGCGACATCAAGCCCTTCAAAGATGGGGTATTGTGTGATGTTGCTCCTCTCAAAGTTTGTGATGTTCTTTTGGGCCAACCTTATTTATGGAAATGTCATGTTGTATATGAGTCTAGGCCTCGTAGTGTTATTATTACTTTGAATAGCAAATTGTACAGGATACCCAAGGCGGTACCACCTAGTACTATTTCCTTGATCTATGCTAAGCAACGCAGGAAGTCCATCTCTCAGACGGGGAAGTTTGTCTTCTTTGTGATTCGCTCTCAGAATAAGTGAAAGATAACAACCACATCCAGGGTCTCTGTGGCTGATCTCTCCACACAACAGAACAAATTAAATAATGTCGTGGAAGAATAATTGGATATCTTCTCCTCACCTACTGGGGTACCTCTGCACTGCCAGGTCAAGCACCCCATCGATCTGACCCCCGACGCACCACTTCCCAATGGGCCAGTCTATCGTCGCTCTCTGTTAGAGAATGAGGAGATCAAGTGACAGATCCAAAAACTGATCCACAAGGGGCACATCCATCCCAGCTCATCACCTTGCGGGATCCCAATCGTGCTGATACAGAAGAAAGATGGAACCTGATGACTCTGCATTGATTACCGGGCTCTTAATAAAATCACAGTTAGAAACCGGTACCTGATTCCCCGAATCGATGACCTCCTTGATCAACTCATGGGGGGGAAATAATTTAGTAAGATTGATCTGAAGTCTAGCTACCACCAGGTCCCGATAGAATAGACAATGTATGAAAGACCGCCTTCAAGTCAAAGGAAGGCCTTTTTGAATGGTTGGTCATGCCCTTTGGTTTGAAAAATGCTCCATCCACTTTCACGAAGATGATGGACGATATCCTGTGACCATTCACCAATACTTTTGTAGTGGTGTATCTGGATGACATTCTCATTTACAACAAGACTTGGGTCGAACACTCGCAGCATATTCAACAGGTTTTGCATGCCCTGTGGCAGCACAAGCTATAGGCCAAACTGGAAAATTGCTCCTTCGACATGGACAGGGTCCATTACCTGGGCTACATCATTGATCAACATGGCGTACATGTGGATCCATCCAAGATCCAAGTCATCCGTGACTGGCCAGCCCCAACCACACTCACTGACATTCGAAGCTTCTTAGGCCTTACCAATTTCTACCACAGGTTTGTGTTGGGATTCTCCCATATTGCATGGGCCCTTAGCCAAATAACCAGGGGTGGTGGTAAGGCGAAATTTGTGTGGGGCCGGTCCCAACAACAAGCGTTAGATGATTTGAAGCAGTTCTTGTGCTTAGCCCCAATAATTTCACTACCAGACCTGCAACAACCCTTTGAGATCGAGAAAGATGCTTCGGACTATGTTGTGGGCGTCGTTCTCACTCAGCACGACCACCCTGTGGCCTATCATAGTGAGACACTATTAGATGTTGTCCATAAGTACCCTACTTATGAAAAAGAAATTTAATCCATTGTGAAAGCCTGCCGCCAGTGGAGACATTACATTCTTGGGAAGGAGACAGTCATCCACACTGATCATAATCCACGACATTTCATGCAGATAGAAGGAAAATTGCAGATTGACCGCCATCAAAAGTGGTCCACATACTTGCAGAAATTCCACCTCAACATCAAGTATAAAATAGGAAGCACCAATCACGTCGTTGATTGCCTCAGCAGACCGCCAGTCGTGGAAGTCACCACGGTGCTAGACTCTTGTGGCCATGAGACCTCTGGATGGCCCCAAATATATGAGACAAAACCAGACTTCGCCACCACCTACCAAATGTTGGGTGCAAATGTAGTTGTTGATAATTTCCATCTTCGGGATGGGTTGTTGTGTCATATGGGCCATATCTGTGTTCCATGAAGCAAGCGAGCGAAGCTGATCTAGGAAGCCCACTAGAGTCGGGTGGCATGACACTTTGGCATCGAAAAGACAGTGGTGATTCTACATAAACATTTCTACTGGTTGAAACTTCGAAATGAGGTCAGCAAATATATCAGTTCTTGGACTGCCTGCGCTTTTGTCAAACCGACCACTAAGAAACAGGGCCTGGACACCCCTCTTCCTACTCTTTAAAGGCCATGGGAATCCATCTTAATGGACTACATGTCAGGCCTCCCGTCCACCAAGTGAGGAAATGACTCTGCTTTTGTGGTGGTTGATCGCTTTTCTAAGATGGTGATTATGGTTGCCTGCAAGAAGAGCATCACAACAAAGGCCACTACCAAGATCTTCTTTGAACGAGTCTGGGTACATTTTGGAATCCCACAAACCATTGTCTCAGATCGAGACATTCGATTTCTCAACACATTCTGGTTGAGCCTCTGGTCACTGCTGGACACCAAGCTCACCAAATCCACGACCTTCCACCCTCAGACAGATGGCCAAACCGAGGTCGTAAATCGAATGATTGTGCATATCCTTCGCATGTATAATTCAAAGCACTCTATCACATGGGATGAGAGACTTCTCTATGTCCAACATAGCTACAATTGAGCCCTGCATATCTCAACCTGCCACAACCCCTTTCAGGTGGGGTTGGGATTCCAACCATTGGGTCCCATAGATGTTGCACTTCCCCTTGCGGTCACCTCGACCGACTCATCTCGTGCTCCAACTGAAGATGACAAAGCCACCTAGTTCACTGAGTCGATCCAGCACATCCGCCAACAGGTTCAAGATATCCTACAGAAGTCCAATGACAAGTACAAACAACGCCATGATCAACATCGGGTGCCACATAAGTTTCAGGTGGGAAACAAAGTTTGGTTGTACTTACAGAAAGAACGCCTTACAAGACCCCATCAGAAGCTTTTCCCACTCCGTTATGGGTTGTACACCATCACCAAGTCCGTGGGGGAAAATTCTTTTGAGCTCAACATTCCTCCTTGCCTTGGCCTGCACCCAGTGTTCAACGTGGATCTCCTTCACCCTTATTTCCCACAATTATTGGACACCTCAGAAGTAGAAAAACAACTGAAACCAACAAAGCTCAACCCTGAATGCATACAATAGGAATTCAATGATCAAATTGTGGACACACAGATCAAGGGAACTCGACAACAAAGGATCCATCTTTATCGATTCGTCAAAGCAGGGCAACTCCTGCACCAAGGCAAGTGGCTCACTCGTGGCCAAATTCAGCAGAAATTTCCTCATCTAATGGGGGACCTCAACGCAATGGAAACCATTTCTTCCTAAGGAGGGAGGATTGATCCAATTGGATATCGGTGGCCACCCACCTTTTCCAACTCACTCAAAACAGTATTCTGGCAATTTTGGTAATTTACTATTTTTAGCAATTTTCACTTCCGGAGCCATTTTGAGGCCCTAAACGATGTTTTTTGGGAAAACAGGTTTGCAATATTGAAATTCATTGAATATTGTGCCTAAAATGAATCTCCTCGATGATCCTTTCGAATGGGCTATCATACGCCTAAAACGGAGATCGTATGCAAAAGTTATGACCCCGGGAAGTTGATGTACTAACTTACCCAAACGGGGCCCACATGACTTTTGGCGCTTCATCTCCTAGGGTTATTTTTTTTGGATGTCTAGGGTTTTTGGCATTCCTACTTATTGTAAAAAGGCCTTTAGAGCCTCATTGTAATTATGTTCTTGCAAATGAGCGCAGCCATCACATCTCTTCTCAGAGATAAGCCACCACCATTCCAACAAGCTTGTTTTCGCTGCATTTTACAGTTTCATCTTATTTCGTTATTGAATAGAAAACCATTTTTACTGTATCTCTGTTATTTTGTGTTAAGAACCTGTTAATAATCTGTAGTCATTTCATTCTTCTCATAAAATTCAGATCAAATAGTAACATCTATAATATTTCACTCCTTCGCACTTAGACATCATGCTTAACAAATAATGGTTTTTAGTTGTTGGCGAAGTCGTTTAATAGCTTGCACTATTTTAATTTGAGTGATGTCATCTTGCGTCTTGTCGACCTGTTTCTTGGGTGCGTGGGTATAGTCTTCTTGTCAGTTAATTCAGTCTCCTAGAGTGTTGGATTTTTCTTGGGTTATTGGTTCAGATAGGTTATGTTGCGCTAGGGTTACTGCCTCGCCTATCGCCTTGTGACAACATGACTCCTGGTGAGGGGATCATTGCGTGCCCTGACAGATCAATGCTAACGATAACCTAGTCAAAGTCTTGTGCTTCCCGATGTGGGCATTTTGTTCATTGTAATTGATGTTGGTACTTGGTTTGTAACGCTTTAACGAGTTTGGGTTGTGCACCGTAAAGGTTTATGGATATTGTTTGTCGAGTTCGTTGTGTCGAGATTGTGGATTTTGTCCTTTAGCTTGTAGGCATTATCTTTCTTGTGTCGGGCGGGTACTCGTTGCATTTTCTATTGTGTCACATATTCATCTATTTGCAAGTTGTGCTAATGTGTTGGGTCGTTGGTTGTCTTTTGCCTGAATGCATAAGTTGTGTTCGTCGTCAAGTTGTGTTGATTACTTGTTGTCTTGATTGCCTTCCTGCTTAAAACAAAAAAATATTGTGCTTGCCTGCGTCGCTTGTAGTTGTAACGATTGGGGTTTTTACATATGGTATCAGAGCAGGTTCAACCCTGCGAATGTGGATCACCATGCTTTCCACTACAGTAAACCCTTGAGTATTAACCTAACACTAACTAAAAACTTTAACGTGTCCATGTGGTGATAGTGACTAGAGGACGCCACAGAGACTCGCAGTGTGGTGTCGTGGAAGGAGGTGTGACGCCTCTAGAAGTGCCCACGTCCTCAAATTCTAACCCCCAAGGGGAGGAACAAGTCCTTGGGTTGGATCCGATTTTTGTAATGGATGATGATGGCCTGACAAGGTCCTTTCAGGGAATGTCAAAGGCCTCGATCCACTATCTGTACTGAGATGAGGTCGGGGCGCCTGTACCCCTGAGGGTCCACAATGCACCCCAACCAACACCGTTAGCTTTCACCGAGAACTCAAGAGCGATAAGTTCTCAAGTCCACGAGTGTCATAGATGGCTTAGTCGTTTAGGCATGGTTGGAGAATATGGCAATGTGCTTTGCACTTCACAACTACCTCCAACATGAAGGTCTGCATGGCGGTCTTTCAACTGAAGGGGAGTGTTATTCTATGATGGAAGATGCTCCTGTCACATTTTAACATGGCCATTGAAGACGTGCCATGGGAACTTTTCGAGGAATGATTCCAAGAGAGGTATCTTTCTGAGGAATTCGTTGAGTGTCAACTCAACGAGTTCAACGCCTTGCGACAAGGTGACCGTATGGTGCCCCAATACGAGGCCCATTTTTGGAGCTGCTTCGATATGCCCCACACCTTTTACCAAGAAACTTAAGGGAAACAAGTTCGTGTTAGTATCAATGTTAGGATCCAACTTCTACTTTGGGTACCAAGGATATTGGACCGAAAAAAGTGTGTTGAAATGTGGGGAGCCACATTACCGGCATGACTGCCCAGTGGAGAGGACCAGAGCATGTGGATCAGCCAGACTCACTACCGTGGGTGTTTTGGGCAAGGCCCATCAGATTCATGCAACGGAGAGTAACCTCCAGGTAGAGCACTAGTCGACTATCCTCGAGATGTCAGATACTGTCACTGGCCAGACCCTTAGTATTTTGATAGATCTTGGTGTTATCGAAACTTTTATTTCTGGTGTGGTGCTAAAAATAATTAAGGTAAAGGAAGTCGAACAAGATGAGTTTAGCTTTGTAGAAATGGCTTCGGGAGTCAAACAACAGGTTGGTGGGAATGTTACTGGCTGTATTCTTAACCTGGGAGAGTTTGTGACTAGGGCCAACCTATACGTCACAATCTTAGGATCTTATGACATCATGATCGGTATGGACTGGTTGGAATCGCATGAGGCGATACTCAACTGTAAGACGAAGCAGTTGATCTTGGTCTATGATGAGTGATAGAGATGCGTGATTGTAGGTCAGAACCAAGGAGCTTCCCTAAGGTTCATCTCTTCCTTACAACTATGGAAGAGCTTGCGCAAGGGATGTAATATTTATGCGATCCTTGCGTTAAACATAAAGGGAGTAGAGGAAGGTCTAGAACACCTTCCAGTGGTGAGAGAGTTTGCAGACGTCTTCCCTCAAGAGTTACCTGGGATGTCGCTAGAGAGGGAATTGGAATTTATCATAGACCTAAAACCGGGAGCTAAATCGATAGCAAGAACACCTTATCGGATGTCGACCTCAGAGTTACAAGAGTTGAGAATGCAACTGAAGGAGTTGTTGGACCTAGGAATTATACATCCAAGTGTTTCACCATGGGGTGCACCTGTTATTTTCATACTAAATAAGCATGGGTCGTGGAGACTCTTCATTGACTACCATCATTTGAACAAGGAAACGATCAAGAATCAATATTTGTTGCCAAGGATTGATGATATGTTTGATCAGATGAAAAACGTGATGATATTTTCAAAGATTGACTTGAGATCGGGGTATCACCAGTTGCAGATCAAGGAGGATGACGTCCCTAAGACTGCCTTTAAGAAGAGGTTTGGACATTACGAGTTTACTATTTTACCATTTGGACTAATGAATTCCCCAGGGGTATTTATGAGTTTGATGAACGGGGTGTTCCGCGAATACTTGGACAAGTTCATCTAAGTATTCATTGATGATATTTTGATTTACTCTCGGACGTTGAAAGAGCATGACGAGCACTTGCGCTTGGTACTATAGTGTCTACGAGAGAACAAATTGTATGGGAGATTGTCTAAATGTTCTTTTTATTAATCGAAGATTCACTACTTAGGGCATGTCATTTCTGGCGAAGGTATCATTGTGGATCCAACAAAGGTCGAGGATATTATGGAATGGCCTGCACCGACGAATGTCCCGGAAGTGCGTAGCTTCATGGGTTTAGCTGGATAATATCGATGGTTTGTCGAGGGTTTTTTGAAGATAGAAAATCCGATTACGAAATTGCAGAAGAAGAACAAGAAGTTTGTTTGGACCGAGAAATTAATGGAGGTATTTTCGGAGGCTCAAGGAGATGTTGATGACAACACCATTACTAAAGGTCCTTGACATGGATGCAGACTTCTTGGTATGCACTAACGCATCCAAGGAAGTCTTATGAGGAGTCTTGATGCAAGACAATCGAGTGATCATGTACATCTCGAGAAAGTTGAGAAGGCATGAGGAGAACTATGCAACACACAATTTGGAGTGGTTAGCCATTGTTTATTCCTTGAGAGTTTAGAGACACTACCTTATTGGACGAAAATTTGAACTAAAAACGGACCACTGTGGACTACAACACATCTTTACGCAAAGCGAATTGAACATGCGACAATGACGCTGGTCGGAATTGCTTAGCGATTACGATTTCGAGATTACTTACATAAAGGGCACAATGAACAGAGTAGCTGATGCGTTGAGTCAGAGACCACACACATTTTCGATGACGCCTCTTCAGAGGAATCTACGTGAAAATATTCTAACCTTATCGTGTGATGATGACTGGTACAGAGGTAAGGGATTTTATCGGACAAAACACAATGATGGTACCAAAAATTGAAGGATTTACTATGGACAACAATGAATTTTTGAGATTTAAAATTCGAGTTTACGTACCACCCAACGACGAGTTGAGGAGTTTCATCCTAAATGAGACTCACTGAGTAGTGTACATGTCTCACCCGGGAGTCACGAAGATGAGGGAAGACCTTAAACCCTTATTCTTCTGGAAAGGAATGAAGGTAGACATAGTCAACTATGTGGCAAGATGTCTAGAATGTGAGCAAGTGAAGGCTGAACATAGACATCCAGCAGGATTACTACAACCACACGCTATTCCGGAATCAAAATGGGAGGTCATTTTGATGGATTTCATTGTTGGATTGCCACTGACAACAAGGAGACACGACTTGATGTTTGTGGTAGTTGACACTCTGACGAAGAGTGCTCATTTTATTCTTGTGCATATGATGTATCAGGCACCTGACATAGCTAGATTTTTCATCAGCGAGATTGTGAGGTTGCATGGCATGCCTAAGAGGATTGTATCCAATCGAGGATCGATGTTTACTGGACGATATTGGACTAGTTTCCAAGAGGCCTTGGGAACCCAACTTAACTTTAGTATCGCGTATCGAGACAGACTGGTAGAATGAATGAACAAACCAAATCCCAGAGGACATGTTGCATATGCACGTTATGGACCAACAAAAGTGTTGGGAAGAGTTCTTGCCACTGGTAGAATTTGTATATAACAACAGTTATTAAAGCACCATTAAGATGGTGCCTTTCAAGTTTCTTTACGGGAGACCCTGTTAGATGCTTTGAGTTGGGATTGGCTTGAGGATAGGGTCCTGGCGGGACCGGAAGTGATCCAAGAAATGGAAGATCAAATGCAAACTATAAGACAAAGGATCAAGGAAGCGCATGATCGACATAAGATTTATGTCGATGCGCATCATGTCGACCATAGTTACAATGTGGCGATCGAGTATTCTTGCAGGTGAAACCGCATAAGAGTCCGATAAAGTTTGGAAAGGGTGATAAACTATCTCCTAGGTTCATGGGATCCTGCGAGATTGTGGAAAAGAGAGGTTCGTGGCCTATTGACTAACCTTGCCTGATCCTTGAGGCATATGCACAATGTCTTTCAAGTCTCTGTTTGAGACTTTATGCTAGTGATTCTACACATGTTTTGACTTGAGTACCTTGCAGGTATGGGATGAGGGTGCGCTCATGGCTGAGCCAATCCACATCTTGGACCATTGCATTCGACAACTATGACGTCAAACAATGGATCAGGTCAAGGTCCAGTGGGACAACTATGTCCGCACTCGACGACCTAGGAGGACACATACGATATGAGCCAACAATTTCAATTTTTGTTGATCAATAGACTTATGATGTCGTGATACAATTTATTTCGGCACTTATATACTATGAAACTTTGGAACGAAGTTTAAAACAAGAGGGGGTGTATGTAACATCCCGCTCTTGTGTGCACTGAGTGAACTTATTCTTGAGGGCACTTACTTGCAAGCGATCCAGATTATTATAGAATTGGTCGTTTGATTATGATTATGAGATATTATGGATTTGATGATATGTTATTTGGTTGTATTACATAGACATGTGCTATTGACTGGGTTCTCCTGAGTGTGCAGAACTTTGGACCTCGAGGATGCAGAGGCATCGATGAAACCCCTTGGACTCTAGATCGAGTCAGGGAGTGGATTGTTGGGTTGAATATTGTTGATGTGACATATGTACATATGATTAGATGTTATGATGATTGATTATTATTTCTGGCATGATTCGTTGATGGATGCAAGCTGACAATAGATTGTTGACTAGACTCACATGTGGAGTAGAGGGGTCATGCAGAACAACCAGAGAATTTGACGGAGAGGTGTGGGAGCAGCCCTGCCACAACCTACTAGCACTCTCGCCGTGGCTCGAACGGTAGGTTAACGATTACCTAGTTTGAGAAGACCCGCGATGCCATGAGGGCAGACTGTGACAATTGCTCATGATGATTCTAAGGGGCATGCAATAAGGCAGGGGCCTTATTCCTTAGAGGCCCTTAGTCTCCCACAAGATCACCTGGCGAAGTATTGACTCCAGGGGTTTTTTATGTCTACCAAAGTCAATCAAGAGGCGAGTGGCACCCTTGGAGCACGTAATGCTTCCTAAAGG
>JZKD02S1813706.1:309324-361411 GCA_000966675.3 Picea glauca
TGAGGTCCCCCATCAGATGAGGAAATTTGTGCTGAATTTGGCCACGGGTGAGCCACTTGCCTTGGTGCAGGAGTTGCCCTGCTTTGACGACTCGATAAAGATGGATCCTTTGTTGTCTAGTTCCCTTGATCTGTGTGTCCACAATCTGATCATTGAATTCCTATTGTATGCATTCAGGGTTGAGCTTCATTGGTTTCAATTGTTTTTCTACTTCTGAGGTGTCCAATAATTGTGGGAAATAAGGGTGAAGGAGATCCACGTTGAACACTGGATGCAAGCCAAGGAAAAGAGAAATGTTGAGCTCAAAAGAATTATCCCCCATGGCCTTGGTGATGGTTTACGACCCATAATGGAGTGGGTGAAGCTTCTGATGGGCTCTTGTAAGGTGTTCTTTCTATAAGTGCAACTAAACTTTGTCGCCCACCTGCAACTTATGTGGCACCCGATGTTGATAATGACGTTGTTTGTACTTGTCATTGGACTTCTGTAGGATATCTTGAACTTGTTGGCAGATGTGTTGGATCCACTCAATGAACTGGGTGGATTTTTCATATTTAGTTGGAGCACGAGATGAGTCAGTTGAGGTGACCGCAAGGGGAAGTGCAACATCTATGGGACCCAATGGTTGGAATCCCAACCCCACCTAAAAGGGGTTGTGGCAGGTTGAGCTATGCAGGGCTCAATTGTAGCTATTTTGGACATAGAGAAGGCTCTCATCCCATGTGCGAGAGTGATTTGAATTATACATGCAAAGGATATGCAAAATCATTCGATTTACGACCTCGGTTTGGCCATTTGTCTGAGGGTGGAAGGTCATGGATTTGGTGAGCTTGGTGTCCAGCATTGACCAGAGGCTCGACTAGAATGTGTTGAGAAATCGACTGTCTCGATATGAGACAATGGTTTGTGGGATTCCAAAATGTACCCGGACTCGTTCAAAGAAGATCTTGGTAGTGGCCTTTGTTGTGATGCTCTTCTTGCAGGCAACCAGAATCACCATCTTAGAAAAACGATCAACCACCACAAAAGCAGAGTCATTTCCTCACTTGGTGGACAGGAGGCCTGACATGTAGTCCATTGAGATGGATTCCCATGGCCTATTAAGAGTAGGAAGAGGGGTGTCCAGGCCCTGCTTCTTAGTGGTCGGTTTGGCAAAATCACAGGCAGTGCAAGACCTGATATACTTGTTGACCTCATTTTGAAGTTTCGGCCAGTAGAAATGTTTATGTAGCATCGCCACTGTCTTTTCGACGCCAAAGTGTCTTTCCACCCAACTCTAGTGGGCTTCCCAAATCAGCTTCACTCGCTCGCTTGATGGAACACAAATATGGCCCAGATGACACAACAACCCATCCCGAAGATGGAAATTATCAACAACTACATTTTCACCCAACATTTGGTAGGTGGTGGCAAAGTCTAGTTTTGTCTCATAGATTTGGGGCCATCCAGAGGTCTCATGGCCACAAGAATCTAGCACCATGGTGAGTGCCACGACTGGCGGTTTGTTGAGGCAATCAACGACATGATTGGTGCTTCCTGTTTTATACTTGATGTTGAGGTGGAATTTCTGCAAGTATGTGGACCACTTTTGATGGCAGTCATTCTGCAATTTTCCTTCTGTCTACATGAAATGTCGTGGCTTATGATTAGTGTGGATGACTGTTTCCTTCCCAAGAATGTAATGTCTCCAATGGCGGTAGTCTTGCACAATGGATTACATTTCTTTTTCATAAGTAGGGTACTTATGGACAACATCTGATAGTGTCTCACTATGATAGGCCATAGGGTGGTCGTGCTGAGTGAGAATGGTGCCCACAACATAGTCTGAAGCATCTTTCTCAATCTCAAAGGGTTGTTGCAGGTTTGGTAGTGAAATTATTGGGGCTAAGCACAAGAATTGCTTCAAATCATCTAACGCTTGTTGTTGGAACCGACCCCACACAAATTTCACCTTACCATCACCCCTGGTTATTTGGCTAAGGGCCCATGCAATATGGCAAAATCCCAACACAAACCTGCGGTAGAAATTGGCAAGGCCTAAGAAGTTTCGAATGTTAGTGAGTGTGGTTGGGGCTGGCCAGTCACAGATGACTTGGATCTTGGATGGATCCACATGTATTCCATGTTGATCAATGATGTAGCCTAGGTAATGGACCCTTTCCATGCCGAAGGAGCAGTTTTCCAGGTTGGCCTATAGATTGTGTTGCCACAGGGCATGAAGAACCTGTTGAATATGCTGCAAGTGTTCGACCCAAGTCTTGTTGTAAATGAGAATGCCATCTAGATACACCTCTACAAAATTATTGGTGAATGGTTGCAGGATATCGTCCATCATCCTCATGAAAGTGGATGGAGCATTTGTCAAACCAAAGGGCATGACCAACCATTCAAAAAGGCCTTCCTTTGACTTGAAGGTGGTCTTCCATACATTGTCTATTTTATCGAGACCCGGTGGTAGCCAGAATTCAGATCAATCTTACTAAATTATTTGTCCCCCATGAGTTGATCAAGGAGGTCGTCGATTCAGGGAATCAGGTACCAGTTTTTGACTGTGATTTTATTAAGAGCTCGATAATCAATGCAGATTCGTCGGGTTCCATCTTTCTTCTGTATCAGCACGATTGGGATCCCGCAAGGTGATGAGATGGGATGGATATGCCCCTTGTGGATCAGTTCTAGGATCTATCACTTGATCTCCTCATTCTCTAACAGAGAGCGATGATAGACTGGCCCATTGGGAAGTGGTGCGTCAGGGGTCAGATCGATGGGGTGCTTGACCTGGCAGTGAAGAGGTACCCTAGTAGGTGAGGAGAAGATATACAAGTATTCTTCCACGACGTTATTTACTTTCTTCTGCTGTGTGGAGAGATTGGCCACAGAGACCTTGGATGTGGTTGTTATCTTTCACTTATTCTGAGAGCGAATCACAAAGAAGACAAACTTCCCCATCTAAGAGATGAACTTCCTGCGTTGCTTAGCATAGATCAAGGAAATAGTACTAGGTGGTACTGCCTTGGGTATCCTATACAATTTTCCGTTCAAAGTAATAATAACACTACGAGGCCTAGACTCATATACAACATGACATTTCCATAAATAAGGTTGGCCCAAAAGAACATCACAAACTTTGAGAGGAGCAACATCACACAATACCTCCTCTTTGAAGGGCTTGATGTCATATGACAGTCAACATTCTTGGCTGACGCGAAGATCGCTTCTTTGGTGGAGCCATCCAATGGTGTAGGGTTGTGGGTGCAGTGTTATCGGCAAGGCCAGCCGCTTGATGACCTCTGCTGAGATGAGGTTCTTATGGCTACCACTATGAACGATGAGGTGCAGCGGGGTGACTTTTACCCACATTTGTGAATGGAAGAGGCGCTCTCCTTCTTTTGGCTTGTCTGGTTCACCATGCTAGAGCTTGGTGGTAGCAACAGTGGCACTGGGTTCTGCGTCAATGATCCATCTTCCCCTTTCTGGTTCTGGCTCAGAGTCAGAATCCACATTTGATTTAGAGGCTTTCACTTCGGCCACCAGCTACTGCTTTGAGCGGAAATCAGCAGTGTTATGCCAAGGGCTCTTATGGAAGTCGCACCACTTCCCGATATCTTTCTTTGTCTTTCTGGTGTCCTTCTTTGCTTACGGACTGGACTGGTTGTCTTGATACTATCCATATTTGCTCTGTCCTTTGTTCTGTGGGTTGGGGCCGCCCTTTCTTGGCTTTTGTTTTGAGGGGTTCCCAGGCCCAAATTGTCACATCTTTTGTTTGAGCTTCTACTCGATTTTGTCGACATATCGATAGGCCCCGCCCAAGGATGAGATGTCCAGAAATTCCATTTCATTCTAGATGTATCTATGCAGAGCACCGCGATATTTGAGCACCAGACGTTTCTCTGAATATTTGATACCCAACTTGAGGCACAAGGTATGGAAGATATTTGTGAAATCTGGCACTGCTTGGTCTCTTTCTTGCCGCAGTGTGGTCCATTTGGTATACAAGTCGTCATAACTTCCGACGAGGTAGTATTGTTCCTTAATAGAATCCCTGAAGGATTCCTAGGTGGCCATGACTGTAAATAATCAAGGTTCCTCTGTTTTCTTTTGCTCACATAAATTTTCCTACCAATATTTGACATGGGGAACGACTTTGAGGAGCGCAAAAGTAATCTTTTCTCTATTAAAAAAGTTATGGATAGAAAAATACCCTTCTAGTAGATTCAACCACTTGTCTACAACATTTGTGTCTATCTGATCTTCAAATATAGTAATATCGAAGTTTATTTGTACCTTGAAGGGGGGGGGCGCCTCCACTCGAAGAAGATGTGTCGCCTGTTGGTAGTTACCGAAGGATTTGCACAAACCTATCCATCATCTTGTTCCTCTATTGGGTGAGGGATTCCTCAATCAACAGTTTGAAAAGATCTCTTGTCGCTTCATCTTTCTTTTCTCCTGCCATGAGAGGTCGCTTGGACGTGCAAGATCTTTTGTCCTCAAGAGAAACAAGCTCGAAACCCAACTCTTTGTACTCCAACCTCGTTGGGGACATGCATTAAGACGACAAGGAGTAGACCGCTCTAATACCACTGATTTGGATTTTATGAGCAGAACGAAATGACTACAGATTATTAACAGGTGCTTGAAAAAAAATAACAGAGATATAGTAAAACTGGTTTTCTATTCAATAACGAAATAAGATGAAACTGTAAAATGTAGCGGAAACAAGCTTGCTGGAATGGTGGCGACTTATCTCTGAGAAGAGAAGTGATGGCTACACTCATTCGTAAGAAGATAATTACAATGAGGCTCTAAAGGCATTTTTATAATAAGCAGGGATGCCAAAAACCCTAGACATCCAAAAACCTAACCCTAAGAGATGAAGCGCCAAAGGTCATGTGGGCCTCATTTGGGTAAGTTAGTACATCAACTTCCCAAGGTCGTAACTTTTGCATACGATCTTCGTTTTAGGTGTATGATAGCCCATTGGAAATGTATTGTCTAAGAGATTCATTTTAGGTGAAATAATGAAGGAAATATTTTATTGCAAATCTTCTTTCCCAAAAAACATCGTTTAGGGCCTCAAAATGGCTCCGGAAGTGAAAACTGCTAAAAATAGTAAATTACCAAAATTGCCAGAAAATTGTTTTGAGCCAGTTGGAAAAGGTGGGTGGCCACCGATATCCACCTGTATCACTATTATCATAAATGTGACCACAATGTGAACTATTATATCTAACAATGATAACGTTTTCCCATAATATTATTTTGGTCCATTAATATTTGTTGTGGTAAATACATTTCAAAACAAAATGCTATCCATAAATCATATCAAGAAATGTTATCCATTAGTGGATAACCCAATCTCTATCCATTAATACCTATCAAATTGCAGACTTATCAACGTTGTCTATTAATTAATATCGTTGTCTATTTAGTACTCACCTGGGGGTTATTATTCGTGTTACAGTATCTATATATATAAATGCTATCAACCATCCATTGTTGTGTAAAAGGTAAGATATCGTTGTGTAAAGAAAAATATAAAATATATTATTGTTGTCTATAAAAGTTACTGTGTAAAATATACAATTGGATGTCTAATTAATTGCTATATTATTGTTGTCTATAATATGCTACCAATCAATAACATGGCTATCAACATTAATTCGTTGTCGGATTGATGAATAGTTGTCTAACACGGTATTGTTGTTTATTAACATGTTTAATTTGATGCTATTAACGCATTAAATCTGTTGTTGTCTATTAACATATTAAATTCGTTGTTGTCTATTAACATATTAAATTCACTGCTATTAACACTATCCATATATATTAAATCGCTATCCAAATCATTGTTGTTAATTAATTAAGATTTATTGTCATGCATTTGCTGGCATACAATAAATCTGATGTTGTTGTCCATGACATGGGTATTGTTGTTAATACATATGTTTCTATGCATTAATGATAAATTTGTAGTCATACAAGGATAACACGTTGTCTAATAATACACAGTCCATTAATTGTAATATTTCACAGTCTAATAATTGTAATTTCACAGTCCAAAAATGCAATAGTTCACAGTCTAATGGATGGTAAAATCACAGTCAAATAAAGTGTAAATTCGCAGTCAATTAAATGTTAAAAACGCAGGTATAACCACAATCAAATTCGCTAGCAATAGTGGTTCATTAAAAATGAAGGTAAGGGTTTAATAACATTAAAAAAAACGCAGGTAAAACAACAATGAAATTTGCTGGTAATCGTGGTTCATCAAATGCAAGTACAACAACAATGACATTGTTGAGTTAAGTATAAAATTGTTGGGTTAAAATATGGAATCACTAGATAAAAAGAAAGGGTGATAAAAATCTATCAAACAAAATCGTTTCCAGGTAAAATCATTGTGTTAAAGGCCAGGAAAATCATGTTGTAATTGTTGTGTAAATGTTGGGTAAATCACCTAGAAATTAGTGGTGTGAAGGATGAGTAAAGACTCCAAGAATCTTAGAGATAATTGATCACAAGGAAACACAAAAGAAATCAACCACTAGAAAACGCAGAGATAATAAGCCAGGAAATCACAGAGATGAATCGAACTAACGCAGAGATACTCAATCACAGAAACACAATGATAAATCATTCCATAATGAATCAATCAAACACAAGCTAATCATTCACAAGAAGGCACAATGATCAGTGATTAATCATAAGAGAAAAACACAGAGATAAGTAAGGGTTCGATAACTAGGCGAAATTTATCCTTCACTTATTATCCGTGCACAAGAAAGCAGGGAATTTGAAGCTATAGGTCTTTAAACATCGAAGTGATGACCGTTGATTTGGCTCTAGGTTGACTGCTTAGGTGCAGACTAACAACTAAAGGGATAAGGGGCAGAAAGTAAAACACAAATTTTCTCTATCTTAATCAATAAAAACAAATGCAGAGAAGTCAATGCAATCAGAGGTTGGGTTCGCCATGGGAAATCAATTCAGAATAGAACAAACATAAGGGGATTACAAATACCATAGGAAAGCAGGTGCAGGAGAGCTCATGGCAATGGAATATTCAACCGAGCATAGAAAATAACATGCGTAAATTAAATTTCATTGCATGTAACAAATTTAAGAGACATACCTTAGCCAAACATGAATGCTCCGAATTTGTTCTCACACGCATGCTCCGTCTAGCTCTCGCTTGCCAACCGATGTGACCTGATCAATACCTCCCATTTAACACTAGGGGTACTCTTCTTCCCCCTGAGCCCCCCGAGATGCAAAGGGGCCATGCACACAATACCATAGAACTGCTAGCACCCAACTTGTCTTGCAAGGTCGAGCTACCACTCGTTACCCGAGTTGGGTATCCCAACTCCCACAAGAGAAACTTCAGTCAAGGTAAACATTCAACAGCATAACATTACGCAAAACGATCCGTTGATACTCCTCCTCCTCCATCATTTTTATAGAGTTTTCAAGTAATTAGTTTCCTAAATTCTCATTAAATTCCTTTTTTATTTAATTAATTAGGAAAAACCTCCCCCATACAGATGTCGCCTGATCCCCTAGTTGTACTAGAAAATTAATTTTATTAATTATTTAATTATTTATATTTTCCTCACCCACCTAAAATCATTCCTAAAAACTCTCCTTGATGTCCCAATATTCCCTTACAAATCTTAAATGACTTACGCCTTACTCAATTCCTAGTTGAGTTCATAATTAGGAAGTTCTAAAGGCAAGATTCCTTACTAAGTTAGACATTCGTCCCTTTCTTTATGTTTCCCCTTTCTTTAGGTTTCCCCTTTTTCTTTAAGTTTCCTATTTCTTTTAAGTTTCCCTCTTTTTCCTTTTTAACTAAAAATCAATTTAGCAAGTGTAGATAAAACAACCATTTACCCTTTTTTTTCTTTTTAACCAAAATTACATTAGCAAAAATAGATAAAAACAACCATTTCCCTTTTCAAAATTTTAATTCTCCATTATAATTTTGAATTTAATAAATAAATTTGAATTTCTTACCCCCCCTTCTTGTTACATGTTCATTTATTATTATTTTTTTACCACAAGTTCTAATTAGACCTAGGTTGGGCGACATTTTTATTAGGGATTTTTTTTTTTAAACTTACTTGTCACATCATTCATTTTAAGGTCGTCTAGGTTTATTCACTTACCAGTTAAAATCACGACGTTCCCTTTAGGATGCACTAGGTGCTCCAAGGGTGCCACTCACCTCTTTCTGTTTTCCTTGCGCGGCGTGCCCTTCAGGATGCACTACGTGCTCCATGGGTGGCAGTCGCCTCTTTTCGTTTTCCTTGTGCAATGTTCCCTTCAGGACACACTACGTTCTCCAAGGGTGCCACTCGCCTCTTTCTGGTTTCCTTGCACGACATGCCCTTCAAGACGCACTATGTGCTACAAGGGTGCCACTCGCCTCTTGACTGACTTTGGTAGACGTCAAAAACCTTGGAGTCAATACTCCGCTAGGTGATCTTGTGGGAGACTAAGGGCCTCTAAGAAATAAGGCCCCTACCTTATTGCGCGCCCCTTAGAATCATCGTGAGCGACTGTCACAGTCTTCCCTCATGACATCGTGGATCTTCTTGAACTAGGTAAGTGTTAAGCTACAGTTCAAGCAACGACAAGAGTGCTAGTAGGTTGTGGCAGGGATGCTTCCACACCTCTCCCTCAAAGTCTCTAGTTGTCCTGTGTGACCCCTCTACTCCACATGTGATTCTGTTCAACAAGCTATCATCAACCTTCATCCATCATCGAATCATGTCAACAATAATAATCAATCATCATAACATCTAATTATATGTACATATGTCACATCAACAATATTCAACCCAACAGTTCACTCCCTGACTCAATCCGGAGTCCAAGGGGTTTCATCGATGCCTCTGCATCCTCGAGGTCCAAAGTCATGCACACTCAGGAGAACCCAATCAATAGCACCTATCTATGTAATACAACCAAATAACATATCATCAAATCCATAATATCTCATAATCATAATCAAACGACCAATCATATAATAATTGGTATCACTTGCAAGCAAGTGCCCTCAAGAATAATTTCTCTCAGTGCGCGCAAGAGAGGGATGTTACATAACCACATTCTCATTCGGTACCTCCTTAGGTGCCCCATATTACCTCCCTAGGTATACTACATTCCATACCCCTTCACATGTTTCATCCTCGAAACACAAGAAGAAACCATACAGTATGATCGGCTAAGCAATGTAGCCAACTGGTACCAAGTACGACCATCCATCCATCCTAATGGAACATGAACATGTTGTCCAACTACTTCCTTTCCACCTTGATCTTGATCTGCATAGTGTCTATGTTACCATGGGATTATTTCGTTAGTCGGATGTCTTCCTGTAGTGCCAGTGGTCCTCCATGCACCTCTTGATCGGTTTCCTTTCTAGTTCCCCGTTGGTGCATAAATTTGTTGAAGCTCATGCCCTTGCCTTGATGATTGTTGTTTCTCTATATGATGTGGATGGAGATATACAACAACTATAGGAATCTGTTCTTTTTTCTTCAAATCTTTAACACATTGTGCCTTCGATTCAATGACCTCCTTGACTTCATTATGGTGTCCTTCCTGTGGCTTTTCTTCATCTTCTTTAGTAGACTTTGCCTCTAATTCAACTTTAGACTCTACAATAACTTCTTTTTTGGCCATCATGAGCCCATATTTTTTACTAAGAGACACATCCTGCAAGGTGATTTTCTTCTTCTTGTACCACAACTTCAAAAACTTCTTTTGCACATTAATATTATTGATACCCACTTATTCTATCCAAGGATATCCCAAAACAATATCCACTTCATCCATATCCATAGCATATAAATTTGAATGCAACACATATTTTTCCATGGTGATCTTTAAATCCTTAAAAAAATTGAATATTTTCACCCTCAACCTGTATGCTTTGAACATTTTTTGCAGGAACTTCCAATCTATTAACCAATTGAACATTGATAAAATTATGCAGGAAACTAGGCATGGATGATTTTAGGGTCTAAATTTCGCTCATGGGCTAATTTTCCATGTTTTTTCCCAAAAAAAGATTTTTTATTCTAAAAATGATTCACCCAAATTCTATAGGATAAAATTATTTTACCTTAAAAATAGCCAAAATTTTATACAAACTATATAAATTCTTTAGAAATTTGAATATTTTTACAAAAATATCGCCAAACATTTATAGTTGGCATATGAAGGATTACTAAGATTCGCCAAGGTTTCTACATTTTAAAATAAATTTCCATCCTTAAAATCATCCCTGTAACTAGGGTTAATAGAAACAATGATATTTTCTTTATGAATACAACCATGAACCTGTAATATATATTTTCCACCTGAAAATAAACCCTTGGTGCATTCTTTATCCTTACTCTTGGAATGATACCCCTTGTCTAAAAATACTTTTTCATATTCTTTATCTAAAAGGTAAAAAATATCTTCAGATTTAACGTCATTCTAGCACCATATACTAGCATCATCCTTTAATTTCATCCATATCCCATATCGCCATAGCGTTCCACATGATGAATTTATATTTTTGATATATTCTTCAATACTAGGACCATCATCTCTGTCATTAAAATGCATCATGCTTGGAATAAATCTGCAACAAAAACTAGGGTATTTAAAAATAATTTACTTCGGAAAATCACGGCTTTTTTCAGAAAAAAAAACCCTGAAAAACCGTCGAATTTAAAATGTTGATAACTTCACTTCACAGACTTCGTTTCGGCTGATTATTTTTTTAAATTGGGTATTTTTCATAGAGGAATTCAAATATTCAATTTGTTTTGGAAAATTCGTCTCAAAAAGTTTCAGATATGAGCCTGAAGTGTGTCGCCCCTCTTTTTCCTTTTCAAAAATTCTACAAAAGAACCAAAGAATTTATTCCCTTCTTTGGCCAAGGAAAATGCTTAGATACCAATTGTTTAGTACCTAAATAAATATGAAAATATACTTCATAAATAGCCAAGAATAAACCAAACCATTCACCAAAATATTGAACACAAGAAATAGATAAACCCTTGAGGCTCAATCATGTAAGTCTTGAAGCTCAATTATGTTAGTCTTGAAGCTCTATTACAATACAAGGTAATGCCTTTCATACTAATTCTTGTTTTCAAAATTTTCATTAATGTTGGTTTTGAATTTCTATTACAAGATAATGCCTTTCATACTAATTCTTGTATTCAAAAGTTTTAATAATATTGGTTTTGAATTTCTATTACAAGGTAATGTCTTTCATGCTAACTTTGATATTTACATTAAGTTTAATATGGATGAATAGAATAATGTTTATGAATAATTAAACTAATGTGTATTACTTTAATTTTTTTTTGGATAGTTATATGTGGGGTTCAATTAAAGTATATGATTAAGTATTGGATGGGAGAGAAACATGGCATTACATTATTAAAGTATATGACTAAGTATTGGATGGTTATATTATTAAAGTATATGACTAAGAATTGGATGGGAGAGAAACATAGCATTATATTATTAGAATCCAAGATATATGCAATTTTACTATGATTTTTATGTGAAGAGAGGTGTCCACATAGTTATGAAGTCTATTAATATAATTATTTATTGGTTATAAGATGAATATGCATTCTTGTATGTTTTTTTTGTTTGGAAAATGTTGTTTGGATGTATATGTATAATAATAAATAATGAATATGAAATTAAATAATAAGTAGATGGATATGTCATTTTCAATGTCTTTAAGTAATTTTTTTAACTTTAAAATATTTTTTCTTTTTATTTAATATATCACATTGATTATGAAATTTAATTTATGACAGTGTATAAGTCTCAACATATCATGATTATATGTTAATGGAGTTATTTATATAAAAGTGATCCTCTTATTAGCATAATAATTTATTGATTCTTAAAAAAAAAATATCTTCTTCTCCTCTTTTTTATTCTTTTATTGAATGTATAGATATCATAATCCTAGTTCCTACTTGTGTATAATAAATAATATGAAATAATTCTTTTATTGAATGTATAGATATCATAATCCTAGTTCCTACTTGTGTATAATAAATAATATGAAATAATAAGTATGATGTATTTTTTAAATTTAGTCTATTTATAAGTTTCTTTTATTGAATGTATAGATATCATAATCCTACTTGTGTATAATAAATAATATGAAATAATAAGTATGATGTATTTTTTAAATTTAGTCCATTTATAAGTTAGGTTGGTGTATTATTTTTCATTATAATTTTATTTTATTTAAATTTAAATTTTATTATTTTTCATTATAATTTAACTTTATTTAAATTCATATTCTATTATTTTTCATTATATTTTAACTTTATTTAAATTTAAATTTATCAAATTTACATATAAACTTACTTTTTATATAAATTTATGCTTTTGTAAAATTGATTCTTATTTTATATAAGTTTATGTTTTTTTAAAATGGATTCTTATTATTTATTACACATTATGATATCCATACATTCAACATTATAATTTAATTTAATTTAAATTTATATTTATTATATTTACATATAAACTTACTTTTTTATATAAATTTATGATTTTGTAAAATTGATTCTTATTTTATATAAGTTTATGCTTTTGTAAAATTCATTCTTTTATGCTTTTGTAAAATCGATTCTTATTTTATTGAATGTATGGGTATCATAATCCTACTTGTACTTGTGTGTAATAAATAATATTGAATAATAAGTAAAATATATATTGTAAATTTGGTCCATTTATAAGTTATGTTGGCCTATTATTTTTCATTATAATTTAATTTTATTTAAATTTATATTTATCAATATTTACATCATTATAATTTTATTTTATTTAAATTTAAATTTATCAATATTTACATATTTTTATTAAATAATATATATTTTTATATAAATTTAAAATTTATGTTTTTTAAATAATTTATGGTTTTGTAAAATTGATTGAGCCGTAGACTTTGTTAACAAATTCTTAGCCTCTTTTATTAGTAACTTAGAATTCAAATTATAATTTTTTTTATTTTTTAAATTAAATTAAAAAAAACAATCTTATAAAATTTCATGAACAAATTATATTATAAAATTTTTCCTCCATATAATTTACATATATAAGTAGTTAATTTTGATCAGTTAAATCAGTTAAAGTGTGGGTTTAGTTTGCTAGGCTACTTGAGTTCAATATTTTTGGTGTGTGAGGAGACACCCAAAAATCCAACCATGTTAAGAGTTGGTGTGATCCAAGTAGAGTGCGCATCCTTTTGTGAGTTTGACAACTTAGATTCTCTTAGATTGTAATTTCTTAGCCAACCCTGGAAATGTTGACCCCTCAAGTGACCTGACATTTACAACAAAAAAATATATATATATATATATATATATATATATATATAGAGAGAGAGAGAGAGAGAGAGAGAGAGAGAGAGAGAGAGAGAGAGAGAGAGAGAGGTGTTCTCAACCTTTTTGGTGTCTAGTATTGTATTATGTTTTTTTATCTTTACAATTAGTAAATAATAAATTGGTATTATAATTTGGATTTAAAATTTAACAATCAATTAAATAAATAAAAAAATAAAAAATGTGACTAAGGAATATTTAGATGAAAAGTTTAAGCATTATGTCCAAAACATAGGAGAAACAACAAATGGAATATTTTTTTATATTAGAGTTGAAACTAAAAATAGATAAAACCATTATTAGTCCATGTTGAAGGCTAAGACTATAACAATGACTTTGATTGACTATTAATTACATCGTTGACTTAAAATTTTTTCTAATTTCCAAAGTCGAACATAGGAAAATCTCAATAAAATTATTATTGAGATTGAAATAAATATAAACATTTTATTTTTCTCCAATGGTATTAGATTTCAACTTCGAACTCTTATTCATGGGGTGACGACATGCATTAATACTTTTGCTCAGATCTAGATCCAATTTTTGATCCCTCGCTCTGGTACTCGATCCCATGGTTGTGTTTTAATCAATACGATGTTGAGTATTGATTAGCTTGATTATCCTTGATGCTGAGTATTAATTATCCCTGCCAGCTTCATATGCCTCATCATCCTTTTCCTCATCATTTGAGCTTCACTCAAACCTCATCGCTTACACTGCCTTCTTCCACTGCACCGCCCCTCCTTCTTTAGATGTAGGGAAAAAACAATTTCTAAGAAACATAAATTGGCATTACCTAAACATGCTCAAACTGGACATGTTCAAACCCTTTGCATCTACTATGTAGGAAAATGTTGCATCTACTCTATAATAAAAGGTTCTGGAATGAAGATTGTTGCAGACATTTGAGTGCAATCCATCTCAAAATCTTTAGGTTAGAAGCTCTGAGATGATTCATCAGTAGGTAATCAAAAATCATCAACATTCTCTGAACACATTATGATGTTGTTAAAAGAAATATTGTTTTCTTTCTTTCTTGTGTGATGCTGCTAGATTTCTAAATTTAGCTATTACACTATAAATTATCTTCATTGTAAATGAATCCCACTCAAAATTTGTTCCAAAATTTCCCGTTAACTATAAAGATAGAGTTATAGATTTCCATCCACTCATACATAAATATATACTACCATTAAAAATGACTTCCACCCACCATTGAACAACAAATACCAATTTGACATATCTAATAAGGATAGAAAGATAGTGCCATGTCAAAGAAATTGTAAACAATTAAAACTTACATATAATTCCTTCTGTCACACATGTTGGTTGGTTGTGGCTACTTGAATATCTGATGAACATTCCTTGGAAGTGAGATTGAATGCCATATAATTCCTTTTGTCACACATGTTGGTTGGTTGTGGCTACTTGAATATCTGATGAACATTCCTTGGAAGTGAGATTGAATGCTTTAATGGAGTGGAAAATAATAGAGCAAGTTCCACGTGGAAAGTGTCGTAATGAGAGGAATTCTTTGAGCTAGTCTAGAGGCGTCCATTTGTAACCTTCTCTCTATCGGGAACCTTCTCTCTTTCTGATCTCCTATTGTGAACCTCAAGATATGTTTAAGGGATTCCTAGTTCTCACTTGAGATGAGGAGGAGGATCCAACTCCGAAAGGCCCTCAGAGTCACCTGAGTGTTGCATAAAGAAGAGAAGGCTTGGTTTGGTAGATGGTGGTGGATTGGGGTCATATGTGAAATTGGTCTTATCGTGATGAGGCCCTCACATTAGTGTTGTTGCATCATTGTAGGCACGGGTTGCATCTTCGGCTATCTCAAAAGTCCCCAATCGCACTCTAGTTTTTCTACATATCAATCATTTTGCAAAATACATATCGACATGGTATGTCAAGCATTGAAATAAATAATGTGTTGTCAGTTTGTTGTTACAAATTGTCATCAACAACGATCGACATCGTATATGTAAGAGGCTCTAAAAGTATCACTTTACAAACTAGTTGTGCTTTTTATTTTCGTCCAACAAAACAATGTACACATTCATTTTTAGCAGGGACATAACCACTATTGTGGCACTTGTTGAATAATAGTTCCTCACATAATTGATATGAGCATAATATCAGAAATGAAAATATACTTACAAACAAGAAAAACATAAAAGAGAAAGAACAAAAACATAAGAGAAGAAGAATGATGGCATTGTACACATATGTTGTACACACTTTTAAGTATATATAGTGCAAGGTTGTCACAAGGAAAGTGATAAAGTTAACAAGTTTCTTAAAAAAACAAAGTGGATGGTGCTAAGTATAAGGATACAAAATACACAAATATTACAACCTACAAACTCCAAGTTGTTATCATAGCTTTGGGTTTTAAAATTGACAATCAATCAACTAAAGATAACAAAAGAGGGAATCAAATAATATGGACATGTGACCAAGGAATATTTGGATGAAAGTTTCAAGCATTCTGTGAAGGACATTATAAAAGCATAAGAGAAACAATGTATGGAACACTTTTTTGCATTTGAATTGAAGCCAAAAAAAAAAAAGGACAAAACCCCTTTGTTTATTGATGATTCACATAACTAATATGAACACAATACCAAGGATGGAAATATACTTACATGAAAGAAAAACATAAGAGGGAAAGTACAAAAGCAAAAGAGAATAAGATTGGAATAACTATACACATATGTTGTACACACATTTAAATATATAGCTCAAAGCACAAGGTTGTCACAAGGAGAGTGATCAAATTTGACAAGTCTCTTACAAAACAATAAAGTGGATAAGTGTTAAGTATAAGTATTACACACTTCAATGTCTATAACACCCCAGGTTGTGAACCCCCATTTTAAATAATGTATTGTTACAATGCTGAGAGGCTTGAGTGTCCAAACAATTATTTAAAGGGTCAGTATTCCCAAGCAATGTTTTGCTTTGATTATTATTAATAATAAACACATCGTTGGCTGCTAGACGAACAAGGACTAGAGTTATAGGGGGCTATGATTCCACAAGAGAGGGGGCTTGAGAGACTAAATTTTTATTTGTGATTAATTACCTTTTTTCCTAAAGGGGGGAATCGGTTACGTGAGCTTCTTGGGGAGGCCAGGAGGTTCTTGATTTCCCCACGAACATACTTAAACCCGCCCCTGGTCCGATTGTGGGGTTAGTCATTGGATTGTCTACTCCATCACCTTTGTTTTACCTCCTTCTTACCCTCACACACTCCCATGCACTTACCTACCTCCTCCATCCATCCTCACCTGCGTATTGGTCTCAGGAAGGAGGACCAAACTGCGAAAGAATTAACCATGATATAGTTGGTTGTAGTGGCCGCTGGTGTGATCCAGTCGTGCCTTGAGGCCTGCATGTCTGAGATGCAGTGGCCTGTGTCCAGCATGGCTCACAACTGTGAGTCCTGAGAGTCCCAGCATTGATATTCTGGACCCGTTGCGCTGGAGGCCCGAATAAGGAGAAGGACTACCTGAGGGACTGCGTGGCAGAGAAAGGTGGAGGTTCATTCTCTCGGATGGTGAAATTTGGGTAGAAGAGAGTTGGGTACTTGGATTGTTGTGAATGCTGGGAAGCATGTGAGAGCTTGAGAGTTGACTGGGTTGGGAAACCAAGTTCACTATGGAACTGTCCTTGTGGATTCATAGCCCTGGCTCGGGGGTGACGTTGTTGTTGAGATTTGGAGCAGTAGTGTCTACAATTGGGTGGAACGTCCTTGGTATGCAACCAGTTGGTATCATATTTCATAAAGATAAGTGCTCTCCGTTGTGATATTATTATTTGTGTATGAATGTTTTTCCGTTGTATATTTAATTATCGTTAATTGAATCTTTAGAACATGCATGCTTGCTGGATATTACTATACATGTTTTTAATTCTCTTATCTTATGCATCTTTAATAAATACAGAAGGTATCGGTATGAGAAACAAGTCCGAGGGTGGGCTTGCAGGTAGCATACCCCGTTCTGTGCTTGGCGGGGTATGTTATAGATTGGTATCAAAGCCTTAGGTTGAAACATCGGGCCGGTATGGGCAGGGCTTGTTGGTCAGAGTCTCGTGGTCAAGATCGAACTCTGACCGTGAAATTGAAAATCTTAGGAGGAATGGCGTTGCAGAAGCTATGCAGGAGACAGAACGTCATAGATCCTCTGTAAGGGTTTGAAGGATCGTGACAGTTCCTTTTTGAATTCGGGAGCGATCACCACTATAGGATCAAGAGAGATCTGGGATCGTTGGATCGAAGAATAGGTGAACAAGAGTTATCCAATAAAAAGGAAGCAAGGTTAAGATCACGACCATTGGATCCCATTGGAGAGAGAGATCAACGACCAGTAGGCATTGCGGGGAATCAAGTTGCATGGGAGTTAATTTCCCAAGGCAGTCCCGCAATCCAAACCACGGTTTTGCCAAGGGGTTATGTGTCAACGTAAGGAGAATTGCAGGGTGAAAAGTGGGTTACTCCAAAACACCGAAGCGCGCCCCCGCAAATTGAAAGGCATGCAGTGATGTGACATGTTAGCACTCAAAGAACGAACCTCCGAAGAGTTGAAGTAGCTGGGAACCATCGATTTGTAGGAGGACACGTGTCAACCGATTGTGTGATCCAGATGAAAGCACTCCGGGAAAGACCGAGCAAGGAGAAGTTGTGATTTGAGACTTCTGAAGCCCAGAGAGCCAGAGACCCGAAGTAAGCGTCGACTGTCGGATCGTCTGAAGTAGATCTTGACCGTCGATCACCAAGAGGTACGTGTCATAAGATTAGTAACTCCGAAGGAATTTGTTCGAGAGGTTTTCAGTTGAGGTTTGATATCTCCGAAACCCGAAGACCCGAAAGGATCTCGGCCATTGATCTACCAAGAGCCATACGTCACTAGATCCAGGACTTTGAATAAAATCTAGTAAGTCCAGATAGATTTTGAAGTTTGATATTTCCAGAGTCTGGAGTCCCGAAGGAATCGTAGTCGTCGATCCGCAGGAGACACGCTTTAGAAGATCACGAGCTTCAGACAAAAACATTTTTTAAGGAGAAAGGTTGAAGTTTGAGATATCCGAAGTCCGGAGCCCTGAAGTAAAACATAGCCGTCAGATTTAGGAGGACATGTGGAGCAGATCTGTGGACTCTGGGTGAATACCTAAAGTGAATCTTAGTCATCCGATCCGGGAGGACACATGGCGACAGATTGGCCAGTCTGGGAATTCAGAGTTCGGGAGAATTGGAAGTGTGCTAGTATGAAAACTCCCGAAGTCCCGAAGCCCGAAGAGCCGAAGCGGTGGGGCACAATGACGTCACCTGGAGGTGATGTGGACCCCATAATTATGAAGTGACGTGGCTTGCGGATGTCACCTAGTATGACATGGACACATGGGATGTGTGCCACGTGTCAATAAGATTTGAGCATTTGAAATATTGAAAAGTCGATTAGAACGTGACACGTGTCATCCACCTAATTGGGAAACGTGTCCTCTTCCATCATTTCACCATGTGGCGACAGATTGTGCAGTCCAAAGACTAGGCACTCGAGAAGGGAAATATGTGACAGTTTGTGTTGGTTTGGAAACTCCTGAAGGCCGAAGTACATACCGACCATTGATTCCAGAAGACACACGTCGAAGGATCATCAACTTCGGGTGAAAGCACTTCAGGAGAAAGTGCAGGAGGGAAGTTTGAAACTTCTGAAATCCAAAGAGCCTAAGCGATTCACAACCGTCTATCTATGGGAAGACATGCATCGACAGATCATGAACTCTGATTAAAAGCGTTCCAGAAAGAGGCAAGCGAGAAAATTTGAGACTCCCTAAGCGCGGAGTCCCGAAGTGGATCTCGATCATTGATCGTGAAGGAGGATGAGGATCGTTGATCTGGTGTTGGTTGAAACTTCCAAAGTTCCGAAGCTCTAGACAAGAACTTTTTCATCTAAGCACAAGGTCATGGCCATGGTCATATGAAGATTGAGAGATTAAGGATGGAGGGATAAGGGCCAAATTGGTTTTCTTCGAGACAAAAAGGTGCTAAGGAATAATTTAGCCACAGTTTCTAATCGTGGTCACCTGGGAAGGTGGTTTGAAGGAAGCACCTGTGCTGGATGAAATTCTGTGTCAGCCAAGGATAACAGGACACTGTTATTTTCGAAGAATGGGGATATGGTCTCCATGAAAAAAAAAAAAAAAAGAGACTTGTAGCATGGTTTGGCAATTTTGTTTATCATATGCATAATTCTAACAAAATGCTCGCTTGCACATTTTTCATAATTAAAGGGGCTTAAGCACATCATCTCAGGATGCGTATTGAGGAAATGAAAGAAGGTGGGGGATATTCCATTCATGATAAGGAGGTCGAAAGCCAAAATACCAGAGTTGGTAATGGAGAGACAGAGTCCAATGGATGCAAGGGAAAAGGAGAGCAGGAAACATTACTAGAAACGGTAAGAAGCTTGAAGATGGAAGTGTAGAGCTACAAAGTAGGCAACGAGAGACTAATGAGAGATCAAAGTCAGATAAATTCTTGAGTGCTGCAGAGATTGAATCAATTGCAGAGGCAAATGAAGAAGGGATTGAACTCAAGACAAGAGGAAGAAAGCAGGTGTCACGAAAGGAGAAATGATCGTGGAAGAGTTGGTTATTCCATAAGTGCTAGCAAAGCTCATGGACACCACTCACCTCCTTACTCAGAAAGAAATATTATGCATATGATGATCCTGTAAGCAGTCTAGAGGTGTCCCCTATCAGGCAACAAAGAAGGAAACAAGAGGTAGATAGTTTGCAAGGAGAGCTGAGGAATCTCAAGCCACCTTCCTTCGATGGTGAAAGAGAAAGGGAAGATGATGCCAAAGCATGGTTTCTTGGGATCTAGAGATATCTTCAGTTGCATAACTATTCATCAAACCTGGAAGCTAGGATTGCCACCTACCGTTTACATGGGAAAGCTACAGTGTGGTGGTACCAACTAAAGCAAGTGGAGCATGTTAATGAAAGTAGGATCACTTGGAAAAAATTCAAGAAGTAATTCTAGAAGGAGTACCTCTCAGATCATTTCTATGAAAATAAAATGCAAGAGTTATTTGAAATTAGGTTGGGAAGCATGAATATGGCAGAGTACGAGAAGAAGGTCTTGGGATTGTTAAAATATGCCAGGTTCATTGGTGATGAGAAAGTGAAAATACATAGATTTCTAAGTGGATTGTTAGCCTTTTATAAGGAAAAGATCAAGTATGATGAGCCCAAGACCTTGACCGAGGCCATCAGGAAGGCTAAATTACTGTATGAGCAAGGTCAGGGAAGAGAATCCCTGGAGAAATCTTGGAAGGACAATAAAAATGTGAAGTCCGATTAGAGGAGGAAGGGATTCAAACCTCCCTTCAATAGGAATGAGCCTAATAGAAATCAACAAGATTAGTATGCTAAGGGAGATTTCAAGAAGGAAGATTCCTTGGGAAAAAGGGGAAGACCACCAATACAATGATGAGAATGCAAGGAGGATCACCTGTACAAGGATTTCCCACACAAAAAAGACAGAGTGAAGATTGTGCACAACATCCAAGAGGCTACAAAATTCAAATATATGGGAAGAATCTATGCAACTTTAAATGATCGACAAGCAGAGTACCAGTCCAATATGATCGAGGTGGAAGGTAAGATCATAAATAAACCTGTTGCTATTTTGATTGATTCAGTAGCAAGTCATTGCTTCATTGATCCTAATATAGTGGATAGATTACATTTGGAGAAAAGTAAACTTGGAAAAGCAAGTTTGGTTCAGTTAGCCACTGGAACCAAAAGAAGAATCCATGATATGGTCAGAAGTTGTTCCATAAGTTTTAATGGCGTGAATACTAGTACCAATCTAAATATCATACCATTGGGGTCTTATGATGTTCTTATTGGGATGGATTGGTTGGAAAATAATCATGTTGTCCTAGATTGTCATAACAAGACATTTACATGTCTTTATGGAAATGGAAAACAGAGTACTATGAAAGGAGTTCCAAGACCCATCTCTATAAGGGAGATTTTGGCCTTATAGCTGAAAAGATGTTTTAGAAAATGATGTCAACTGTATGCATCTCATGTGGAAGAGCCAGATAATATGAAGGGGCCAAGTCTTGAAGATTTCTCAGTACTACAGGAATTTGAGGATGTATTCCAAGAAATACTTGGATTGCCACCAATAAGGGAGATAGATTTCTCAATTGATTTAATGCCAGAAGTTGCCCCAGTGTCAAAAACACCTTATAGAATGAGCACGCCAATGTTAAAAGAATTACAAATGTAGTTGGAGGAATTGTTGAAGAAACGGTACATACGTCCAAGTGTTTCACCTTGGGGAGCACCGGTACTTTTTTTCAAAAAGAAGGATGGAACCTTGAGGCTGTGTATTGACTTTCGACAACTGAACAAGTACACTATAAAGAAAAAGTATCTGCTACCCTAAATTGATGACCTCTTTGATCAGCTAAGAGGAGCAAAGATGTTTTCAAAGATTGACCTAAGGGAAAGATACCATCAGGTAAGAATCAAGGAAGAAGACATTCATAAGAAAACCTTTAGGACCAGGTATGAGCATTATGAATTTTTAGTGGTGCCATTTGGACTGGCCAATGTACCAACTGTCTTCATGTGCTTAATGAATGGCATATTCAGAAATTATTTGGACAAGTTTTTCATAGTATTCATGGATAACATACTTATCTACTCTAAGTCTGAAGACGACCATGAACATCACTTAAGATTGGTATTGCAAGTACTGAGAGAACATTAGTTGTATTCCAAGTTGAGTAAGTGTTCTTTTTATCAAAAGAAGATCCATTACTTGGGACACATTATTTCAGAGCAGGGCATAGTAGTAGACCCAGAGAAGATTGAATCCATTAGAGGGTGGCCAACACCAGAAATGTGTCAGATGTCAGATATTTTATGGGATTAGCTGGCTACTACAAAAGGTTCATAGTAGGGTTCTCTAAGATTTCTCATCCCATCACTTCTTTGCAAAAGAAGGGAACTAAATTTGAATGGACACTCAAGTGTGAAAATAATTTTAATCTGTTGAAGGAATTACTTACTAGTGCACCTATGTTAAAGATTGCTAACCCAAATGAAAGTTTTGTGGTATGTACATATGCTTGTAAAAAAGGACTTGGGGGAGTCCTCACACAAAATGGACATGTCATTGGATATGAGTCCAAAAATATTAAGGAACATGATAGGAACTATGCCACACATGACTTGGAACTTGCTGCCATTGTTCATGCCTTGAGGATGTGGAGGCATTATCTCATGGGGAAGAAATTAGAATTAAGAACAGACCACATTGTTCTGAAGTATCTTTTTGAAAAGCCGACCTTGAATGCCAGGAAAACAAGATGGCTGGAATTTTTAAGTGAGTATGATTTCGATATCAAACATATCAAGGGAAAGGAGAATAAAGTTGTTGATGCACTTAGTAGGAGAGTGTATCTCATGCATGCTACTACTGTCAGTATGCATCAGTCAGACTTGAAGAGAAAAATTTTAGATGGTCTTATTATAGATCAACATTACCTACAGGTAAAGGAAATATTACAGCAAGGAAATGTACAACAAAAAATAAAGGAGTATGAGATAAAGGAAGATGGATTACTCATGCATAAAAATAGAATCTATGTTCCTATTTCCGGAGAACTGAGGAATTTGGTACTGAAGGAAATGCATGATGTTCCTTATGCTAGACATCCCGGTTACCAAAAAACAATTACAACAGTAATAAGCCAGTTCTTTTGGTCGGGAATGAAGAAGGATGTTGTTGATTACATTGCTCGATGTATGGAATGTCAAAAGGTGAAGGATGAGCATAGGCACCTAGCGAGTTTGCTGCAGCCATTTCCAATTCCAGAGAAGAAATGAGAAGTGATCACCATGGATTTCATCACAGGATTACCCAGAACGAATAAAAAACATGATTCAATCATGGTGGTGGTTGAAAAATTAACAAAGGCTGCTCATTTTGTGCCTATGAATACAATGCATACAACGGCTAATATTGGAGAAATTTTCATGAAGGAAATTGCTAGGTTGCATGGGTTACCTAAGACAATTGTCTCAGATAGGAATACAAAGTTTACCTCCAACTTCTGGAGGGAATTGTTTAAATGATTTGGCACAAATATAAACTTTAGCACATCATATCACCCCCAGACAGATGGGAAAACAGAGAGAGTTAATTGAATAATTGAAGACATGCTGAGAATGTATGTGATGGATAAGCCATCTAAGTGGGAAGATTACTTACACTTGGTTGAGTTTGCATATAACAATGGGTATCAAGATTCATTGAGAATCAGCCCATTTGAAGCCTTGTATGGTAGGAAATGCAATACTCCAGTGAGCTGGGACAACCCAGCAGATAGAGTGGTACTTGGGCCGAAGTTGCTCAAGGAAATGGAAGACTAAGTGGTCAAGATTAAGAAGAATTTAAGGCAGCTCAAGATAGACAGAAATTTTGCAGACAAGAACAAGACAACTAGAGAATTTAAAGTATGGGAGCATGTTTTTTTGAAAGTGACGCCCAAGAAAAGCTCTTTGAAATTGGGTAGTTGTACAAAGCTGGCAACCAGATTCTATGGTCCATTTGAAATATTGGACATAATAGGGCCAGTTGCATACATGCTTGCATTACCTGCTTCCATGAATGTGCATAATGCATTTCATGTATATTTAATAAAGAAATATGTACATGATCCTAACCATGTTATTGATTGGCATCTGATTTAGGTAGAGACAGAGGGAGACTTTCAAGTTCAGCCAGCATGGGTATTGGGCAGAAAGGTAAAAATGCTATGGAATCGAGTTATAGAGCTGGTAAAATTTCAGTGGACCTACTACGGTCTTGAATATGCTACCTGGGAGCATGAAGATGCAATGTGGGCAGAGTACCCGCATCTTTTTATAAATTTGAGATTTTGATATCTATTTTGTATATGCACTGAGGACAGTGCCAAAATAAGGGGGAGGGGATGTAACACCCTAGGTTGTGAACCCCCATTTTAAATAATGTATTTTTATAATGCTGAGAGGCCTGAGTGCCCAAACAATTATTTAAAGGGCCAATATTCCCAAGAAATGTAATTCTTTGATCATTATTAGTAATAAACACATCATTGGCTGCTAGATGAACAAGGACTAGAGTTATAGGGGGCTACGATTCCACAAGAGAGGGGGCTTGAGATATTAAATGTTTATTCCTGATTAATTACCTTTTTTCCTAAAGGGGGGAATCGGTTACGTGAGCTTCTTGGGGAGGCCAGGAGGTTCTTGATTTCCCCACGAACATACTTAAACCGGACCTTGGTCCGATTGTGGGGTTGGTCATTGGATTGTCTGCTCCATCACCTTTGTGTTACCTCATTCTTACCCTCATGCACTCCTATGAACTTACCTACCTCCTCCATCCATCCTCACCTTCATATTGGTCTCGGGAAGGGGGATCAAACTGTGAAATAATTATCCACGGGATAGTTTGTTGTAGTGGTTGCTGGTGTGATCCAATTGTGCCTTGAGGTCTGCATGTATGAGATGCACTGGGTTGTGTTCAGCATGGCTCATAGTTGCAAGTCCCAACATTGAGATTCTATACCAGTAGTGCTGGAGGCCCGAATAAAGAGAAGGACTGCATGAGGGACTACATGGCAGAGAAAGGTGGAGGTCCCTTCTCTCGGGTGGTGCAAGCTGGGTAGAAGAGAGTTGGGTACTTGGATTGTTGTGAGTGCTGGGAAGCCTGTGAGAGCTTTAGAGCTGACTGGGTTGGGAAACCAAGTTCACTTTGGAACCGTCCTTGTTGATTCATAGCCCTGACTCGGGGGTGACATTGTTGTTGAGATTTGGAGCAGTAGTGTCTACGGTTGGGTGGAACATCCTTGGTCTGCAACCAGTTGGTGTCATCTTTCATAAATATAAGTGCTCTCCATTGTGATATTATTATCTGTGTATGAATGTTTTTCCATTGTATATTTAATTATCGTTAAATGAATCTTTAGAACATGCATGCTTGCTGGATATTACTGTGCATGTCGTTAATTCGATTATCTTATGCATCTTTAATAAATAAAGAAGGTATCGGTATGAGAAACAAGTCTGAGGGTGGGATTGCAGGTAGCATACCCTGGTCTGTGGCTGGTGGGGTATGTTACAATGTCACACCACCAAATGTTGCACTTAAGTGTCGTAAGTGTCATATGCACCTTACCAATTGTTGCATACACTTTATCAAGTGTCGTATGCACCTTACTAAGTGTTGCATTCACTTTATTAAGTGTCTCAACTTTGACACCATGGAAGAAGATTTTTCATAATCCTTAGTCATTATGGAGGAGAAAAACTCATCATGATAAGGTCGAAACAATGCCTTTTACCTTGAGATCTTGACCATTTTTGAAGTTCAACGCTCCCCTGCCTATGTAAAGGGAGATTTGAACTCTTTTTAATGCTCCCCTGCCCATGTATAGGGATCATTGTCAATGCCTTGTGATCAATGTTGGGGGAGTGTTGAAGTGGTCAGAGGGAGTTATGGCTATCCCACCTTATTATAAAGGTTAGTTCCGAGAATATGAAGTCAAGGATTCGAGTCATATCTCATGGCTCCATCTTAGGTAAACTCAATATCCATGAGATAAGGTAAATCCCAACTTATGGAGTTAAATCCTCAACCATTTCGCAAAATAATTCATAGTGGTTAAGCCTCTAACTCCTATATAATGAGGGAATTTCAAATTGAAAAGTGTAATATCCCCAAGGACGAGCTCCAGTTGCATTCATGAATTGTAACATGTTTTGTAGGCTAGTGAGCCAAGCAATTATAAGTTGATAAGATTAAGTGTTTATTAGGCTGGTGAGCCTAGGTGTTAAAGGCCATGAACATGTTTTGTACATGTAAATATTCATATTATTAATATAAAACATTGCTTCATGTAGACCGACCACAAAGAAAGAGTATGGGGGACTAAACTCCATTAGGCTAGGTAAGGGAGAGGGGGGATGAGAGGCAGGAAATTGGGAGTAAGATTATGAGATTAAGTCCAAGAATAATTTATTATCATTCTAAATGTTGATAGAAGGATATGATTATATCCTAAGTTCCTTTGGGAAGAGGGGAAGACTTCCAAATGGAAAGGAACGTGCTTCATGAGCGACAAGTGTCAGCTCAGGCACATGTAGTTTTAAGTGGGAATTCTTGTTGTTTGTGGGGGGGCACATAGTTGTCTCTCACACTCTCACCATTCTCACCATTCTCTGACCATTCAACCACATTTATCCTGACAAGTTCACTCACACATCGAGCAAGCCCACAGCCAACCATTTCCTCCATTATTGAACTTGTGGCCATCGTGAACCTATGTAACTTGTGTACACAGGTATTTTACTGAGCCATACTCTGCCTTACTCGAGTTCTGTGGTTTCCTCCACCCTTGACCATTTATCTTAGGGGATGGATAGAAGAAATGGGTTGTCAGGCCCGTAGATTGAAGAGGCAGGTTGTCAGGCTTGTGAACAACTCTCTCTAGGTGAGAGAGTGTGTTGAGGAAGTGAATTCTTCTGGAGGGAGTCTAATAACATATACATAGCTCTGATAGTTCCTATCTGGCATGTTGTTGAAGCCTTGGAAGGGAGGTGGAGCATCCGATGAACTATGTGACAGTGAAGGTGTATACTCATGGGGTGGGACATGCATGCGGGGAATGAGAGTCTATGAGTAGTCGGCATAAGTTGATCATGAGAGAATCCTTCCTGTTGAACTGTGCGACATTCCTGTTATCCTTTCCAAGCCTAGGAATCCCTTGCTCGATGGAGTTTAGTCCCAGCTCAGGGGTGACCCAATGCTGAGAGTGATGAGCAATGTGGTCTAAAGCTAGGAGGTTCGTGGAAGGTCTGCAAGCAGTCGGTGGTCTTCACAATCCAAAGATAAGTATCAATTATGTTTTTAATGATGTATGTTTTGCATCTCTGTGATTCGTACAATGTTATCATGTGATTTCGTTGCATGTATGATTTACGATCAATTTTGCATGAGTTAGTATGGTAATAGTATATTTTATTTCCCTTTTATTTCATTATAAATGTATGTAATATATATGTACTCTGGGATGAACAATCAACCTGCTATCAGAGCTTAGCAGTCTGTTGGTGGTGTTACATGGCTTGACCTAGGTGGTCGGGGATGCCACAAAATGGTATTATAGTTTAAATTTTGCAGTGACGATGTCTTCCCGCTGTTTGGATGGGGACATTACAAAATGGTATCATATTCATGGTTTCAATATTGATCCTAGATGGGCCATGTTAGTGGAAGCTAAAGAAAAAGTTTCAAAAAAGAATTATTGCCAAAATGGACCGACCGCAACAATTCAACCAGAAGAACCAATAGATCCTAAAGAAGGGGAGTGCCTTTTTCATTCACAGATGTGGGTGAAGGGGACCCCATTATATTTTATTGTTGATAGCGGAAGACAGAAGAACCTCATCTCAACAGAGGTCATCAAACAATTGGGATTGTTGACAAAACCACACCTGCAACCATACAACATCGGGTGACTTCACCAAGGATGAGATCTCTGTGTCATCCAACATTGTCGATTATCATACGACATCCAACCCTTCAAGGATGAGGTGTTATGTGATGTTTCCCCACTAGAATTCTGTGATGTCCTCTTGGGATAACCATACATGTGGAGACACCATGTTGTTTATGACTCTCGACCCCGTAGTGTCATTGTTACTTTGGGGGGTCATATCTACAGAATACCGGAGGTAGTTCCAACTATTTTTCCACCTAAACAGTGTCACAAGGTAGTATTTCATACTGCAAAATTCAACTTCTTCACAATTTGTTCAAAAGGGGAACAGAAGGATAGTGCAACCACTACAGCCTCACCCCAAGCAACTTCTATCCAACCGAAGCAGGTCGACAAGGTTGTAGAAAAGAGTAAAGATTCCTTCTGCATACAGGCATCTCATGTATCCAGAATGGTTAAAAAGGTCCAACCCTTCCAACCACATGTTCGTGACAACCTTCAACAAGCCAAGCAACACAACTTCTCCAACAAGGCAAACAACTCATCAAGATGCATATTTAGATTCAACAAACACTTTTCCCTCTCCCCGGTGCACTCAATGCAATGGATACCATTGCTTCCTAAGGAGGGAGGATTGATCCAAGTGGATATCAGTGGCCACCCACCTTTTCCAACTGGCTTAAAACAATTTTTTGACAATTTTGGCAATTTACTATTTTTAGCAGTTTTAACTTCGAAAGCTATTTTGAGGGCCTAAATGAAGGTTTTTTGAGATAGAGCTTCTAAATGATAGCCAAAGGCATGATTGGGCCCCCAAAATGAATCTCCTCAATGATACCTTTCCAACATGCTATCATACGCCTAAAACAGAGATCGTATGCAAAAGTTACGACCCTAGGAAGTTGATGTACTAACTTACCCAAACGGGGCCCACATGACTTTTGGTGCTTCATATCCTAGGGTTAGTTTTTTGAATGTCTAGGTTTTTGGGCATTCCTTTTTATTGTAAAAAGGCCTTCAGAGCCTCATTTTAATCATCATCTTCTTGTGAATGCGAGTAGCCGTCACATTTCTTTTTAGAGATAAGCTACCACCATTCTAGCGAGTCTTTCACTCTCTATTTTTACAGTCTTTGTACATTTCTTTCATTAATGGAAATCGTGTATTAATGTATATCTGTGTTTATGGTTTAATCTATGATACATTTATTTTATATTATTGAATATCTACGATATCTATGTGCATTTATTTATTATATCTCCGCTCTCATTTCATGCCGAAAATAATCCAGATCAATGGTATTAGAGCAGGTTGCTCTTGATCGTTTTTCAGTGCATGTCCCTGAAGAGGTTCGAGTATACCAAGTTGGGTCTCGAGCTTGTCTCTCTTGAGGAAAATCGCTCTCGCACCCCTGATAATCCCTCAATGGAGGAAGAAAAGAAAAATGATGGAGCAAACGATCCTATCAATATGTTGCTTGAGAAATCTCTCACGCGACAAAGGGACAAAACGATGGAGAATTTTTCCCACATCCTTCAACGCCTTCCAATAGCAACATGCACATCTTCATCAAGTGGCCACTTTGGAAGCACATTTATTTTAAAGGTACAAGTTAATTTTGATATTCCTATATTTTAAGTACAGATAGATGCGGATGCCCTAGACAAATGGTTAAATCTGCTCGACGGTTATTTCTTTGTTCACCATTTTTCCGAGAGGGAAAAGATCACCTTCACACTCCTTAAAGATCTCCCTCATGTCAAACATTGGTGGGAAACTTACTGGGATCAAAGTTCCATAAAGGATTCTGGAATATATGGGGCCAAGCCCACTTGGGTTTTTTTTTGTCGATGTGGTAAAGGAATAATATTACCTTGTTGGCAACTATGAGGACCAGTACATGAGATGGACCGCATTGCGGCAAGAGAGGGGCCAAGAAGTTCCAAAGTTCTCCAATAATTTCCATACCTTGCGCACCAAGATGGGTATCAAAGACTATGAACGACATTTGGTTTTGAAATATCATGGGGCTCTACACAGATACATCCAAACTGAAATCGATTTTCTAGACATCTCATCACTTGGTGCTACTTATCAATATGTTGTTAAAATCGAGCAGAAATTTAAGCACCAGAACAAACAGGAGTTTGGGTCTGCAAATCTGCAACAACCAAAGTATGACAAAGAAGACCCTAACAAACAGTCTCTCGAAAACCAGTCCAAGCCACAAGAAAAGAAGGGTAACGGGAAGACAAAAAAGGACAATGGAAAACAGTGTGATTTCCACAAAATCCCTTGGCACAACACCGATGAATGTCGCTCAAAAAATTCATTGGTAGCTGAGATAAAAGATAAGAAGTCAAACCCTGATTCAGAATTTGATTCTGAAAATACTGGTAAAGGACATATCATTGATGTAGACCCCACTACTATTGTCGTGACCGCAGCAATTCAACCAGAAGAACCAAAAGATCCTGAAGAGGGGGAGAGCGTTTTTCATTCACAGATGTGGGTGAAGGGAACCCCACTACATTTTATTGTTGATAGCGAAATCCAGAAGAACCTCATCTCAACAGAGGTCGTCAAATAGTTGGGATTGTCGACAACACCACATCCACAACCATACAACATCAAGTGGCTTCGCCAAGGATGAGATATCTGTGTCATCCAACAGTTTTCAATTATCATACGACACCCAACCCTTCAAGGGTGAGGTATTATGTGATATTGACCCACTAGATATCTGTGATTTCCTCTTGGGCCAACCATACATGTGCAGACGCCATGTTGTTTATGAGTCTCGACCCCGTAGTGTCATTTTTACTTTGGGGGGTCATCTCTACAGAATACCAGAGGTAGTTCCAACTATTGTTCCACCTAAACAGTGTCCTAAGGTAGTATCTCATACTGCAAAATTCAACTTCTTCACAATTTGTTCAAAAGGGGAACATAAGGACAGTGCAACCGCTACAGTCTCGCCCCAAGCACATTCTATCCAATAGAAGTAGGTCGACAAGGTTGTAGCAAAGCATAAATATTCCTTCTACACACATGCATCTCATGTAGCCAGACTAGTTAAAAAGGTCCAAACCTTCCAGCCACATGTTAGTGACAACCTTCAACAAGCTAAGAAGTGCAACTTCTCCAACAAGGCAAGCAGCTCATTAAGATGTAGATTCGGATTCAACAAACTCTTTTCCCTCTCCCCTGGGCATTCAATGCAATGGAGACCATTGCTTCCTAAGGAGGGAGTATTGATCCAGGTGGATATCGGTGGCCACACACCTTTTCTAACTGGCTCAAAACAATTTTCTGGCAATTTTGGCAATTTACTATTTTTAGCAGTTTTAACTTATGAGGATATTTTGAGGGCCTAAATGAAGGTTTTTCGAGATCGGGCTTCTCAATGATAGCCTAAGGTATGATTGAGCCTCCAAAATCAATCTCCTTAATGATACCTTTCGAACATATGCCTAAAACGAAGATTGTATGCAAAATTTATGACCCCGGGAAGTTGATGTACTAACTTACCCAAATGGGGCCCACATGACTTTTAGCGCTTCATCTCCTAGGGTTAGGTTTTTGGATGTCTAGGGTTTTCTCCATTCTTGTTTATTGTAAAAAGCCCTTTAGAGCCTCATTGTAATCATCATATTCTTGTGGATGCAAGTAGCCATCACATCTCTTCTCAGAGATAAGTTGCCAACATTCTAGCGAGTCTTTCACTCTCTATTTTTACAGTCTCTATACGTTTCTTTCATTAATAGAAATCGCGTATTACTGTATATCTGTGTTTATGGTTGCTACTCTGATACATTTATGTTATATTATTGAATATCTGTGATATCTCTGTGCATTCATTTATTATATATTCACTCTCATTTCGTGTCGAAAATAATCTCGATCAGTGGTATCAAAGAAGGCTGCTCTTGATTGTTTTTCATTGCATGTCCCTGACGAGGTTCGAGTATAGCAATTTGGGTCTCGAGCTTGTCTCTCTTGAGGACAATCACTCTTGCACACTGATCCAAATTTTATGAGCAGAATGAAATGACTACAGATTATTAACAGGTGATTAACACAAAATAACAGAGATACAATAAAACTGGTTTTCTATTCAATAAGGAAATAAGCTGAAATTGTAAAATGCAGCGGAAACAAGCTTGTTGGAATGGTGGCGGCTTATCTCTGAAAAGAGATGTGATAGTTGCACTCATTCACAATAAGATGATTACAATGAGGCTATGAAGGCCTTTTTTCAATAAACAGGAATGCCAAAAACCCTAGACATCCAAAAACCTAACCCAAGGAGATGAAGCACCAAAAGTCATGTGGGCCCCGTCTTGGTAAGTTAGTACATCAACTTCCCAGGGTCGTAACTTTTGCATATGATCTCTGTTTTATGTGTATGATAGCCCATTGGAAAGGTATCGTCGAGGAGATTAATTTTGGTGTCTCAATAAAGCCTTTGGATATTATTGAAAATATCAATCCTGGAAAACCTTCATTTAGGTCCTCAAAATGGCCCCGAAAATTAAAACTGCTAAAAATATTAAATTGCCAAAATTGTCAGAATTTTTTTTTGAGCCAGTTTGAAAAGATGGGTGGCCACCGATATCCACCCGGATCAATCCTCCCTCCTTAGGAAGCAATGGTATCCATTGTGGTTAGTTCCCCCATCAGATGAGGAAATTTCTGCTGAATTTGTCCCTAGGTGAGCCACTTGCATTGATGCAGGAGCTACCCTGCTTTGACGACTCAATAAAGTTGGATCCTTTGTTGTTGAGTGCCCTTGATCTATGTGTCCACAATATGATTGTTGGATGCCTATTGTAATTGGTTGAGGTTGAGCTATGTTGGTGTCAGCTTCTCTGCTACATCTTAGGTGTCCAATAATGGTGGGAAATAAGGGCAAATGAGATCCACGTTGAACACTAGGTGCAGGCCAAGGAAAGGAGGAATGTTGAGCTCAAAATAATTATCCCACGCAGACTTGGTTATGGTGTACAACCCATATCGGAGTGGGAGAAGCTTCCGATGGGGTCCTGTGAGGCGTTCTTTCTGCAAGTGCAACCAAATTTTGTCGCCCATTTGAAACTTATGTGGCACCCGATGTTGATCATGGCACTGCTTGTACTTGTCAATGGACTTCTATAGGATTTCCTGAACCTATTGGAGGATGTGTTGGATCCTCTCAATGAACTGGGTGGTTTTGTCAACTTCATTTGGAACAGGAGATGATTCGGTCGAGGTGACCGCAAGGGGAAGTGCAACATCTATGGGACCCAATGGTTGGAATCCCAACCCCACCTAAAAGGGGTTGTGGTTGGTTGATCTATGTAGGGCTCAGTTGTATCTATGTTGGACATAGGGAAGGCTCTCATCCCATGTGCGAGGGTGCTTTGAATTATACATGTGAAGGATATGCACAATCATTCGATTTGCAACCTCGATTTGGCCATCTGTCTTGGGGTGGAAGGCCGTGGATTTGGTAAGCTTGGTGTCCAGTAGTGACCAGAGGCTCGACCAAAATGTGTTGAGGAATTGACTGTCCTAATATGGGACAATGTTTTGTGAGATTCCAAAATGTACCCAAACTCGTTCAAAGAAGAGCTTGGCAGTGGCCTCTGTTGTGATGTTCTTCTTGCAGGAAACCAGAATCACCATCTTAGAAAAGAGATCAACAACCACAAAAACACAGACATTTCCCTTCTTTTTGGACAAGAGGCCCGACATGTAGTCCATTGAGATATATTCCCATGGTGTGTCGGGAGTAGGAAGAGGGGTGTACATTCCTTGTTTCTTAGTGGTTGGTTTGGCAATAGCGCAAGTAGTGCAGGACCTGATATACTTGTTGACCTCCTGTCGAAGTTTCGGCGAGTAGAAATGTTTCTGTAGCATTGACACTATCTTTTTGATGACAAAGTGTATTGCCACCTGACTATAGTGGGCTTCCCAAATAATCTTCGCTCGCTCGCTTGATGGAACACAGATATGGCCCAGACGACACAACAACCCATCCTGAAGATGGAAATTATTGACAACTGTGTTTTCACCCAACATTTGGTAGGTTGTGGTGGAGTCTGGGTCTGTCTCATAGAGTTGGGGCCATCTAGAGGTCTCATGGCCATAGGAGTCTAGAATCGTGGTGAGTGTCACGATTGGCAGTCTACTGAGGCAATCAATGATGCGATTGGTGCTTCATGTTTTATACTTGATGTTAAGGTGGAACTAGTGCAATTATGTGGAACACTTTTGATGGTGATCATTCTGCAATTTTCCTTGTGTCTGAATGAACTGCAGTGGCTTATGATCAATGTGGATGATTCTCTCCTTCACAAAAATGTAATGTCTCCACTGGCGGCAGGCTTGCACAATGGAGTACATTTCTTTGTCATAAGTATGGTACTTATGGATAACATCTGATAGTGTCTCACTATGATAGGCCACGGTGTGGCCGTGCTAAGTGAGAATGACACCCAACGCATAGTCTGAAGCATCTATCTTGATCTCAAAGGGTTGTTGTAGGTTTGGTAGTGAGAGTATTGGGGTTGAGCACAAGAGTTGCTTCAAATCGTTGAACGCTTTTTGTTTGTATTTTCCCCACGCAAATTTAGCCTTACCACCACCCTGGTTATTTGGCTGAGGGCCCATGCAATATGGGAGAATCCCAACACGAACCTATGGTAGAAATTGGCAAGGCCCAAGAATCTTCGAAGCTCAGTGAGTGTGCTTGGGGTTGGCCAGTCAAGGATGACTTGGATCTTGGCTAGATCCACATGTACACCATGCTGATCAATTATGTAGCCCAGGTAATGGACCCTGTCCATGCCGAAGGAGCATTTTTCCAAGTTAGCATATAGCTTGTGCTGTCCTAGGGTGTGCAGAACCTGCTAAATATGTTGCAAGTGTTCAACCCAAGTCTTGTTGTAAATGAGAATGTCATCCAAATATACCACTACAAAATTATTGGTGAATGGTCGCAGGATAGCATCCATCATCCTCATGAAAGTGGCTGGAGAATTTGTCAAACCAAAGGGCATGACCACCTATTCAAAAAGGCCTTCCTTTGACTTGAAGGCGGTTTTCCATACATCTATATGTTCTATCAGGACCTGGTGGTAGCCAGACTTCAGATCAATCTTACTGAAGTATCTTTCCTCCGTGAATTGATCAAGGAGGTCATCGATTAGGGGAATCAGGTACCGGTTTCTGACTGTGATTTTATTCAGAGCACGATAATCAATGCAGAGTCGCCAGGTTCCATATTTCTTCTGTACCAACATGATTGGGCTCCCATAAGGTGATGAGCTGGGACGGATGTGACCCTTATGGATCAGTTCTTGGATCTATCGCTTGATATCCTCATTCTCTAATAGAGAGCAATGATAGACTGGCCCATTGGGAAGAGATGCGTTGGGGGTCAGATCAATGGGGTGCTTGACCTGACAGTGTAGAGGTACCCCGGTAGGTGAAGAGAAGATATCTAAATATTATTCCACGACCTTATCTACTTGATTTTGCTATGTGGAGAGGTTGGTCGCAGAGACCTTGGATGTGGTTGTGATCTTTCGCTTATTCTGAGAGAGAATCACAAAGAAGAAAAAATTCCCCGTATGAGAGATGACCTTCCTACATTGCTTAGCAGAGATCAAGGAAATAACACTAGGTGGGAATTCCTTGGGTATCCTGTACAATTTCCTGTTCAAAGTAATAATAACACTATAAGGCCTAGAATCATATATTGCATGATGCTTCCATAAATAAGATTGTCCCAAAATAACATCACAAACTTCGAGAGAAGAGAGATCACACAATACCTCATCTTTGAAGGGCTTGATGTTGTACGACAGTTGACATTGTTGGCTGACGTGGAGATCACTTCCTTGGCGGAGCCATCCAATGGTGTAGGGTTGTGGGTGCGGTGTTGTCAACAGGGCCAGCTGCTTGATGACCTCTGATGAGATGAGGTTCTTCTAGCTACCGCTATCCACAATGAAGTGCAGCGGGGTGCCTTTTACCCACATCTGTGAATGGAAGAGGTTTTCTCCTTCTTTTGTATTGTCTGGTTCCCCAAGGCTGAGCTTGGTGGTAGAAATGGTGGCACTGGGTTCCTTGTCAATGATCGGTCTTCCCCTTTCTAGTTCTGGCTCAGTGTCTAAACCTGCATATGATTTAGAGGCTTTCACTTTGGCCACCAGCGACTGCTTTGAGTGGTAGTCAACAGTGTTATGCCAAGGGATCTTATGGAAGTCGCACCACTTCCTGGTATCTTTCTTTATCTTTCTAGTGTCCTTCTTTTCTTACGGCTTGGACTGTTTGTCCTAATACTATCCATATTTTCTCTATCCTTTGTTCCATGGGTTGGGGCCGCCCTTTCCTATCTTTTGTTGTGAGGGGCTACCAGGCCCAAATTACCGCGTCTTTTTTTTGAGCTTTTGCTCGATTTTGATGGCATATCGGTATGCCATGCCCAAGGATGAGATGTCTAAAATTTCCATTTCGGTCTGGATGTATCTATGTAGAGCGTCATGATACTTGAGTACCAGATGTCACTTTGAATCTTTGATACCCAGCTTTGTGCGCAAGGTATGAAAGATATTTGTGAAATTTGGCACTGCTTGGTCTCTTTCTTGCCGCAGTGTGGTCCATTTGGTATAAAAGTCGTCATAACTTTCGGAAGGGTAGTATTGTTCCTTAATAACATCCCTGAAGGATTCCCAGGTGGTTGTGACTATAAATAATGAGGTTTCTTTTGTTTCCTTTTGCTCACAGAAATTTTCCCATGAATCTTTGACATGGGGAACAACTTTGAAGAGTGAAAAAGTAGATTCAACCACTTGTCTACATCATCTGCATCTATCTAGACTTAAATATAGGAATATTGAAGTTTAGTTGTACCCTTAAGGGGGTGGCGCCTCCGCTCGAAGAATATGTGTTGCATGTTGGTAGTTTCCGAAGGATTTGCATGAAACTATCCATCATCTTGTTCCTTTGTTGCATGAGGTATTCCTCAATCAACAGTTTGATAGGATATCCTGTCTCGTCATATTTCTTTTCTCTTGCCATGAGAGGTTTCTTGGGCGTGCGAGAGATTTTGTCCTCAAGAGAAACAAGCTCGAGACCCAACTCTTTGTACTCTGACCTCGTTGGGGACATCCATTAAGACGACAAGGAGCAGTCTGCTCTGATACCACTGATCCATATTTTATGAGCATAATGAAATGACTACATATTATTAACAGGTGCTTAACACAAAATAACAGAGATACAGTAAAACTGGTTTTCTATTCAATAAGGAAATAAGCTGAAACTGTAAAATGCAGCGGAAACAAGCTTGTTGGAATGGTGGCGGCTTATCTTTGAAAAGAGATGTGATGATTGTGCTCATTCATAAGAAGATGATTACAATGAGGCTCTCGAGGCCTTTTTACAATAAACAGGAATTCCAAAAACCCTAGACATCCAAAAACCTAACCCTAGGAGATGAAGCATCAAAAGTCATGTGGGCCCTGTCTTGGTAAGTTAGTACATCAACTTTTCGGGGTCGTAACTTTTGCCTACGATTTTTGTTTTAGGAATATGATAGCCCGTTGGAAAGGTATCTTTGCGGAGATTCATTTTGGGGGCTCAATAATTCCTTCAACTATAATTAAGAAGATCGATCCCAAAAGCCTTCATTTAGGCCCTCAAAATGGCTCCAGAAGTTAAAACTGCTAAAAATAGTAATTGCCAAAATTGTCAGAAAATTGTTTTGAGCTAGTTGGAAAAGGTGGGTGGCCACTGATATCCACCTAGATCACATGCACAAGAAACCCTAAATGGAAGAAGAAAATAAAAACGATGGAGCATACGATCCTATCAATATGTTTCTTGAGCAAGCTCTCACGTGACAGAGGGACGAAATGATGGAGAATTTTTCCCACATCCTTCAATGCCTACCGATAGCAACAGGTGCATCTTCATCAAGCAACCACTTTGGAAGCACGTTGCCTTTCAAGGTACACGTTAATTTTGATATTCGTGTATTTGAAAGACATATAGATGCGGATTCCCTAGACAAATGGTTAAATCTGCTAGACAACTATTCCTCTGTTAACCATTTTTCCAATAGGGAAAAGATCACCTTCGCACTCCTTAAATCTCTCCCCCATGTCAAACATTGGTGGGAAACTTGCTGGGAGAAAATTTCCACAGAGGAGTCTGGAATATATGGGGTCGATCCCACTTGGAATTTTTTTGTGGATGCGGTAAAGGAACAATATTACTCTATTGGCAACTATGAGGACTAGTACATGAGATGGACCAGACTGCAGCAAGAGAGGGGCCAAGTGGTTCTGGAGTTCACCAATACCTTCTATACCTTGTGCACCAAGTTGGGTATCAAAGACTTCAAACGATATTTGGTTTTGAAATACCGTGGGGCTCTACACAGATACATCCAAACTTAAATGGATTTTCTGGACATCTCATCACTCTGTGCTTCTTATCGATATGTTGTTAAAAAGGAGCAGAAATTTAAGCACAAAAAAAAACGGGAGTTCAGGTCTGCAAATACGCAACAACCAAAGTATGACAAAGACAGCCCTAACAAATAGTCTCCCAAAAACCAGTCCAAGCCACAAGAAAAGAAGGGTCACGGGAAGACAAAGGACACCGGAAAATGGTGTGATTTTCACAAAAGCCCCTGGCATAACACCAATGAATTTCGCTCAAAAAATTCATTGGTGGATGAGATCAAAGATAAGGAGTTGAACCTTGATTCAGAATTTGATTTTGAAAATACTGGTAAAAGACAGATCATTGACGCAGACCCCACTGCTATTTTCGCGACCCCAGAAATTCAACCAAAAGAACCAAAAGATCCCGAAGAGGGGAAGCACCTTTTTCATTCTCAGATGTGGGTGAAGGGGACCCCACTGCATTTTATTGTTGATAATGAAAGCCAGAAGAACCTCATCTCAACAAAGGTCATCAAACAGTTGGAATTGTCGACAACACCACACCCGCAACCATAAAACATCGGGTGGCTTCGCCAAGGACGGGATCTCTGTGTCAGCCAATAGTGTCGATTATCATATGGAATCCAACCCTTCAAGGATGAGGTATTATGTGATGTTGCCCCACTGGATGTCTATGATATCCTCTTGGGCCAAACATACATGTGGAGACGCCATGTTGTTTATGAGTCTCGACCCCGTAGTTTCATTGTTACTTTGGGGGGTCATTTCTATAGAATACCAGAGGTAGTTCCAACTATTTTTTCACCTAAACAATTCCACAAGGTAGTATCTCATACTGCAAAATTCATCTTCTTCACAATCTGTTAAAAAGGGGAACATAAGGACAGTGCAACCACTACAGCCCCGCCCTAAGTACCTTCTATCCACTAGAAGCAGTTCGACAAGGTTGTAGCAAAGCAAAAAGATTCCTTCTGCACACAGTCATCTCATGTCGTGAGACTGGTTAAAAATATCCAACCCTTCCAGCCACATTTTCGTGACAACCTTCAACAAGCTAAGCAGCACAACTTCTCCAACAAGGCAAGCAACTCATCAAGATGTAGATTCAGATTCACCAAACACTTTTCCCACTCCCCCGGGCACTCAAAGCAATGGATAACATTTTTTCCTAAGGAGGGAGGATTGATCTAGGTGGATGTCAGTGGCCTCCCACATTTTCCAACTGGCTCAAAATAGTTTTCTGGCAATTTTGGCAATTTACTATTTTTAGCAGTTTTAACTTTCGAGGCTATTTTGAGGGCCTAAATGAAGGTTTTTATAGATAAATATTATCAATGATAAACAAAGGCATGATTGAGCCCCCAAAATGAATCTCCTCGATGATACCTTTCCAATGGGCTATTATACGCCAAATACGGAGATCGTATGCAAAAGTTACGACCCCGGGAAGTTGATGTACTAACTTACCCAAACGGGGCCCACATGACTTTTGGCACTTCATCTCCTAGGGTTAGGTTTTTGGATTTATAGGGTTTTTGGCATTCCTGTTTATTGTAAAAAGGACTTCATATCCTCATTGTAATCATCATCTTCTTGCAAATGCAAGTAGGCATCACATCTCTTCTCAGAGATAAGCTGCCACCATTCTAGCAAGTCTTTCACTCTCTATTTTTACAGTCTCTGTACATTTCTTTCATTAGTAGAAATTGTGTATTACTGTATATATATGTTTATGGTTTCATATTTGATACATTTCTATTATATTATTGAATATATACGATATCTCTGTGCATTTATTTATTATATCTTTGCTCTCATTACGTGCTGAAAATAATCTGGATTAGTGGTATGAGAGCATGCTACTCTTGATCATTTTTCAGTGCATGTCCCAAATGAGGTCCGAGTATAGAAACTTGGGTATCGTTCTTGTCTCTCTTGAGGAAAATCGCTCTCACACACTCGAGAAACCCTCAATGGTGGAATAAAAGAAAAACGATGGAGCAGGCGATCCTATCAATATGTTGCTTGAGCAAGATCTCACGCGACAAAGGAACGAAATGATGGAGATTTTTTCCCACATCCTTCAACGTCTGTCGATAGAAACGGACGCATATTCATCATGTGTCCACTTTGGAATCACATCGTCTTTCAAGGTACAATTCAATTTTGATATTCCTGTATTTGAAGGATAGATAGATGCGGATGCCCTAGACAGATGGTTAAATATGCTAGACAATTATTTCTCTGTTCACCATTTTTCCGACAGGGAAAAGATCACCTTCGCACTCCTTAAATATCACCCCCATGTCAAACATTGGTGGGAAAATTATTGGGAGCAAAGTTACACAGAGGAGTCTGGAATATATGGGGCCAAGCCCACTTGGGATTTTTTTTTGGATGTAGTAAAGGAACAGTATTACCCTGTTGGCAACTATGAGGACCAGTACATGAGATGGACCACACTGCGGCAAGAGAGGGGCCAAGGATTTCTGGAGTTCACCAATACCTTCCATACCTTGCACACCAAGCTAGGTATCAAAGACTCTGAATGACATTTGGTTCTGAAATACTGTGGGGCTCTACACAGATACATCCAAATTGAAATGGATTTTCTGGGCATCTCATCACTCAGTGCTGCTTATCGATATGTTGTTAAAATGGAGCAGAAATTTAAGCACTAGAACAAATGGGAGTTCGGGCCTTCAAATCGACAACAACCAAAGTATGAAAAGGATGGCCCTAACAAATAGCCTCCCGAAAACCAGTCCAAGCCACAGGAAAAGAAGGGTCACGGGAAGACAAAGAAGGAAACCGAAAAATGGTGAGATATCCACAAAATCCCCTGGCACAACACCGATGAATGTTTCTCAAAAACTTCATTGGTGGTTGAGATAAAATATAAGGAGTCGAACCCTGATTCTGAATCTGATTTTGAAAATACTGGTAAAAGACAGATCATTGATGTAGACCCCATTGCTATTTTCATGACCACAACAATTCAACCAGAAGAACCAACAGATCCTGAAGAGGGGGAGAACCTTTTTCATTCACAGATGTGGGTGAAGGGGACCCCGCTGCATTTTATTGTTGATAGCGAAAGCCAAAAGAACCTCATCTCAGAAGAGGTTGTCAAACAGTTGGTATTGTCGACAACACCACACCTGCAACCATAAAACATCGGGTGGCTTCGCCAAGGACGAGATGTTTGTGTCGGCCAACAGTGTCGATTATCATACAACATCCAACCCTTCAAGGATGAGGTATTATGTGATGTTTCCCCACTAGATGTTTGTGATGTCCTCTTGGGCCAACCATACATGTGGAGACACCACATTGTTTATGAGTCTCAACCCTGTAGTGTCATTGTTACTTTGGGGTGTCATCTATACAAAATACCATAGGTAGTTCCAACTATTGTTCCAACTATTGCTCCACCTAAACAGTGTCACAAGGTAGTATCTCATACTACAAAATTCATCTTCTTCACAATCTTTTCAAAAGGGTAACATAAGGATAGTGCAACCACTACAGCCTTTCCCTAATCACCTTCTATCCAGCAGAAGCAGGTCGGCAAGGTTGTAGAAAAGAAAAAAGATTCCTTCTGCACACAGGCATCTCATGTAGCCAGATTGGTTAAAAAGGTCCAACCCTTCTAGCCACATGTTCGTGAAAACCTTCAACAAGCTAAGCAGTGCAACTTCTCCAATAAGGAAAGAAGCTCATCAAGATGCAGATCCAGATTCATCAAACGCTTTTCCCTCTCCCCTGGTCACTCAATGCAGTGGATAGCATTGCTTCCTAAGGAGGGAGGATTTATCTAGGTGGATATCGGTGGCCACCCACCTTTTCCAACGGCCTCAAAAATGTTTTATAGCAATTTTTGAAATATACGATTTTTAGCAGTTTTAACTTCCGAGGCTATTCTGAGGGCCTAAATGAAGGTTTTTAGAGATCAATATTCTCAATGATAGTCGAAAGGCATAATTGAGCCCCCAAAATGAATCTCATTGACGATACTTTTCCAACGAGCTATCATGCGCCTAATACGGAGATCGTATGCAAATGTTACGACCCTGGGATGTTGATGTACTAACTTACCCAAACAGGGCCCACATGAATTTTGGCGCTTCATCTCCTAGGGTTAGGTTTTTGGATGTCTAGGGTTTGTAGCATTCCTATTTATTATAAAAATGCCTTCAAAGCCTCATTGTAATCATCATCTTCTTACGAATGCAAGTAGTCATCACATCTCTTCTCAGAGATAAGCTGCCACCATTCTAGCGAGTCTTTCACTCTCTATTTTTACAGTCTCTGTACATTTCTTTCATTAATAGAAATCGTGTACTACTGTATATATATATGTTTATGGTTGCATCTCTAATACATTTATGTTATATTATTGAATATCTGTGATATCTCTGTTCATTTATTTATTATATCTCTGCTCTCATTTCGTGCTAAAAATAATATGGATCAGTGGTATTAGAGTAGGCTGCTCTTGATCATTTTTCAGTGCATGTCTTCGACGAGGTCCAAGTATAGAAATTTGGGTCTCGAGCTTGTCTCTCTTGAGGATAGTCGCTCTCACAAACTCAATAAACCCTCAATGGTGGAAGAAAAGAAAAATGATGGAGTAGACAATCCTATCAATATGTTGCTTGAGCAAGCTCTCACGCGACAGAGGGACAAAATGATGGATAATTTTTCCCACATCCTTCAATGCCTGCCGATAGAAATAACCAAATCTTCATCAAACGACCACTTTGGAAGCACCTCTCCTTTCAATGTACAATTCAATTTTGATATTTTTGTATTTGAAGGACATATAGATGTGGATGCCCTAGACAAATGGTTAAATCTGCTAGACGGTTATTTTTTTGTTTACCACTTTTCGAACAGAGAAAATATCACCTTCACACTCCTTAAATCTCTCCCTCATGTCAAACATTGGTGGGAAACATACTGGGAGAAAAGTTCCATAGAGGAGTCTGGAATATATGGGGCCGAGCCCACTTGGGATTTTTTTTTGGATGCGGTAAAGGAATAATATTACCCTGTTGGAAACTACGAGGACCAGTACATGAGATGAACCACACTACGACAAGAGAGGGGCCAAGTAGTTCTGGAGTTCACCATTACCTTCCATACCTTATGCACCAAGATGGGTATCAAAGACTCCGAACGAAATTTGGTTCTGAAATACCGTGGGGCTCTATACAGATACATCTAAACTGAAATGGATTTTCTGGACATCTCATCACTCGGTGCTTCTTATCGATATGTTGTTAAAATCGAGCAGAAATTTAAGCACCAGAACAAATGGGAGTTCGGGTCTTCAAATCTAGAACAACCAAAGTATGACAAAGAAATCCCTAACAAATATTCTCTCGAAAACTATTCCAAGCCACAGGAAAAGAAGGGTCACGGGAAGACAAAGAAGGACACCAAAAAATGGTGTGATTTCCACAAAATCCCCCGGCACAACACTGATGAATCTCTCTAAAAAAAGTGATTGGTGGTTGAGATAAAAGATAAGGAGATGAACTCTGATTTAAAATCTGATTTTGAATATACTGGGAAGAGACAGATCATTGATGCAAACCCCACTGCTATTTTCATGACCACAACAATTCAACCAAAAGAACCAATAGATCCTGAAGAGGGGGAGCACCTTTTTCATTCACAGATGTGGGTGAAGTAGACCCCACTGCAATTTATTGTTGATAACGGAAGCTAGAAGAACCTCATCTCAATAGAGGTCGTAAAATAGTTGGGATTGTCGACAACACAACACCCGCAACCATAAAACATCAGGTGGCTTCACCAAGGACGAGATCTTCGTCTCAGCCAACAATGTCGATTATCATATGACATCCAACCTGTTGGTCACTATAATTTCTTAATTGATTTAAACAATCAAGTGATACATAAATTATCAACCCAGGGAAGTCTTTTATTTCAAAGATAACCACGCACTATATATGCTCAATTCCAAAAGCAACTTAGCGTTGTAGTAAAGAAAATTATACTAATCACACTTGCTTGAATAAACTGAAGATCTGAATTAAATCACAGGAAAGTAACTCCCCTACTGCAATTCTTTAAAGATCAATCCAAGAATCCTGGATTACATTAAAATAACACTTGCAATGGGAAAGAACAACTATTCTGCAATCAGAGAACAGGACCCTTACTCTCAAACAGAGACTTTAGTACTAACACTCTTTCATGAAAACAGTAATGCAGAAAACAATTAACTCTATCTAACAGAGAACAAAGCCACCTAGTTCCTTCCTTTCTAAGAAGGAGCCTTGAGCCTTATTTCTATTTTAGCACACTTGTGAGGTTGAGGTTTACAGAGAACAGGGCAGTCTTATCCCTTCCTTTTTGAGCAGGGATCCCTAACCCAGTTTCTGGCTACCACAAAAGGAAGTCTACAGAGAACAGGATGTTTTGGTTCCTTCCTTTCTGAGCAGGAACCCTTAACCCAATCCCTGGCTAACACACTTGCAGAGGTAAATGAAATCTACATAAGACAAGGTGTTGTGATTCCTTCTTGTCTGAGCAGGAACCCTTAACCAAATCTCTGGCTAGCACACTTGCAGCAGTAAATGAAATCTACAGAAGACAAGGTGTTTGATTCCTTCCTATCTGAGCAGGAACCTTTAACCAAACCTCTGGCTAGCACACTGGCAGAAGTAAATGAAATCTACAGAGGGTAGGATATTCCGATTCCTTCCTGTCTGAGCAGGAACCTTTAACCAAACCTCTGGCTAGCACGCTGGCAGAAGTAAATGAATTCTACAGAGGGTAGGATATTCCGATTCCTTCCTGTCTGAGCAGGAACCTTTAATCCAGTCTCTGCTAGCCTCATAAAATCATCACACAAGATTTCTGATAAAAAGAATTACAAATTCCATTCAATAAACTAAGACAGAGTCAGTAGTGTTTCAGCAAAGCGGAATCCATTAAAAACAGTGTTTCAACAAACGACAGTTAAACAAAGCATGAACAGAAATTGTACTAACACACTTCTAACTAATGGGTGAATCTTGTGAAGAAGGTGGGCCCTCCCTTCTCACAAGATTCCCCTGAACGAAAAGCTAGAGAAGGATACTCAAAGCAGTCTTATATTCATCTGTCGAAATATCACATTACAATTTGGAAAAAATAGAATACGTCCCGCTTCTCTAGAGTTGCTTCAATACATAAAACTTTTCTCCCTCGAATGGTGATTTCCTCTGATTTAAAGAGGAGATCCCTTCGATACAATAATTACAATGCATAACTGAGCCTTATCCTAAATCATATCTTCTTTCTAAAGTAGCATAGGATGTCCTAGTCTCACGCAACCGAATGCTATTACAGGAGCTGAATGAGGTATTGCTGTTACGGCTAGTGTAACAACTTCTTCTCGTTGTTGCGGATGTTATTTTAGCATCACAATTTGCAGGCTGTTTCAGCCACGTGAATTGCGCTCTGACTGTGTTGACCGCTAACTGTGACGGCTTCCTTGTGTTTCAACATCGTCGGTTCTGGCGGTTTCCTCTGTGTTTCAGCATCTGCAACTCTGGATTGTGTAACAGCTCCGTGTTTCAGCATCTGCGACCTCAAACTATAATGCAGCTCTGTGTTTCAGCATTTGCGACCTCAGACTGTATAGCAACTCCGTGTTTCAGCATCAGTTATGTGTTTCAGCAACAACGACCTTGGACAGTTTTGTGTTTCAGCAATAGGCCTCAAATGCTAATCTGCAGTTTTGGACACTTATGCATTTCTTAATCAATGGTTTAGTACGAGAGTGATGTAAAATATTATGAAAAACAGATTAAACGTATAGTAATGAGAAGGGACGTTGTATACCTTTGAGATGATCAGATAAAGCGATAGTATGAGTCTAAATGTAGGTGATCAAGAGTATAATGGTGGCAAAAAGTATAGGAAAAAAGTTACATTGTGTGGTCCTAACATCCCCCCCAACTCAAGGTGTTGCATGTCCTTAGGCAACTGACTCTGAATCAGAGTCTAGATACCTACTTTGATCATGTAAGTTACTCAAGCTGTAACTCTGGGAGGTACTGTTTGTCGGCGTTCTGAACCCTTGCACCTGCTGCAATCTTTGCCATGCTGTTGTTTTTGCCTTCTTAGGCAGCTTATAACTGACTTGATACCTTTCTATTGACAACCAGAGAATGGGAAAGTAAAACCGGTACCCTATCCAATTTTCAGCATAATGTCTAACACACTGGATATAGTTGGGTACCCTCGAAATTGCTACTTCTAAGTTGACAGGACCAAAAGGATTGTGTTGTTGTCTCTTCTCCGTGGATTGCTTCCAAAACAGGTTATTGGCCTCGAGGGCAGGAACCTCTATAGATCTGATGATGTGTTCACAATCCTGAAGCACTTCTCATTGTAGCTGCTGAACATGTTCAGTCACCCCTGGTTTCTTTAAGAACTCATAACACTGTGAGATGAAGGTAGCTTCCCTTTGTGGTTCTGGTCTAATCCAGAGGAGGCGATTATCTTCATTGTTCTTGGCAGCCGAAAAGTCACCTTGCCAAATGATTTGATTGAGGAGAAAGGAAGTAAATGCTCGAAGTTGAATGTCCCCCACAAGAGGATTTATATTTAACAACATGTTTTCTGGAATAGCCTCATTATGGAAGTATGCCTCACAGAGGAGGTGCTGATCCCTGGTAGAGGCAGCTATAAAAGTTTTGATAAAATCTGCTGATTGACTAACTTCATGGGGTTTACCTTCTATAATGGAATTAATCTGAAACCATGTAAGTCTCTCCATCAGGAATAAAGAGTAGTTGCAAGATGGCTTCCTTGTGGCTAGTAGCTTCTGCATCAAATCAAATGCCAGGACCAATCTGTCTTTCAAGTCTTTGTTTTTCTTCTTAAGCTCACGAACTACCTGGCATGTCTGGTCCAATGCTTCCCAATTTGAGAAAGTTTGATTTATCCAGATCTGTTTGTGCACTTGCAGGTTTTTGGCCTGTGTTTCAGCATACTCCTTCTTCCATTTTTGTATTTCTGTGTGCTCATCCCATAGCTGAGTCTGTGTTTCAACGTTGTAAGTAGTGGGATTAGGCAAGGTTTGAGTAGCTTGTTCCCTGGAAGTGGAGAGATTGATCTGATTGGGAGGTACAAATTCCTCCATGGGCATTGTTTGCACAACCTTATTGACAACAGTAGGGGCTTCTCTTGTGGCGATGCAGGGTTCAGTCTTTAGCCTGGGAGATCCTGCTGGTTCTTGTGTTGTAGCAGGTTCAGTCTTGGGCTTGCTAGGGCCTGCTGGTTCTTGTGTTACAATAGGTTCTTCCTTGACTTCAAAAGGTGAAAGAGTAGGGGCTGCCCCCGGCACTGGAACTTGAATCACCTTATAGCCTACCTGATGGTAAACATCGCCACATTGACAACACATGTATTCTTTGCATACGCTCTCTGAGGTCTCCTCTGACAAGTTTGTTGTTCGGGCTAAGGTGTACAGATTTAGTTCTTTTTCATATGTCTCCCTTGCCCTGACTAATTCTTCCTGATATGTTTCCAATTGAGACTTTAAAAAGTTGTTTTCTTTCAAGACATCGGCCATTGTTTGTTTGGATTTAGTTGTGACTGGTTCTTGTGTGGCAGTCATAGCCTCATGAGCTAGTGCTTGTGAAGCAGCTACGGGAATGGCTGCTGATGCTTGTGTTTCAGCCTCTTGGTGCAAGGAGAGTAGTGTTTCAGCACCCTCGACCTCTGATTCCTGAATCTCAATGTCAATGTCAGTGTCAGTGGCTGGTTCTTGTGTTTCAGCCACTGAATGGGTAGCTGGTTTTTCAGCTACTTTGTTTGAGGAAAGTGGTGTTGCAGCATTCGGAGCCTGTAATTTAATTTCAATATTGATGGCTGGTTCTTTTGTTTCATCCACTGGATGGGTAGCTGGTTGTGTTTCAGCTACTTTATTTGAGGAGGGTGGTGTTGCAGCATCTGGGGTCTCAGATTCCTGTAATTCAATTTCAATACCAGTGGTTGGTTATTGTGTTTCAGCCACTGGATGGGTAGCTGGTTGTGTTTCAGCTACTTCAAAAACAAATGATGTCTGGGCTTCTAATTCCTGCAACTCAATATCGGTGGCTGGTTCTTGTGTTGCAGCCACCGAGGTTGGAATAGGCGAAGATCTCAGGGTTTGGGAAGTTGAAGATGTATGGGGTATCATTCGAATAGGTGGGGGAACTAGGGTAGTGGTCATCCAGGGTGGCCTCATTGAGGTTCCTGTTCACTTTTTATGCAAGAAGGGTGGAAAGGGGGCAATCTGTTTTCATTTCCGTGGAGGTCTTTTCTGAATGATAGGGCGGGGGACATTTTCTGGTTCAGAGTCATCACTGAGAATATGAAGGGCGGGAGTGGATGACTCTGGTAGGGTATGTGGTGGATTAGGTGGGGTAGGGGAAATGAATGGACTGGTTGGTTCTGTGGGCGGGATATGGGGTACTTCAGGAACGTCTAGGGGGTTTTGTTGTTGCTGCTCTTGGGGAATTTCAGCAGTTGGTTGAGGGTTTCTGGGTCAGTTATTTAATGGACAGTTTTGTTGTTCAAAACCCCTGTTGATGAGTAATTGAACAAGACGGTGGTGGGTAAGTGACATGGTTGGATCTTTTGCCTTCCGATAGTAATGTACCATATTCTTAAAACAGCCCAGCAAATAATATGGAATATTGACCCGTATGTTATGCCTTAAATGAGAAAGTAGGAGAAAGTTGTGTTGATACACTACCTGATATCGACCTTCGCAGGTCAGGTAATTCTTGATAAATCTGGTGACTTCCGGCCATGTTGGTGGCAATGAGTTGAGCTAGACACCCCTTCCTTTTAGTACAATGCGTTCCTCGGGTAGGAAGAATTTCTGCTGAACAGTCCCAATGATATGTTTTCTGCTGAACATACGTTTGTCGTTCATGGGGAGGACTAAGACCTCTGCTATGCCTTTGTTATTGGTATTCGCACCCCTTCAACGACAGAGTGGTCCTCTTAGAGATTTCAGGCGAACTGTAGGACCTGCTGTTCGTTATATCCTTGAAGTCTGTGGAAGTAATTGAGACACGCTGCCTGCTGGAAGATTTCATACGCTGCTGGGTAGTGTTCCAGCAGTACTGTAGTGGCGGGCTCATTTCGTATGATAGATCCTCCCATGGCTACCGACTTGGTAAGATACATCGTCAAGAGTTTGTGTATCATCTTCTGCAGAGTGAGTTTTTCGAGCGACGTTATGCAGGAATAGTGGTTAAATGTGCGAAATGGTGGTGAATTAAGGATGACGGCGGTGAAATCGGGTGTAATGATGGTATCGTGGATTTGATGTGTACTTCCCCTCCCGTCAAGTGTGGTTGGTAATAATTGTACTTGAATGGTCATAATGACGTAAAATCTTTCTCATTAACTATAGCCTAACTGAATTGCATAAAATTTACATACCTCGCCTTACCGTTTGATTCGTTCTGCGAACAACATATGATGCCTGTCAGTGGTAGTCCTGTTGTGGCGGCGACTTTTGAATTGTGTCGAAAATTTGCTGTTTAGAGGGTCGAACTATAATTTGAGGGCGTAAAAGCTTGCTGACGGACGATGGTGAAAGACTGGTGTTTTGGCAACAGAGAAAGATGAGACAAGTGTTGTTGAGCAATGGTGATTCGGATTCTGAAGAAATCAAAAGTGCTGAACAATGGTGTTTCAGTATCGGACAAAGTCGAAAGTGTTGGACAGTGGTGTTTCAGCATCGGGAAGAAGTCGAACATGCTGAACAGTGGTGTTTCAGCATCGGGAAGAAGTCGAACATGCTGAACAGTGGTGTTTCATCATCGTGAAGAAAAGTGATGAAGGGTTGCTGACAATGGTGTTTCAGCAATGGAAAAAAAGAAAAGGAGAAACAATTGCTAGATGGAATTGTTTCGTCAATGATGGATAGTGAGGAAATGGTGGACTGTAGTGTTCTGGGAGTGGGAAGAAAAAGTGTTGAACAATGGTGTTTCAGCATAGGGGGAAAAAGTCAATAGTGCTGAGAAATGGTGTTGCAGCATCGGAAGGGGAAAGGCGAAACAATTGCTGGACAGAGTTTTTTTGTCAATGAAGGATGATGAGGAAATGAAAAAGGTTGTCGAGCCGTGGTGGGGGGGAAAAAAAGTGTGAGTTTGGTGTTTCAGTAATGGAGAAGAAGGGCGGATTGCTGACAGTGGTGTTCTGGCAACAGAGAAAAGTAGAAAGTGGAGGATGGTGGTTGTTCACCTCAGAAGCAAGTCAAGAGGGTTGACCAATGGTGTTTCAACAGCATGAAGGTCATCAGTGCTGAACAGTGGTGTTTCAGCATCGTGAAAGTTAACAGTGCTGAACAGCGGTGTTTCAGCATCGTGAAAGTTAATAGTGCTGAACAATGGTGTTTCAACATCGTGAAAGTTAACAGTGATGAACAGCGGTGTTTCAACATTGTGAAGGATCGTCTTTTTGAAGTGGAATCGTCCTCTTCTGGTGGCTGTGCTTCGATCAGGAATCTGCAAAAACAGCTGTAGCATGGTATTTCTTGACAGAGATTATTAGAAAATGAAATCTAATCTAATCTAACCTAACACTAAATAAAATCAATCTTGAAAGAATTAATTGCTATTAGGGGTAGAAACCCCCTCAACGAAGAGAAAATGAGCGTCTGCCATGCATGTGGCCTTAAAATCTTCTTTAGAAATAGGTTACTGGTACAGACGGAGCCGATGACCATTTACAAGTAACGGAGTTCTAGAGTCATCGATTGTGAGGAGCCTTACTGTTCCATTGGGGAAAACTATATCTACTTCGTAAGGTCCCAACCATCTTGTACGCAGTTTCCCTTGAAATTCTTTTAATCGGGAATCATACAGTAGAGCCCAATTACCTTTTTGGAACTGCTTGTTCTTGATATTTTTGTCATGCCATTGTGATCTTTGCTGTTGTATTATGGTTGTTTGCTGAATGGAATCTAGTCTTTTCTCCTCTAGTTCATTAAGCTGCTGCAACCTGGCTGTCTGTGCATCGGTTAGATCAAGGTTGACAACTAAAGTAGTCCTTAAGGTTTTTATCTCGAATTCCACAGGAAAGACAACACTCTTTCCATAGACTAATTCATAGGGAGAAAATCCTGTAGTATTTCTCCAGGTAGTTTTGTAGGCCCATAGTGCTTCGAGGAGCTTGTAGGACCAATCCTTTCTACTTTCCTTCACTGTTTTTGTGAGAATGGCTTCTATTACTTTGTTTGTGCTTTCCACCTGTCCATTAGCTTGGGGGTGGTATGTTGTAGTCATTCTCTGCTGAATATGATATTTCTGAAGGGTGGCTTTGAACCCATGAGAAGAAAAAGGAGGTCCTCCATCTGTAACTAATTCTCTTGGTATTCCAAATCTGGTGAAGATGTCTGTAAATAATAAATTTATAACTGCTTCTTCAGTTGCTCTGTGTAGTGCCTTGGCTTCCACCCATTTAGTCATGTAGTCCGTGTAGACCAGTATATAAACTTTTTGATTGGATGGAGGGTTGATGGGTCCTATGAAGTCTAAGGCCCATCTTTCAAATGGTTCAAGTACTACCTGGGGGTTTAATGGAATTTCAT
>JZKD02S1813706.1:366064-384988 GCA_000966675.3 Picea glauca
CAGAGAATAGGACCCTTACTCTCAAACAGAGACTTCAGTACTAACACTCTTTCATGAAAACAGTAATGCAGAAAACAATTAACTCTATCTAACAGAGAACAAAGCCACCTAGTTCATTCCTTTCTAAGCAGGAGCCTTGAGCCTTATTTCTGTTTTAGCACACTTGTGAGGTTGAGGTTTACAGAGAACAGGGCAGTCTGATCCCTTCCTTTCTGAGAAGGGATCCCTAATCCAGTTTCTGGCTAGCACAAATGGAAGTCTACAGAGAACAGGATGTTTTGGTTCCTTCCTTTCTGAGCAGGAACCCTTAACCCAATCTCTGGATAATACACTTGCAGAGGTAAATGAAATCTACAGAAGACAAGGTGTTGTGATTCCTTCCTGTCTGAGTAGGAACCCTTAACCAAATCTCTGGCTAGCACACTTGCAGCAGTAAATGAAATCTACAGAAGACAAGGTGTTTGATTCCTTCCTGTCTGAGCAGGAACCTTTAACCAAACCTCTGGCTAGCACACTGGCAGAAGTAAATGAAATCTACAGAGGGTAGGATATTCCGATTCCTTCCTATCTGAGCAGGAACCTTTAACCAAACCTTTGGCTAGCACGCTGGCAGAAGTAAATGAATTCTACAGAGGGTAGGATATTCTGATTCCTTCATGTCTGAGCAGGAACCTTTAATCCAGTCTCTGCTAGCCTCATAAAATCATCACACAAGATTGCTGATAAAAATAATTACAAATTCCATAAAATAAACTAAGATAGATTCAGTAGTGTTTCAGTAAATAGGAATCCATTAAAAATAGTGTTTCAGCAAACGACAGTTAAACAAAGCATGAACAAAAATTGTACTAACACACTTCTAACTAATGGGTGAATCTTGTGAAGAAGGTGGGCCCTCCCTTCTCACAAGATTCCCCTGAATGAAAAGCTAGAGAAGGACACTCAAAGCAGTCTTGTATTCATCTGTCGAAATATCACATTACAATTTGGAAAAAATAGAATACGTCCCGCTTCTCTAGAGTTGCTTCAATACATAAAACTTTGCTCCCTCGAATGGTGATTTCCTCTGATTTAAAGAGGAGATCCCTTCGATACAATAATTACAATGCATAACTGAGCCTTATCCTAAATCAGATCTTCTTTCTAAACCAGCATAGGATGTCCTAGTCTCACGCAACCGAATGCTATTACAGGAGCTGAATGAGGTATTGCTGTTACGGCTGGTGTAACAGCTTCTTCTCGTTGTTGCGGATTCTATTTCAACATCGCAATTCGTGGGCTGTTTCAGCCACATGAATTGTGCTCTGACTGTGTTGATCACTGACTGTGATGGCTTCCTTGTGTTTCAGCATCATCGGTTCTGGCGGTTTCCTCTGTGTTTCATCATCTGCAACTCTAGACTGTGTAACAACTCCGTGTTTTAGCATCTGCGACCTCAAACTATAAGGCAGCTCTGTGTTTCAGCATCTGTGACCTCAGACTATATAGCAGCTCCGTGTTTCAGCATCAGTTCTATGTTTCAGCAAAAACGACCTTGGACAGTTCTGTGTTTCAGCAATAGGCCTCAAATGCTAATCTGTAGTTTTGGACACTTATGCATTTCTTAATCAATGGTTAAGTACGAGAGTGATGTAAAATATTATGCAAAATAGATTAAACGTATAGTAATGAGAAGGGACGTTGTATACCTTTGAGATGATCAGATAAAGTGATAGTATGAGTCTAAATGTAGGTGATCAAGAGTATAATGGTGGGAAAAAGTATAGGCAAAAAGGTACATTGTGTGTTCCTAACACAACCCTTCAAGGATGAGGTATTATGTGATTATTCCCCACTGAATGTATGTAATGTCCTCTTGGGCCAAACATACATGTGGAGACGCCATGTTTTTTATGAGTATCAGCCCCGTAGTGTCATTTTTATTTTGGGGGGTCATCTCTACAAAATACCAGAGGTAGTTCCAACTATTGTTCCACCTAAATAGTGTTGAAATGGTGGTGGCTTATCTCTGAGAAGAGATGTGACGGATGTGCTCATTCGCAAGAAGATGATTACAATGAGGCTCTGAAGGAATTTTTACAGTAAACAGGAATGCCCAAAACCCTAGACATCCAAAAACCTAACCCTAGGATATGAAGTGCCAAAAGTCATGTGGGCCCCGTCTGGGTAAGTTAGTACATCAACTTCCCGGGGTCATAACTTTTGCATACAATCTACGTTTTAGGCGTATGATAGCCCGTTGGAAAGGTATCGTCGAGGAGATTCATTTTTGGGGCTCAATTAAGCCTTCAAATATCATTAAGAAGCTCAATCCTAAAAACCCTTCATTTAGGCCCTCAAAATGGCCCCGGAAGTTAAAACTGCTAAAAATGGTAAATTGTCAAAATTGTCAGAAAATTGTTTTGAGCTAGTTGGAAAACGTGGGTGGCCACCAATATCCACTTGGATCAATCCTCCGTCCTTAGGAATCAATGGTATCCATTGCGTTGAGTTCCCCCATCAGATGATGGAATTTTTTTTGAATTTGGCCCTAGGTGAGCCACTTGCCTTGGTGCAGGAGCTGCTCTGCTTTGACAGCTCGATAAAGTTGGATCTTTTGTTGTCGAGTACCCTTGATTTGTGTGTCCACAATATGATCACTGGATTCCTGTTGTATGCGGTTAGGGTTGATCTCTATTAGTGTTCGTTGTTCTTCTACATTTGAAGTGTCCAATAATGGTGGGAAATAAGGGCGAAGGAGATCCATGTTGAACACTAGGTACATGCCAAGGAAAGGAGGAATGTTGAGATCAAAAGAATTACCCCTCATGGCCTTGGTTATGGTGTATGACCCATAATAGAGTGGGCGAAGCTTCAGATGGGTTCCTGTGAGGCGTTCTTTCTGCAAGTGCAACCAAACTTTGTCACCCACCTGAAACTTATGCGACACCTAATGTTGATCATGGCGTTGGTTTTACTTGTCATTGGACTTCTGTAGGATATCCTGAACCTGTTGGCAGATGTGCTAGATATTCTCAATGAGATGGGTGGCTTTTTCAGCTTCATTTGAAGCAGGATATGAGTCGATTGAGGTGACCGCAAGGGGAAGTGAAACATCCATGGGACCCAATGGTTGGAATCCCAACCCCACCTAAAAGGGGTTGTGGTCGGTTGAGCTATGTAGGGCTCGGTTGTAGATATTTTGGACATAGGGAAGGATCTAATCCCATGTGCGAGGGTTATTTTAATTATACATGCGAAGGATATGCACAATCATTCGATTTACAAACTCGATTTGGCCATCTGTCTAGGGGTGGAAGGCCGTGGATTTGGTGAGCTTGGTGTCCAGCAGTGACCAGAGGCTCGACCATAATGTGCTAAGGAATCGACTGTCCCGATCTGAGACAATGTTTTGTGGTATTCCAAAACGTACCTATACTCGTTCAAATAAGAGCTTGGCAGTGGCCTATGCTGTGATGTTCTTCTTGTAGGCAACTAGAATCATCATCTTAGAAAAGAGATCAACAACCACAAAACACAGACATTTCCCTACATTGTGGATGGGAGGCCCGACATGTAGTCCATTGAGATGGATTCCCATGGCCTATCATAAGTAGGAAGAGGGGCATACATGCCTTGTTTCTTAGTGATTGGTTTGGCAATAGTGCAGGAAGTGCAGGACCTGATATACTTATTGACCTCTTGTCAAAGTTTCGGCCAGTAGAAATGTTTTTGTAACATCTCCACTGTCTTTTTGATGTCGAAGTGTCCTGCCACCCAACTGTAGTGGACTTCCTAGATCAGCTTCACTCACTCACTTGATGGAACGTAGATATGGCCCAGACGACACAATAACCCATCCTAAAGATGGAAATTATCGACAACTGCATTTGCACCCAACATTTGGTAGGTGGTGGTGAAGTCCAGGTCTATATCATAGAGTTGGGGCCATCTAGATGTCTCATGGCTGCATGATTCTAGCACTGTGGTGAGTGTTGCGACTAGCGGTCTGTTGAGGCAATCAACAACGCGATTGGTGCTTCATGTTTTATACTTGATGTTGAGGTGGAATTGGTGCAATTATGTGGACCACTTTTGATGGCGATCATTCTGCAATTTTCCTTGTGTCTGCATGAACTGTAGTGGCTTATGATCAGTGTGGATGACTGTCTCCTCCCCAAGAATGTAATGTCTCTACTAGCGACATGATTGCACAATGGAGTACATTTCTTTGTCATAAGTAGGGTACTTACGAATAACATATGATAATGTCTCACTATGATAGGCCATGGGGTGGTTGTGTTGAGTGAGAACGACGCCCACCGCATAGTCTGAAGCATCTGTCTTTATATCAAAGGGATGTTGCAGGTCTGGTAGTGAGAGTACTAGGGCTGAGCACAAGCACTGCTTCAAATCATCGAACGCTTGTTGTTGGGACCAACCCCACGCAAATTTCTTATTACCACCACCCCTGGTTATTTGGTTGAGGACCCATGCAATATGGGAGAATCCCAACACGAACCTGTGGTAGAAATTGGCAAGGCCCAAGAAGCTCTGAAGCTCAGTGAGTGTGTTTGGGGCTATCCAGTCATGGATGACTTGGATATTAGCTGGATCCACATGTACACCATGTTTATCAATTATGTAGCCTAGGTAATAGACCCTGTCCATGTCAAAAGAGCATTTTTCCAATTTGGCATATAGCTTGTGCTGCCGCAGGGTGTGCAGAACCTGCTGAATATGCTACAAGTGTTCGACCCAAGTCTTGCTGTAAATGAGAATGTCATTCAGATACACCACTACAAAATTATTGGTGAATGGTTGCAGGATATCATCCATCATCCTCATGAAAGTGATTGGAGCATTTGTCAAACCAAAGGGCATGACCAACCATTCAAAAAGGCCTTCCTTTGACTTGAAGGTGGATTTCCATACATTAGTCTCTTCTATCGGGACCTGCTGCTAGCCAAACTTTAGATCAATCTTACTAAAGTATTTGGCCAAAGTGAGTTGATCAAGGAGGTCATTGATTCGGGGAGTCAGGTACCAGTTTCTGACTGTGATTTTATTCAGAGCTTGGTAATCAATGTATAGTCACCAGGTTCCATATTTCTTCTGTACCATCATGATTGGACTCCCGCAAGGTGATGAGCTAGGACATATGTGCTCCTTGTGGATCAGTTCTTGGATTTGTCACTTGATCTCCTCATTATCTAACAGAGAGCGACGATAGAATGTCCCATTGGGCATCGATGCTTCGGGGGTTAGATCGATGGGGTGCTTGACCCGACAATGCAGAGGTACATTGGTAGGTGAGGAGAAGATATCTGAGTATTCTTCCACGACCTTATCTACTTGCTTCTATTGTGTGGAGAGGTTGGTTGTAGAGACCCTAGATGTGGCTATGATCTTTTGCTTATTCTAAGAGTGAATCATGAAGAAGAAAAACTTCCCCGTATGAGAGATAACTGTTAGTCTCCAGTTTTGACTATATTTTTGCCTATATCATGTCAAATATACCCCCATTTTCATATCTAGTATCATTTCCTTCTGGCCTTACCATGACACATTTGACATCCTTTTACAACTAAATGGGGCTATTCAAGGTATTCCTATGATTCAAGTTATTTGTAATGTATTTTGGTATTTTAAACTAATATTGATGCTAACGTGACATGAGTTAGGTACTTGTCCCTTGAAACAAACTAATCAGTACCAGGTACCGGCTTGCACTTAGTGGAGATGCCAAAGACTTGCACGACATGGCCAGATTGGATTGACATTCCGATTCATATAATTGATTGAGTCATAACTCAATATGATGACTCAGGGAGAGATTATAGAACTGTTTTACTATAATGCTTTATGATCCACGCTTCTTGACACTGTGTGTCATGAAGCTGTGAAGTTAGTTTTAATTGACTATGAGTAATTTTCGGATCTAAGATTTGTTTGGATTAATGCACCTATGTTCAAAACTATTTGGAGAGGATCTATATAAACTGGGATCGCTCTCAAGAAACATTGGTTACAATATGCTATGTGATACGATTTCTGATAATACAACTTGCTATGTGTTATGTTATTCAATCTTAAAATGATTTGAGTTTGTTTTATGAATTATGGAGCATGAAGTATGAAATGATTTTTGCATGGAATAATATGAGTAGATCTGGTTTCATTTTAGGGCGATTGCACCTCTTGGTTGGGCCCACCAACAAGTTCAATTCGCTGTCTCTTTTTCACAGTAGAGTTAGTTTACTTTTAGTTCTAGAATCTGCATGTGAGTTAGTTTTTGAACTTGAAATGACTCTATTAAATTCTGGCTTAGCCATTTTTTGATTAGATCATTTTCAGTTTGATATTATCTCATAGATTGATGAATGTTGAATGAGTTATTTATCTTTGTAGAATTTGAAGAATGAACCAAGTGCTTAAGCTAGATTTGTTCTGTTTTCCAGTTTTCAGTTTGATCATGATTCAAGGATAATTTGAGTTTAGAATTACTCTGTTATGTTAGGATAGCTAGCTTATAGTCAGATTAAAGGAAGCTTCCAGTACCTGTAGGGTAAAATAGGACATTTATTTGTTTCACCTGTGTTAGATTTAGAACTGCTTGATGCTTAGATTAAAAGGTTTTTAAAATGATCTCTTTTATGGTTTAGATAGATATGATGATGATCAGATGTTTAAGATAATGGTAGATAGTCTTGGGTGATTATATTAGATTGGGTATAGAAATACCTTTACTTAAACTCAAAATTGTTTCCATTTGACAAGTTAGACAAGAAATGATTAGTTTCAAGATAATCATTAGGGTTCAATTTCTAAGAGTAAGTTTGTGTTTTCTTCTCAGAATAACCTTTATATAGGAATTAGAATCTTACCAGCACATATAGTGTAGCAGCTCTAAGTTCACTTACCCTGGTTTGACAATTCAGTGTTTTCAGGTAATTAAAAATCTTTAATACAACAGCCTGACATTTTTGGCGTCGTTGTCAGTGAGTTGTTTAGAAGGTAAGTTAGATAATTATTTTGGTTATTTTATTAAAATGTATTTGGTTTGGTGTGGTATGTTAGCAGGTTGATGAAAGAGGAGTTGTGAAACGAAGGGTGAGAACTGACATATCTGTTATCATAGGTTCCTCTGAAACTCAATCTTAGTGTTTCTTTTATCTAGTATGTTGTCATGAGAAATAGAGATCATAGAGGTAGATTTAGGGGAAACACAAAACAACAAAAAGAAGAAACCTCCACCCAAAAAGAAATAGAAACTGAGATTGGAACTCTGGCTGAGGAAACCATAGAGCAAAACTTAGAACCAGGAAACACCACATACCAACAAATTCAAATTCCTGGTGATCCAAACTTGGTTGACACAGTTAATCCAGAAGAAGTGCAAGCTATTTTCAGGAACCCTGACATTATAGTTTCACAAATAACAACTGCAACTGTTGAATCAAAGGTAATAGGATCCTCAAAAGAACCAATAGGAGAAAGAAATTCTGTCAAAAAGAATCCAGAGAGGTGGGATTTCACACCCTCACCAAAGAAAGATCAGATTGCATATACAATTTTTGGTAATCCTTTTAACATGGCAGAAAGAGGGAGAGAATCAGATAGAAGAGAAAGAGGAGAAATTCATGTTGAAAATGAAGAATAAGAACAAGTAGAGACTAAGCTAAGACCAGAAACCACCTTTGGGTTTCCTATTTTGGATTTGGTCCAGAATGTCAATATGAAAAATATCCCACCTTCGGCACTACCAACCTTTTATGGGAAAAGTAGTGAAGACCCATATGTCTTTCTTTTTGAGTTTGACATCTTGTGTAGGAGTTATAACTATCTCCAAGATGCACATAAGCTGAAGTTGTTTCCTGCTACCCTAAAATATTCTGCATTACATTGGTTCATGAGTTTAGGAGAGTACAACATTAGATCTTGGGAAGATATGAAGGCAATTTTTTTAAAGAAGTACCAAGACTATTGTAGACCCAAGGATTCTCGAAATGATATTTTTAAAATGCAACAACAAGATGAAGAGAGCCTTGAAGACTTCTTAGAAAGATTTACATATACTCTTTAGAAATCCAAATATAATGATCTCCAAAATGAATAAATCAAGACTCTTTTCTTAAAAGGGGTTTTAGATGAGTACATTGACACTCTCAACTTAATGGCTTCAGGAGACATTTATAAAAAATACTTTGAAGCAATCAATGAACTATGTAGAACTTACTCGAGAAGTAGGGGGTGTTGAAGGAAAATCTCCCTGCGAACAGGTAGATCTCCTCTTGAGAGCTAGACTCTTAACTCTTAATATATAAGACACTTAACGTGGACACTAACTTCCTTTCATATCTATACAAACTAATATATGAGGAGGAAGGAGAAAAGAAGTACCTTTTACCGGTGTTTGTCCTTGCACACTCCAAGTTGAGCTCCAATCTTTTGCTCCTCGATGAGCCCTGTAGACAAACAATAGTACAACCACTTCCTACTCTATTGATATTAGCTTGGAGTAGACCTATCTATCAGAGACAAGTTCATGTGAGATTAAACATAAACTAGAAATAAACATGCCAAGTGTGTCATATTAATGAGAACAATGACAGAAGTAACTTACAACCGTAGATGCAAATGCGACAGCTTCGTCAAGTCCCCTTTGTCTAACCCTTGCTCAAAATATCCACGATCCATATGACAACAACTTCACTAATTACTTTCCTCCAGTTCACTGTATGTTTCCTAAGAGATCATAGGTTTCATGCTTCCAATTATTCCTCCTTTCCACCATGATAGAGCCTGCTTATATAGGTTTAGAGAGGCCTAACCTCTTGAGGTATCTTTAGGGTAAGATGAGGATTTTCCTCCTGGAGTCAAGGATCTTCCCTAAGATCATGGATGAACCAGGAATTCGAATGCAACTGCCTTCCAAGATTGAAAGATCTTCCCCTTATTCTCCTCAACAGATCAACTCCTACCCGGAATAGGTAGTGCTCCCTCAAAAAGGCCATCAGAGCGCTATAGCGCTCCCTAGTAGGCTTTAGGGGGGTGCCAACGCTCTAAAAATCCATAGCACTCCTTCAGAAGGGTTGTTTGGTGTTATAACACTCCCTAGAACTTTATAGGGGAACGCTCTCTTCTAAAACCTTAGATTCAATGATTCATTCAGGTGGCAAGAGGTACTTAACTTCAGTTAACCAATTCTCTTCCTTCAAATCAAGTGTTTGAGGCATTTTTATGTGTTTCCTTAGTGTCATCATAAGTATGGCATAGGTATCATGGAAGTATGATTTGCTCAACACTTGCGACACTTGTGAGAAACATGCGACACTTGTCAAAGCGAGTAATGTTGATGTGTAACAGGGGGAAAACTGCAAAAAGTGTGAGAGAACCTATCAACAAAAACACCAAAGTACCCACATCTGGTGGAGTTACTAGAATTGAATTGGGAAAACTTTTGGAAAATTTTAAAATAGACATTTTAGGAACAATTGGCTCTCAATTAGACACTCTGAAGATTAAGAGGAAGAAGGAAGAGGAAAACCATGTATTAAGCATATTCTGCCCAAAATGCAAAAAAAAGACATCCTTTACGAGAATGTCCTTTGGACAATGTTTCTGTATATGCAATATGTACTGAAAATCATAAAAAAGAAGATTGTCCATCCTTACCAGGATTGCAAGCTATATTCAAGGGAGGGGAAGCTCAAGGGACTCCATCTACACCTAAGAGGCCTTGGCAACCTAGGAACTCAAATATGTACCAAGAACCATCCCCACAACCTTCCAGCTATTAGCCACCCTTCTCTCAACAACAACAACAACATCCATGGAACTGGCCAAATTGGCCTCCGCAAAATGTCCCTACTCAACCTTGGTACCAGGAATGGAGAGAACATAATTATGGAAATAACCAACAACAGCATGCGATACCAATTCCCCAGAATCCATGTACTCAATATCCTCCAAACATACATTAGCTATTTCCTGGTTTTACTCCACCTCCTGTGCCACCCGTTCAAAAAATTCCTCAGCAGCCTCAGAATCCACCTTGTCCCACCATATTACCCGCTCAACCCATTCCAAATCCTAACAACAAACCACCTCTGCCACTCCATAGTGTTGATTTTCAAAATTACCCAGCCTACACCATAAACCCATTTCCATACAAGAAATACAACTGAGATCTGGGAAAACTTTAAATAAAACTCAGCCTATAACAAGAACAACACCAAAGGTAATTATCCAAGAACATGAAGAAGAACCTGTAGATAATTGATCAAATGGGGCATATTTGAAAGATGTCATCATTCCAAAGAATAAAGTATCTGAATCACAACGTAACATACAAACTCAGACACCTCCTTTTCCTGAGAGGTTGCTCATTGAGAAACCAATTGTTCAATCTAAGTTTGACATCATGAATGAACTAAAAAATGTTTGTGTTAAGATTCCATTGTTACAAGCGATCATAGATGTTCCAATCTACGCCAAGACCATTAAAGAACTCTGCATTAAGAAACCAGGTCAGAATCAGAAAGATCCACCCATGATACACCTAGTAGGCCAGTCATCGAATTGTATTTCTGAAGCTCCTAAAATTGTGAAGTATGCCAACCCCGGGAACCCAATAGTTTCAGTTACTATCAACGATGTTTCTATTGGTAATACTTTAGTCGATCTAGGTGCAACCATTAATATAATGACTATCAATATAGTTGAACTATTGCAACTAAGTCAATTCCTTCACCCTACCCCTACAGTTCTTGAACTTGCTGACAGAACAACTATAAAACCTGTTGGGGTCCTTGATGACATTCTTGTTACATTAGCTTCGTAGGAATATCCTGTCGACTTCATGATTATTCATTCAAAGGATTCCACGAAAGTCCATCCAATCATTTTAGGGATACCTTGGTTGGCTACGACCAATGCTTTCATACGATGTCATGGTGGGGATATGTTCATCTCAAATGGAATTTCTTCACAGAAACTTACTCTTTTTCCACCTGCTCAACCGGTTACAGAAGAATTATGGTGGCTAAAATGTCCCTATCATGAGAATGATGAGGAAGAATCGTTATTCTCTGTTGATGAATTTCATGCGCTACAAGAACCAATAGAGGATGATATTTTAATCCAATTTCATTCCGTGATAGAAAATGTCGAGTTCCCATAAACATATTTTCAATACGATCAAATTTTCAGAGAATAATTTCAAGAACGAAGTGAGTTATTTTCCTCGTTTTCACCATCTATGGTTTTCTCCATTGATGAGCATCTGGGGTCATATACCATTCCAGTAGAAATTAGCCCAAGCAAATGTCTATACATCAACTTTGAATTAAGTCTCAGCCAACAAGAACAGTTAACAAATCTTTTGAAAGAACAGTCAGGGGCATTTGCATGGGAGTACACTGGTATGAGAGGAGTGCATCCTGACACCTGCATTCACCACATATATATCCAACCAGGGATAACCCCAGTAAGACAACCACAAAGGTGTATGAATCCAATCCTAAAAGATTTTGTGAAAGAAGAGTTACAGAAATTATTAAACGTTGGATTCATTTATCCAATTTCTCACAGCAAGTGGGTTTCACTTCTTGTTGTGGTACCTAAGAAAATGACAGGGAAATGGAGAATGTGTGTAGACTTTAGTGAGTTGAACAAGGAAACCCTGAAGGACTACTTTCCCTTGCCCTTTATAGATCAAGTTCTGGATACCTTGGCTGGAAAAAGATACTTTTCCTTTCTCGATGGATATAGTGGATACAATCAGATTCAAATTGCTCCTGAAGACCAGGAGAAAACAACATTTACGTGTCCTTGGGGAACTTATGCTTATAAAGTGATACCTTTTGGACTATGCAATGCTCCTGCTACATTTCAAAGAGCAGTCCTTGGGATTTTTGTTGACTTAATTCATGATTGTGTGGAAGTGTACATGGACGATTTTACTATTTATGGTAACACTTTCGAAGAAGCCTTAAGTAATCTTGAGAAAGTCTTGATTCGCTGTCAGGAATCAAATTTATCCCTTAGTCATGAAAAATGTAAAATTCTATTAACTGAGGGAATAGTGTTGGGTCATCATTTATCTATAGAAGGAATTAAAGTTGATCAAGCCAAAATTGAAGTGATAGTTAAACTTTCCTCTCCGAAAACCCAAAAAGATGTGCGAAGTTTTTTGGGACATGCTAGATATTATCGTTGATTTATTGAAAACTTTACAAAGATAGCCAGCCCCATGTTTAAACTGTTAGCAAAAGATGTATAATTTTGTTGGGATAACAATTGTCAGAACACTTTTGAGAATTTGAAAGCAAAATTGTCCATGGCACCTATTCTACGAGGACCAAATTGGTCTCTTCCTTTCCATATTTCAACTGATGCCTTAGACACTGCTTTAGGAGGAGTGTTTGGACAAAAAGAAAACCAACAAAACTATGCAATTTACTTCACGAGCAAAAACCTTACTCCCCCTAAATTGAACTACACTATAACAAAGAAGGAATTTTTGGCTGCAGTTCATGCCATTAACAAATTTCGTCATTACATCACTGAATATGAGGTTTTTGTACATACCGACCATTCTGCTATTAGATTTTTTATGAACAAACCAGTTACTACCAGAAGAATCACATGATGGTTTTTGCTACTTCAAGAATTTAACATCACTATAGTTGACCGGCCAGGAAAAGAAAATGTAGTTGCGGATTTTCTTTCTCGTATCCCTCAAGATAGTATTGACATTCCAGTGAATGATAATTTCCCTGATGAACATCTATTTGAAATAGCTGTTAAGACCCCTTGGTTTGCAGATACGACAAATTACTTATCTACAGAGAGGTTGCCAGCTCATTTGTCGCCACCACAAAAGAAAAGAATTGTCCAGCAAAGTGCTTATTACTCTTGGCTAGGAAGTGATGTTTTCTATACAAGTCCTGATATGATCATTAGGAGATGCGTTCGGGAAGATGAGATTCTCGATATCCTTTAGGCCTGTCATGATGGGCCATGTGGAGGACATTTCTCTGATAAGAGAATGACATATAAAGTCTTACAATCAGGATATTATTGGCCGACACTATTTAAGGATGCAACAAAATATGTAAGAAGTTGCAATAGTTGTCAGAGGATGGGAAGACCTACCATAGCAGATGAGATTCCCTTATGATCGTAGGTTGTGATTGAACCATTTGATAAATGGGCACTTGATTTTGTAGGATCGATTTCCCCAATGTCAAGGAAGAAGAAGTACATCTTGGTTTGTACAGATTTTGTGACCAAGTGGGTAGAGGCAAAATCCTTATATCAAGCAACTGAGAAATCAGTGGTTGAATTTATTTATGAAGATATATTTACTCGCTTCGGTGTTCCACGAGAGATTGTTATTGATCAAGGTGCCCAATTTACTTCTAAGTTGATGAAGGAACTCACAGATAATATGGGATAAAACACTGTAAGTCTTCCCCATACCATCCAAAAGCCAATGGGCAAGTGGAATCCATGAATAAAGTTCTAAAATCTATTCTGAACAAGACAATACATTTACATCACAAAGATTGGGCGGATAGGATTCCAGAGGCTTTATGGGCATACCCGACTACATGGAGAAATACCACTGGTCATACCCCTTATGAATTGGTATTTGGAAAGCAAATTCTCCTTCCCATAGAATTTCAGATTCATACCTTCCGCATAACAACAGAGTTGGGATTGAATTTGGATGAGGCACAAAAACAGAGAGTTATGCAACTAAATGAATTGGGAGAAATTAGGCAAGATTCTCTTCAAAGAACTATGCTTGTACAAAATCAACGTAGCAAATGGCATGATAAATACATTAAGAAAAAACATTTTCAACTAGGGGATTGGGCATTGCTTTTTGATTCCAAATATAAAACTTTCAAAGGAAAACTTACGACAAGATGGTTGGGACCTTATGAAGTGGAAACTGTTTTTGATAATGGATCTGTCAGAATCAAGACCATAGATGACTCTCAAAATTCCTTTGTAGTTAATGGACATCGATTAAAAGTGTATAACAAACGCTTGTCGAGAGATGATTTTCTACAGGAAATTGCTAAACAACTAGAAATAAATATAGTAGGAGAAGAATCTTCTCCTCCTGCTAATCCTTGATCATTTTTGTTGTTTCAAGATTTTGTAAATAATAAAATTTCAATAGAAAATAAAAAAAAATAAATAATAAAAAATATATATATATAAAAACATTTCTTTTTGGATATGTTGACATATTGTTTTTCAGTTTTACAGGCTTTTCAAAACAAGTACAGAATTGAACTTCATCACTTTTTCACAACAGGTAAGAAGGTAAGACCATTTTATTTTATGAAATTTTCTTATCAATATGCATTGTCTTGTTTTGAAATTAATAAATTTGAGCTTGTTTGCTCCCTTTGAATTTCTCATTAAAGTATGAAAGGGGCATTTATCAGGGATATGATTATTCTTTACCAGGCCTGATAGATTATGATGGGAAAGAAACCCCCCTAGAGTTTTCTTTTAGCATTTTCTCATACTCTCAAAACATGAGATATCAATGAGCATATACTAACTTGGGCTCATAAAATCCACAAGTAAGTGATTATTGTTCCAAAAATTATTCTCCGCAAGATTTCTGTCTGCACTCACATTGGATGATGTGAGATATGTTAAGGTCCACCTTCTAACAAGTCTCACTCCATCGACACCAACACCTCATCTGGAGTAGAGATTAGAGACTACTTAAAACCCTAGAATCTGCATGCCTCAATGGAAGATTTCCTTGCTAACAACCATGGGAATACATTGATGTCTCTTGGTTGATAGATCCTATAGGTGACTCGACACCAAGACCTTTATTCATACCTATTAGGATGTACTATAGGTACCTTGAGGCTCATTGACATCACTGGTGGGCCATCTCACATTGGTTAACGACATTCATTAATGGTCGGTAATCCAATGATTTCTTTTTGTGTTCGACTTTAGAACATTTATTCACACAAATAAGAATTGTACCATGGGTTAAAGATTTGAAGCTGTTGAAGTCATAATTTTAATTGGTTCCTTTCAGGAATGAACAGGAGACAGGTTCAGGGATAACCATCAGATAATTTGCTTTTATAAACATGAAGTATTTTTCTCAGCAAATTATTATTGGTTCAAGTTTCTCTGTAGATTTCAGGTTATTTCATCAGTACCAGTCAGTGCCAGATAGAATCCATCAGTTACAATGGTCATCAACAGTACAAATTCTAGTTACAATTTTGGCGCCCTCCAGATTCAGACTTGACTTCAAAGATATTTGTAGTAAAAAATGCATAACAGGGAGTAGGTAATCAAACTCAAGCACGCTTAGTTTCATGTTAGTTTAATGTATTAAATTACATATTAATAATTTGAACTAGGAATTCCTCGATACTCCATAACATTTCATTATCTCTATACTATGTACTTAACAAGCCAATCCTTCTTGACATTCCATATCATGAGAAATGTACTGCATTATCTTGGCTGAATTCGAAACGATTATCTTGGATGAATTCGACACGATTCATATGTAATGATATTTTGAAAATGTGTACGATCATCATCATTTCCTTACATGCTATTGATCCTCATGACATTTCAAATGTTCTTCTATAATTCCTCTCATGACCTATTTCACACATCATACTCTATTTCTCTGTTTCCCTCATCTAATTCTGTTGCTCACCTGTGGACCTTTCTTGTTATACCGAGTGAAATTATGGTGGCGAATCGTCACGAACCTGAGACTTATGTAGATTTGGAGGTTCTTCCTGAGTATGAAGCCACCAAGCACATTTTTCAGAAAGCAGGGTGGGAGTTGTTCTTCAAGAAATTTGATGGGTATGATGATACAGTTACACTTCAGTTCGCTCTGCACTTTCATGGTGGACTAGCTAAAGTGGGCGAGCTGGAATTTGAAGTCACATAAAAGTTCATTTCCGAAGCAATTCAATTACCCAGCACTGGTCAGAAATGGACAAAGGGCCAGCCAGTCGACAAGAATCTCTGCACGCAGCTCCTACAACCCCAGTATCAGAAATTACAATGATCAGAGGGCACATCAAGGTCGTGGTTGGAACCAAAATGGGCTCAGTTTCTATCCATACTCCAACGCTACCTCACTTGCGAAGGCCGGTACACGATCGTGTTTCCATGTCATGCTCGACTCCTACTACATTTCAAAGGTAACCATTTGGTGAACATCCTCTATTTTTTGTTGAAGAGTTTAAAGAAAATGGCAGAACAAGTTCGCAAAGCCAAAGATTTTAGAGGTAGTTTGTTTCATTTTGGTCTTGTCAAAATTTTGGTTAAGTCTGCATTATCCCACAAATAGGAATCTTTGGATATGTTTATTGTAAGAACCCTAGCTTCTGACAAATCTAAAGATAAAAATATTGGGTCTGCTCCCCCACAGAAGAAGTCAAACTCTAAGAAAAAGGGTGTTAAAACCCTGACCGAAATCTGTGATGACCCTAATAATACACCAGACTGCACAATTGAGGCCAATGATGATAATCCTTGTACATAACATTTGTTTGATGTGCATGGTTCTGATGGTTTGGAAACTAACCATGAAAGAGTGGAAAACACTGTCCCTATAGAGGCAAATGTTGAAATTCCGATTTCTCCTACAACTACTAAAAATATTATTGATGTGGAACAACTTGAGGAGTTAATTGACAAACCTAGGATAAATCCCAAATGAAAATGCACACGCACATTGTCAGACATGGATAACTCCGTGCCTAGTTACCCATTCCAGGAAATATTAAAAAGTATGGATGCTCATGAGGAGGCTCCAGAGTCTTCTGAGATGACATGGACTCTCTCCCAGTTGATTCGAAAAGTCCATAAAGTCAATCAGCAAAATAATGCACCCAAAGAAATTGAGCGGGACAAGCCAATTCAAATGCCAGTTGATACCCCTATTCAGGTGTATGAGGAGTTCACTCATGAACTCAGTCCATTCGAAAACCCTGTTCAAGTATATGACGAGTTTACTCCTGAATCTTGTCTAGTCAACACCCATGTTCAAAGACCAGATGTGTTCACTCATGCATCCAGCCCTCAAACACAACAAGGACATGGTAAAACTTTCGAATCTTACTATGAAATCTCTTCCAGTAGATCCTTGAGACCAATGGTAGCTAGATTGGAAAGCAGAAATCACAGGTTAAAAGAGAAGTTACATGAATATACCATACTAGATCGGCACATCAAAACAAGAAAATGAACTCATGAAACTCAGGCAAGATCACTTCTCGTAAAAGATTGAATGATTAAAACGAAAAAATAAATTTCTTTTTCAGAAGAATAGGAGACTGCAGAGGATTGCCAGGAAGCACATCATCATTAAACGAGTTCTTAAGAAGGAGATCAGAAACATGAAGAAACATGAGAAATTGCAAATGTTGGTTGCAGCTGTTGCAACACTCTGATGAATCTCAGTGTTTGACTTTTTGTTGTCTGAGGACATACAAAGACTTCATCTTGGGGGAATGTTAGTCTCCAGTTTTGACTATATTTTTGCCTATTTCATGTCAAATATACCCCCATTTTCATATCTAGTATCATTTCCTTCTGGCCTTACCATGACACATTTGACATCCTTTTACAACTAAATGGGGATATTCAAGGTATTCCTATGATTCAAGTTATTTGTAATGTATTTTGATATTTTAAACTAATATTGATTCTAACGTGACATGAGTTAGGTACTTGTCCCTTGAAACAGACTTATCAGTACCAGGTACCGGCTCACACTTAGTGGAGATTCCAAAGAATTGCATGACATGGCTAGATTAGATTGACAGTCTGATTCATATAACTGATTGAGTCATAACTCAATATGATGACTCAGGGTGAGATTGTAGAACTATTTTACTATAATGCTTTATGATCCACGCTTCTTGACACTGCGTGTCATGAAGCTGTGAAGTTAGTTTTAACTTACTATGAGTCATTTTCGGATCTAAGATTCATTTAGATTAATGAACCTATGTTGAAAACTATTTGGAGAGGATCTATATAAACTGGGATCGCTCTCAAGAAACGTTGGTTACGATATGCTATGTGATACGATTTCTGATAATACAACTTGCTATGCGTTATGTTATTCACTGTTAAAATGATTTGAGTTTGTTTTATGAATTATGGAGCATGAAGTATGTAATGATTTTTGCATGGAAAAATCTGAGTAGCTCTGGTTTCGTTTTAGGGCAATTTCACCTCTTGGTTGGGCCCACCAACAGGTTCAATTCGCTGTCTCTTTTTCACAGTAGAGTTAGTTTATTTTTAGTTCTAGAATCTGCATGTGAGTTAGTTTTTGAACTTGAAATTACTCTGTTAAATTCTGGCTTAGCCATTTTTTGATTAGATCATTTTCAGTTCGATAATATCTCATAGATTGATGAATGTTGAATGAGTTATTTATCTTTGTAGAATTTGAATAATGAACCAAGTGCTTAAGCTAGATTTGCTATGTTTTCCAGTTTTCAGTTTGATCATGATTCAAGGATAATTTGAGTTTAGACTTACTTTGTTCTATTAGGATAGATAGCTTATAGTCAGATTAAAGGAAGCTTCCAGTACTTGTAGGGTAAAATAAGACATTTATTTGTTTCACCTGTGTTAGATTTAGAATTGCTTGATGCTTAGATTAAAAGGTTTTTAAAATGTGTTAAGAACCAAATATCAATATAGCATAGAAAAACCTCAGAAAAAGTACTCAACGCCTTGAAAAAGAGATAATTTCAGATAATAATCCTCTTCGAGGGGGGAAACTCTTTTTACCCCACTTAAATGTTCAAGTACAAGATGATTCAAAATGAAAATGTCTCTTTGGTATATATAGGAGACTAGGAGGTATAATTACAACTAATGGCCTAAAGCCGACAT
>JZKD02S1813706.1:385038-396698 GCA_000966675.3 Picea glauca
ACTAGGAGGTATAATTACAACTAATGGCCTAAAGCCGACATAAATAAAATAACATTACTAATATAATATGCCCCAATTAAGGGGTAATGAGCCAATATTAGGGCTTAACAAAATGATCTCTCTTTTATGGTTTTGATAGATATGATGATGATCAGATGTTTAAGATAATGGTAGATAGTCTTGGGTGATTATATTAGATTAGGAATAGAAATACCTTTACTTAAACTCAGAACTGTTTCCATTTGATGAGTTAGACAAGAAATGATTAGTTTCAAGATAATCATTAGGGTTCAGTTTCTAAGAGTAAGTTTGTGTTTTCTTCTCAGAATAACCTTTCGATAGGAATTAGAATCTTACCAACACATATAGTGTAGCAGCTCTAAGTTCACTTACCCTGGTTTGACAATTCAGTGTTTTCAGGTAATTAAAAATCTTTAATACAACAGCCTGACAATAACCTTCCGACATTTCTTAGCAAAGATCAAGGAAATAACACTAGGTGGGATTGCCTTAGGTATCCTGTACAATTTCCTGTTCAAAGTAATAATAACACTCATATACTGCATGAAAATTCCATAAATAAGGTTGGCCCAAAATAACATCACAAACTTCGAGAGGAGCAACATCACATAATACCTCATCTTTGAAGGGCTTGATGTCGTATGAAATTCGACACTGTTGGCTGACGCAGCGATCGCTTCCTCGGTGAAGCCATCTAATGGTGTAGGGTTGTGGGTGCAGTGTTTTTGGCAAGGTTAGATGCTTGACAACCTCTGCTGAGATGAGGTTCTTCTGGCTACCGCTATCCATGATGAAGTGCAATGGGGTGCCTTTTACCCACATTTGTGAATGGAAGAGGTGCTCTCCTTCTTCTGGCTCATTTAGTTCACCAGGCTGGAGCTTGGAGCTTGGTGGTAGCAATGGTGGCACTGGGTTCCGTGTCAATGATCTGTCTTCCCCTTTCTGGTTCTGGGTCAAAGTCTGAACCCACATCTAATTCATAGGCTTTCACTTCGACCATCAATGACTTCTTTGAGCGGCAGTCGCACCATTTCCCGGTATCTTTCTTTGTCTTTCTGGTGTCCTTCATTGCTTACAGCTGGTACTGGTTATCCTGATACTGTCTATCTTTGCTCTATCCTTTGTTCTATGGGTTGGGGCGACCCTTTCTTGGCTTTTGTTGTGAGGGGTTCCCAGGCCCAAATTGTTGCGTCTTTTGTTTGAGCTTCTGCTCGATTTTGACGGCATATCGCTAGGCCGCGCCCAAGGATGAGATGTCTAAAAATTCCATTTAAGTCTGGATGTATCTATGTAGAGCGTCGTGATACTTGAGCACCAGATGTCACTTTGAATCTTTAATACCCAGCTTTATGCACAAGGTATGAAAGATATTTCTGAAATCTGGCACTGCTTGGTCTCTTTCTTCCCGCAGTGTGGTCCATTTGGTATACAAGTCGTCATAACTTCTGAAAGGGTAGTATTGTTCCTTTATAGCATCCCTAAAGGATTCCCAGGTGGCTGTGACTATAAATAATGAGGGTTCCTTTGTTTCCTTTTGCTCACAGAAAGTTTCCCACCAATATTTGACATGGGGAATGGCTTTGAGGAGCACAAAAGTAATATTTTCTCTATTCAAAAAGTTATGGACAGAAAAATACCCTTCTAGTAGATTCAACCACTTTTATACTACATTTGCGTCTATCTGGATTTCAAATATAGGAATATCAAATTTTATTTGTACCTTGAAGGGGGTGGTGCCTCCGCTTGAAGAAGATATGTCGCATGTTGGTAGTTGCCGAAGGATTTGTGCGAAATTATCCATCATCTTGTTCCTTTGTTGCGTGAGGGCTTCCTCAATCAACATTTTGAAAGGATCTCCTATCACATCATCTTTATTTTCTCCTACCATGAGAGTTCGGTTGGGAGTGCGAGAGATTTTTTCCTCAAGAGAAACAAGCTCGAGACCCAACTCTTTGTACTCCGACCTCATTAGGGACATGCATTAAGACGACAAGGAGCAGACCACTCTGATACCAATGATACGGATTTTATGAGCATAACGAAATGAATACAGATTATTAACAGGTTCTTAACACAAAATAATAGAGATACAATAAAACTATTTTTCTATTCAATAAGGAAATAATCTGAAACTGTAAAATGCAGCAGAAACAAGCTTGTTGGAATGGTGGTGGCTTATCTCTAAGAAGAGATGTGACGGTTGCTCTCATTCGCAAGAAGATGATTAAAATGAGGCTCTGAAGGAATTTTTACAATAAACAGGAATTCTAAAAACCCTAGACATCCAAAAACCTAACCCTAGGAGATGAAGCGCCAAAAGTCATGTTGGCCCCGTTTGGGTAAGTTAGTACATCAACTTCCTGGGGTCATAACTTTTGCATACGATCTCCGTTTTAGGCGCATGATATCCCATTGGAAAGGTATCTTTGAGGTGATTCATTTTGGGGGCTCAATCATGCCTTTGTCTATTATTAAGAAGCTCGATCCTGAAAAACCTTCATTTAGGTCCTCAAAATGGCCCCGGAAGTTAAAACTGCTAAAAATAGTAAATTGCCAAAATTTTTAGAAAACTGTTTTGAGCTAATTGGAAAAGGTGGTTGGCCACCAATATCCACCTGGATCACACACCTGATAAACCCTCAATGTTGGAAGAAAATAAAAGCGATGGAGCATACGATCATATCAATATGTTGCTTGAGCAAGCTCTCATGTGACAGAGGGACGAAATGATGGAGAATTTTTCCCACATCCTTCAACGCCTGTCAATAGCAACAGACGCATCTTCATCAAGTGGCCACTTTGGAAGCACCTTTCCTTTCAAGGTAAAAGTTAATTTTGATATTCTTGTATTTGAAAGACAGATAGATGTGGATGCCCTAGAAAAATGGTTAAATCTGCTAGATGGTTATTCCTCTATTAACCATTTTTCCGATAGGGAAAAGATCACCTTCTCACTCCTTAAAGTTATCCCCCATGTAAAACATCGGTGGGAAACTTACTGGGAGAAAAGTTCCATAGAGGAGTTTGGAGTATATGGGGTTGAGCCCACTTGGGATTTTTTTGTGGATGCGGTAAAGGAACATTATTACCCTGTTGGAAACTATGAGGACGAGTACATGAGATGGACCACACTGTGGCAAGATAGGGGTCAAGTAGTTCCAGAGTTCACCAATACCTTCCATACCTTGCACACCAAGCTGGGTATCAAAGACTGCAAATGAAATTTGGTTATGAAATACCATGGGGCTCTACACAGATACATCCAAACTGAAATGGATTTTTTGGACATCTCATCACTCGGTGTTGCTTATTGATATGTTGTTAAAATCGAGCAGAAATTTAATCACTGGAACAAATGGCAGTTCGGGTCTGCAAATCCGCAACAACCAAATTATGAAAAATATGGCCCTAACAAGAAGTCTTTTGAAAACTAGTCCAAGCCACAGGAAAAGAATGGTCACGGGAAGACAAAGAAGGACACCGAAAAATGGTGCGATTTCCACAAAATCCCCTGGCACAACACCGATGAATGTCGCTCAAAAAATTCATTGGTGGCTGAGATCAAAGATAAGGAGCCGAACCCTGATTCAGAATCTGATTCTGAAAATATTGGTAAAAGACAAATCATTGACGCAGACCCTACTACTATTGTCGCGATTGCAGAAATTCAACCAAAAGAACCAATAGATGTGGGTGAAGGGGACCCCACTGCATTTTATTGTTGATAGAGGAAGCCAGAAGAAACTCATCTCAATAGATGTCATCAAACAGTTGGGATTCTTGACAACACCACACCTGCAACCATACAATATCGGGTGGCTTCGCCAAGGACAAGATCTTTGTGTCAGCCAACAATGTCGATTATCATATGGCATCCAACCCTTCAAGGATTAGGTATTATGTGATGTTGTACCACTGGATTTCTATGATGTCCTCTTGGGCCAACCATATATGTGGACACGCCATGTTGTTTATGAGTCTCGACCCCATAGTTTCATTGTTACTTTGGGGGGTCAACACTACAGAATACCAGAGGTAGTTCCAACTATTGTTCCACCTAAACTGTGCTGCAAGATAGTATCTCATACTGCATGTTGCCCCTTGGGTATGGAAGTATGAGAATATTAAGGAATAAAATATGGAATGCGAACTATGCGGAAGACACAGTAATTGGTATTGGGTTGAAGTGAGTAGAAGAGAAGAAAAGACGGTGCGAAGTAAGAGAAAGCAAGTCGCTGGATGAGGAGATCGAGGATGGACAGATCAACAAGGAAGATGGATTGTGGAAAACTCAGCAAGCATAAAAATCCATCATTGGATGCTTTGGAGCATCGCACGAGAAGGAAGGAAAGACAAGATGGTGAAGCTTTGAAAACATGGGTCAAGTTGACCTAGGGTTTTAGACACCTAGGGTTTTGGTATCTAGGGTTTTGACACTTAGGTTTCAACCTAAGGATGTCGATGAGATATTGTAATGTATAAATAAAGGTCAAAGAGGACCTTGGATGGGTTGGTGCTAAGTTTATTGAGATTTCATTGTTATTGTGAGATTGAGTGAGTACTACTGTGTGAGAGATAAGTGTTGGTGTGAGGGCCTTCTCTATTGTAAGATCTTCAGTTGTGTGTGAAGATCAACCCTGCAGCTGGGTGCACAGTGAAGGGAGAGAGAGCAAGAGAGAGATCTGTAAGATAAGAGCGCATATAAGAATTGTATGCTTCCATATTAATATATTATAAATCACATTTCTATGGATGTAGCCCTAGGGAGAGGGTGAACCACATACATCTTTGTGTTGTGTGTGATTGATGTTGTGTTCTCTTGTTTATGGATATATTGTTATTGCATTATTGTGTTAGATCTGATAGATAGTTGTGTAAAGTAGATCTAAGTTGGTAATTGATATCTATATGTTGTGTTGTTCTTGTATTGGATTCACTTTGTATTCCCTTGGTTGTAGACATCTGTGTCCTGCAACCCCCCATATCTACTTTGGGTGAGATTGCATCTACCTTGCAGGTGTTGCTGAAAGGGCTAGTAGTTAGGGATTGTTGGTGTGCTCTTGGATCTGAACCCTGGGTTTTTTCCTGTGCCAACAAATGGTTCCGTTGTCAAGACAAGAATATTCTTGATGGAATGTCAAGGTGGTTTCCATCGAAGACAAAGATTCAAAAGTGGATAGAGGATCAAGAAAAGGACTTCGTTGAAGCCCAGAACAAGAACCCTAATCTTAGTACAGAGGGTTGGATGGGAAGATATATCTTTCCTGATATACACGGTATTTTATTTGGAGAATTCATCAGGAGTTATATGAGTAGCTAGCTAGGTTAGCAAACACCCAATTTGAGATCAAATCTAGACCATTTGTGGTTTGGACATTGACGTTAATCAAGAAGTTCAAGAGATTTGATAATGTCGTGTCAAGATAAGTAGATCACTGGTTTGATAGTATCATCGGAGGGTATATCTCCGAGTTTTTTGTTGACAGAGTAGAGTCATATAGCCAAGATGAGAGGTATTTCTTTAAGGGACCTAGAGGAAAAAATCTACACTTTTTTAAGTTGAAGATCAAGATGCTATTGCATGAGAAGAATATCTTGAATATACAATAGTTGGTCGAATTGGAAAAAGGATAATGTTCAAGAACTCAGACAACGACAATGACACAGAGGTTGGACATACGCGCAGTGGGAGAGCATTCAAAGAAGTCCCTCTTGTGAACTTGTTTAAGCAGAACTACAGGGACAAGGGATTCTACAGTGGAGAAGAGGAAGATCTAACAGACTAAGAGCATTCAGAATCCTCTAGGGCAGAGGAAGGGAAAGCTGAAGAACCTCACCGAGAAGAGCCATAAACCTCAGGAACCGCACCAACTATTGAACTAAGTACTATTATTCCTCCTGTTGTTTCAACAACATTAAGAAATCAGAGTAATCAAAGTCACCAGAGCGCTTTGAGCACTGCCACTAGCAATCCACCACATACTCAGTCAGGAATCCTAGGAAGACCTATGGCAGATGAGATGAGGTTACCGACCTTTAGAGGAGATGGATCTGAAGATCCTGATAAGCATTGGTTTTTATGTGAATTTGTATGGAGTATTAAGAATATCACCGACGAATTTGTTAAACGAACTTAGCTCAGTACTACCCTAAGAGATCGCACACTGAGTTGGTACATGAAATTTGTCTGAGGAAATGCACCGAAACTGTTGAATGTCATTAATATTGTGCTAATTGTTGAATTCAAGAAACCTAAGTCAGAGTCGCAGTGCATTATAGAGCTAAAAGAAATCAAGCAGAGAGTAGTTGAACCTATCTGGGAGTTTGATCGGAGATTTAAGACCTTGACCGGCCATTTGAGTTTCCAGATCCCAGATTAGAAGAACAAGGAATGGTTCATTGTTTCTCTCTTACCACACATCAGAGTTCCTATGATGCAACATAATATTTCTTTGTAGGCTGAGGTACTAGAGATCACCATGAAGTTAGAATCAACCCCTATGGGAGAATCCATCTCAGGTATGAGTCAAATCTTGAGTCAACTGACTATTTTATCTCTACAAGTTGAAGATATGAAGAAAGACAAGGGAAAAGATAAAAGAGAATACATCTGGTGTATCAGATGCAAATCAGAAGGTGGTGACAAGGAACACTATCCCTTATTTCATGAATACTTGGCCTCTGGAGCTTCGAGCCCTTTGAAGCAAGTTACCCTACTCTGGTGTGAGGTATGTAGAAACTGACATTGCCTTAGTGAATGTTACTATATGAAAAAATATGTCCAGACACCCACAAATATGTATTGCACATTCTGTAAGTCAGTAGGACATGATGACATGGATTGTAGGGCTTCAGACCTCATGCATGAAAGGTCAAGGGATATATACAAAATTCAAGGAGAAGTATAGCAAGAAGGAAGCATTACGCAGTACAATTCTCCAGGAAGAGGAAACTTCCACCCTCGCAATGGATTCAAAGGAAGAGGAAGAGGAGGAGGTATGGGTCGAGGTCGAGGAAAGATCATCTATTACAATCGTGTGCAGCCATGACACTTATCAAGGGACTGTCAGAACCCTTGTACCACTTGCAGCGATTGCAGCTCATTCGAACATGTTATCGAAGATTGTCCTGTTCTGCTAGACAAACTTCAGGAGAGACGAGGACCTCGGCAGAACCCACAAGTGCAACTGATATACATTGAGCCTCGTAGAGAGGACCCTAGATTTGTTGTTATCACTAAAGGAGGCAATGTTACAGGAGAAAGATAGAGTGAAACAAGGAAAGACTACAGAAGAATCAGGATTCGGGAAAGCTGCAAAGAAGACACAAGTTTTTGATGCAAAGAAAGAAAAAAAAATATTTGAGGAAGCAAGAAAGGAATTTGGGAGATACCAAGGTTCTTCATTAAATACACGACCAGAAGTAAGAGAATGTGGAATTCCTCTGGCATTCTACCAGTCTCCTCTTCTAGGAGAAGGAAAAGAGGTAAGCAAGCTCATGGAATTCTTATATACTTGTATTAAGTTGATTTAGGATGAAAGCGTTGTAAAAGAGCTACAAAATTTAATCAGAAAGTACGAATTAGGAAAGATAGATTCCTTGTTGAATAGGGAAGTACACTAAGTCTCTAAAAAGAGAAGGACAAATAAGGAGCTACACCTGAATTATTAAATTGGAGAGTATGATATAGACTATGTAGTCCTCGACTTAGGGTCAAAGGTCAATGTCATGACGAAGAAGACCTGGGCACTGATGGGAAAACCTAAGTTTATCTACTCCCCTATCAGGATTAGGATGGCTAATCAGCAAGCTGTGAGCCCCTTTGGAATATTGGAACATGTCCCTGTGGACATTGATGGAGTAAGGGTGTTTGCAGACTTCGAGGTGATTGAGATAGTTGATGATAGTTGTCCTTACCCTGCGTTGTTAGGAATTGATTGGGATTTCAATAATTCCACTGTGGTTGATTTAAATAAAAGAAGAATTATGTTTGAAGGAGATGGCCTTAGGGTCATTGCACCTTTGGATCCCGACGAAGGTCAAATATACACAGAACCCATCAGGGAAGAAGACCACGCATATGAACTAGAAAACATATACAAATTAATAGCTAGACAACATGATTGCATTAATCCTACGGCGGATGGGAACCTAAGATGGAAAAGTGATAGTGCATGTTCATCAGGCTCAGAAGAAGCACTGGAGAACTGGAAAAACAAAATGTACAAAGTATCTACAAGGATATGTGTTATATTAACCAAAGACATTCGTTGGATCGGCACAACAGTAAGTAACTTGCACACCTTTGATGGTCTAAATCATTTAGAATCTTTCGTGTTGGAATTTGAAGAAATTGTACCAATACAAAAAAGATTGTTGGCAATGGATGAGGCCCTGAAAGCAACTCCAAAAAGATGGTGGGGGACACACAAAAACAACATTACAGAATGGGTACAATGTCGCACTTTGATGACAACATGGTTTTCAGAGCAAGTAGAAGGCTAGGAAGTTAGGTACACAGGTTAAAGTTGTCCGAAGGAAATTGTGCGACATTGCCAAGAAGCCTAGAGAGACATTTCTCAAGAGGAGTGGGTGCACAAATTCATCAACACACTAGACACAACCGCTATCAATTGGTACCTACAAGCAGAATTGTGCCTTGTCACTGCATATTGGGAATGTATGACTCAGAACTTTGTAAATACCTTTTTATTTGAAAGACAGTATCCTACAGTGGATCAAGCATTACAGATCGTAATATAGAAAGTATTTGAGGAGGCACCTAGCCTCCCTTTGGAACAAGAAGAGGACGAATGGACTGTGCCTCTCCATAAATTGCAAGGTTGTTACAATATCAATGATGATGAAGACGATGATCCTAGGAAGGTGAACATCGTCGAAACAGAAGGACAAAGAGACATAGAAGGACCAAGAATTGAGCTACCTTTCATTGGACAACCAATTAAAATAAAAAAATTCAATATTGGAACAGAGCAAACACCGAAGTTTGCAAACGTTGGAGATTATTGGGATGTTGCCACTATTGACAATATCACATAGTTATTGCATGAATATCAGGACGTGTTTCCAACCAAGTTCATTGATATGAAGGGCATTAAAGGGCCCATGGGAGAGATGAGGATCCCTTTGAAACTAGATGTAAGGCCAGTTAAATAGAGACCCTACATATTGAACCCTAAATATAAGGAGAAAGTGAAGATTGAACTTGACAGAATTCTAGAAGCAAGAATCATAGAACCTGTTGAAGAGTTAGAGTGGACTAGCCCTATGGTGGTACAAGACAAAAAGACAGGAGAGATCAGGATCTGTGTAGATCTCAGGAAGATTAACGATGCATGTTTGCATGACCCATTCCCTACACCATTCATTGACGAAGTGTTAGATAATGTAGGAGGACAGGAGGTATATTCTTTTACAGATGGATTTTCAGGATACTATCAGATCATGATTGCTAAGGAAGATCGCCATAAGACCACATTTGAAACAGAATGGGGATCCCACCAATATACAGTGATGTCATTTGGATTGAAGAATTCCCCAACCATGTTTTCTAGGGTTGTGGTCGAAGCATTCAAGGAGTTTCTACATAAATTCCTGGAAGCATATTTTGATGATTGGACTTCTTTTAGCTTATTACAAAATCATATTGAATGTTTAATATTAATGTTGGATAAGTGCAGACAGTGTCAGATTGCCTTGAACCTGAATAAGTGCATCTTCTTCTCACCATTCAGAGTGTTGTTAGGTCATATTGTGTGTAAGCAGGGACTACTGGTAGACCCATCTAAGATTGCCAGTATAGTTGATCTGCCCCCTCCTACTTCAGTCAAACAGTTGCGCATTACGCTGAGACACACTGAATATTACAGGAAGTTTATTAAAGGATATGCACAGATCACAACACCCATGGAGAATATTTTGAAGAAATACAACCAGTTTAATTGGACAGAAGAATGCCAACAGAACTTCGGTACACTGAAATAGAAAATGGTTATTGTGCCTATTCTGGTTTTCCTAGATTGGAGCAAGTAATATCACGTACATGTCAATGCATATTCTATCGCATTAGGAGTTGTGTTAGCACAAACGGGAGCTGGAGACATTTACCACCCGTTAGCCTTTGCTAGCAGGAAGCTATCAACAACTAAAATTAATTACACCACCACTGAGAGAGAAGGGTTAGCCACTGTGTATGCACTGTAGAAGTTTCTCCACTACTTGTTGGGAGAACACTTTAAAATGTTTACTGATCACTCAGCACCGAAATACCTAGTCCACAAACCAGTGTTGGGGGGGGAAATATGCAGATGGATTTTGCTATTTCAGGAATATGATTTTGAGATCGTGGTTAATCCAAGAAGAATGAACAAAGGTCCTGACCACTTGTCCAGGTTAGAACATGGAGAAGAGCCTACTATTTTGGAGGATACACTGTCAGATGCACAATTGTTGGCCATTAGAAATATTGATGATCACTTCATGGAGATAGTCCAGTTCCTGTCAATAGGAATGGCACCGAGTGAATATACAATCACCCCGAAGAAACAGTTGGTAGTGTGCGCTGCAGACTTTTCACTTATAGCTAGACAGTTATACAAGATGGGACCTGATGAGATATTGAGGAGGTGTGTTATGGGGGCAGAGTGATCATTGATCCTTACATAAGATCATGAAGGCATCACAGGAGGACACTATGTAGGGAAAGAAACAACATAGAAGGTTCTTAGAGCTGGCCTTTGGTGGCCTACCTTACACATAGATGCTAAGGACTATTGTAGAGCCTTTGATTTATGTCAAAGAGTTGGGAAACCGTCCAGAAGATATGAAATGCCTTTAGTATCACAACTAACCCTACAAGCATTTGAGAAATGGGCCATTGATTTCATGGGACCTATAAACCCACCAGGGAAGCGCACAGGAGCCAGATACATGATCACTGTGACAAAGTACTTGACCAGATGGGTCGAAGAAAGCGAACTTAAGGACTATATTGCAACTACAGCTACGCACTTCATATTTCATGACATCATAACTAGGTTTGGATGCCCGAAGATCCTTATGAGCGATCAAGGCACACATTTCATCAATAAGACCGTTGAATCCTTGACTAAGGAATTTGCAATCCATCATCTGAAGAGCACACCCTACCATCCACAAGCAAACGGGATAGTTGAAGCATTAAACAAGATTTTGGAGACAACGCTAACGAAGATTTGGAGTGTGAACAAGGATGACTAGGATTTAAGAGTACCAGCAGTACTATGGGCCTATAGAACCACTTGCAAGAAGCTTACAATGCAGACCCCCTTTAAGTTGGTTTATGGTATGGAAGTAGTTTTCCCGATGGAATATTTGGTCCCAAGCTTAAGAATTGTAGCCTTTACATATATGGATGACACTGGCATTGTTCAAGAGAGGCTCATGTAGTTGGTCGAATTGGAGGAAGACGGGTTTATAGAAAGATTTCACCAACAGGTATAGAAGGAACGAGAGATGGCTTACAATGACAGACACATCAAGAAGAAATACTTTAAGCAAGGAGATCTGATATTGGTTTATGACAACAAATTCATGAAGCATCCAAGGAAGTTCATGACACATTTACTTGGGCCATATGA
>JZKD02S1813706.1:396748-418994 GCA_000966675.3 Picea glauca
GATTTCATCAGTAGGTACAAAAGGAGAGAGAAAAATCCTATCATGACAGGCACATCAAGAAGAAGGCATTTAAGCAAGGCGACTTGGTATTGATATATGACAACAAATTTATGAAGCATCCAAGAAAGTTCAGAATGCATTGGCTTAGGCCATACGAGGTTGGATATGTTACAGAAGGAGGAGATGTGCAGTTGAAGACTTTGAATGGAGAATGGAAGGAAAGTTTGGTGAACGGGAGTCAGTTGAAATTGTATTATGATAACCCGCTACCTCATAGCTCTCATTAAAAGCATAAGGAAAAGGGTCAAGGTACCAGGTGCAGTTGAAAATGGGTACCAGACACAAAAAATACAGTCTGTACACAGTGGGGAGGAAAGAGCAGAAAACACAGGCTACTCTACACAGCCTGAATTCGAAGCAAAACAAAAGGATCATATCTGAAGTGCCTTGGGATGAGTCATAGTTGAGTGTAAGGGGCCTATTGGCCCTTGGGTATGGAAGTAAGTGAATATTAATCTAAAAAATATGGAATGTGAACTGCACGGAAGACACAATAACTGATGTTGGGTTGAAGTGAGCAGACGAGTAAAAAAGGCGATGCAAAGTAAGAGAAAGCAAGTCGTTGGACGAGGAGATCGAGGATGGACAGATCAGCAAGGAACTCAGTGTTGTGGTGGGAAATCCCCCTACGAAGTATCATTTAGGGTTATATTATGCATGCAAATAAGATCGAAAGAATCCTACTTTCTACCTTCGTCCCAGACCTAATCCCCATTTCTTTTAAGAAAATACATGGTTAAACAAACATACCTTGTCCCAGACATTCGATGTCGATCCTTCTTCATGCTTGATCGCTTGCTGGTAGCTATCCTCTCAAGAATGACCTACGTACAAAACAAGCAACAAACTCTACATGCATTTGTTCTACAGATTAATGGGTTAGAGATCCAAACATATATTCACTAAACTATAAAGAACTCATATAGTGGGACGGGAAAAGCATTTCTTTATTATTAACTTTAATGAATCAACTTACAATTTCGAGACCGACCACTGCTCTATGAACCTAATCCTGGGCTCCTCTTCAAATATCCTCCAACTTCTTTGCTTTGTATCTCTCTTTACACAAGGATGGATAAAGGTTTGGGACAATGGGAATGTGCAATTGGGTAGAGTTTCTTTACTCTTATTCTCCCCTTCCAAATGGGACCCCTAACCCTTATTTTATAGGATAGAAGAAAATAGGTATTTGGACGAACCCTTGGCCATGCATGGTTGGGAGTTTCAGTTAACTCACCCACAGCTGTGTGTTCCGTCAGCAACTTTCCTTTTTTCGTGCTTTTGTAGGTACACGCGGGTTGTTTTGGGTCAACCAGCGTGTACATGCGTGCAGTAATGGAGTAGGGTGTGTGGGCCCTTATAAAAGAGGTTTTTAAAAGAGTTTTTTAGTAGTGCTTTGGCAAAGAAGGGATCTGAGATGGCCTGATGCCAGGTAAGCATGTATGGTGCAAATTAGGGTTATAACAGATGCCCCCTAATGTGTGAGGTCAGAAGAGCATCTTATGGATGAAATACATTACCAATATTTACTGATGTGCCGAACAAGTGAGCCCAGGGACCAGGAACCAGGAGGCATCATTTGCAAAATAACAAATGTCTCACCGAGGTGGGAATACCCATGCTCGAGATAAAATAGAATCATGGCTACCAATCAAATACACTGTAGATCCATGTCAAATAACTATATAAAGTGTAGCCATGAACAATACACAATAGAGCTACATCTTGAAATAAAAAAGATATACATATAGAGTATCCATCTTCTAGAAGTTGATATGACCTGATGGTTGGAGATGAGATCTTTAGAGCTCGAAAAACAACTTCAAAATCTTCAAAAATCAAGGTAGGAGTGTAATATGAGTGTACGAATTCACTACCCAGAGGTCTTTGAAGGCTCGTCGGTCATGGACTAGATAATCTTGATGATCAGACTGAAGGCTTCATTGATTTCAAACAAGGACTTGATTGGACATTCAGGATGGCTGGGTATGGAGGCAAGAGACAAACTGCAGAGGGGCCGACTCAGACTTGGTGACAAACTTCCCTTGGAAAAAAGCACGACAAATGATGGGACTCAGGCAGCATGGCATTAATCATAAGTTTATGAGGCAGGAGGCAACGCAAACTATCCATATGTTTGGAAGAACAACCAAACGAAGGAGGACACAACTCTATGTAGCGAGAAAAACTTCCTAAGGTCATATTAAATCCCAGGGTTTGATGAACAAACGGATAGATGTGCTTTATATTTGATTTTTGGGGTATATTTGATTTTTTTGTCTTTTTCAATAATTTTGAAAAAGGAATAAAAGAATGTTACGTTACAAAGGAGAACCGAGTGTCACAAACATAATAGTTCCAAGTGCACGGAACACGGGGATGTTCAGGGCAAAGAGACATATGCAAGAAAAGGACACTCGAAAAAAATCCTCCAGGGGCCAAAGGTGTCAAGACACAGAGGTAAAATGTTATAGGGCTTGTGTATAAGGCATGCTTCAGATGGTTCAGTTGAGAGAAACATGGAGCCGCCATTCGATCAAAGATGCGGGTATGCAAATGCTATTAATAAGACACACAATGGTAACATCCTTCGATGTAAGTTTAACGAGCCCAGAGAAGGTAATCTCGATGGTTTTTCATATTTAGAGAGTCTGAAAAAACATAAAAGGAGACTCCATTAGGGTACCTTTTTCGAAGGTAGTCTAGTCAGTTCGAAAAAGGGGTAAACTAGCACCGACAAGACGTCTATCCAAAACCATTTTAATGAGTGTGATAAGGACAATATCATTCGGCCATTTTTTCATTTTTAAGGAGTCTGAAAAAAGATTAACTATGGACTTCGTTAGGAATGTTCTTCTGGACCAGTTTAACGAGTGTGAAAGAATAAGGTCACTCGACAATCTTTTCAATTTTAGGGAGTCTGAAAAGAGCTTAACTATGGACTCCAAGGGGGTTCCTTTTTCATAAGTTTAGTCCATCGGGCCTGAAAAAGGGGTAAAATTATACCTGAGGGTACTCTTCTAGAGAACTGAAGTTCCATAGAGTATATCTTTGTTCGTACAGTTGACCTTCCAGACCGAAAAGGGGTAAACTACCACCGGACAGACGTGACTTCAAATTTCAGTTTAATGAGCGTGAAATGCCACAAGATCGCTTGGAAATCTTTTCATGTTTAGAGGGTCTGAAAAGGGATTAAAAGAAGACTCATTATATCTTTTGGGAGTCTGGAGGGTGAGGTCAAGAGTGAAAAGGAATCATGTAGATGCGGCTCAAACTCGTAATCAGGAAAAACAACAAGGACTCCCGAGCCTATAGTGATTAGAGACAACATGGATACCATAATGTAACCAGGATCTACCTAGGGAATCCATGTTCCAGTAAGCTCTACCACCAAGTCACGACACTTCTAAATAATCTATGATGGTTCCGTGTCACAACCTGATGGGATCGATCCTATGGAAAAAGACAACCAGATACAAAAGTCAGGGTAGAAACCTAACCTATATGCTCAAGTTGATCCTCAGAAAAAAATTTCACGAACCGTCGAAAATTTACCCAAAACTCCAAAAAACTATCCTGATACCCAATCATATCCCTCCCATGCAACTCCTGAATCACTCTAAATGGTTTTTTGGTTTAAAAAAAGTGATAAGGAAGGCCAAAAAAGTGACAAAAAGAGGCCAAAAAGTCTATAAATAGAAGTTGGTAGCTCATTATCACCATTGTTGATTTGGAAATTGACTCTGGAGCCAAAAGACCCCCTTTAATAAAAGTGGTGATTCTGGGAGCTACAGTGGACGAAATGAACTTATGTCTGGACCAAGTAAGTACAAACTCTCCTATCTTGTATTTTGTGTCTTTTTTTTTGCTTTAGGTTTCATTTTTTTCAGGGGCGTCGACCTTTAAAAGGTTGGCCCTAGGTCCACGTGGATTGTCTCAGGACAGGTTGCGTGTACATTCGGGCAGAGTAAACTCTGCATGCGTGTACACGCGACTGTCACTATTACAGATCTCATGGACCCCTTTATTGAATGAAAAAGGCTTAAAAATCAAGGGTTAACCCTCCTGAACCTTGGCGTTTTGCAGGATGTATGTCCACTGGAGAGAAAGAGAGCATGAAGAGGTTAGTGAGTTGGTCGGGGAAGACCCCAATGTTGTGGTTGCCTTGATGCAATGTGGGTTACTCAAGTTTTTCCTATGTCCTTTTATGCGGGCACAACCAAGGCTACTAAATGCCTTGGTTGACTACTGACATCCGTATGCATAGGCGTTCCTGTTAGAGGGGTAGTCACTGGTGCCCACGATCGAGGACATTTATTTTTTGACTGGCCTCTCCCAGAGAGGGGAACCCGTCAACTTCCAGACTTTTCCTTCAGGGCCGCATAACATAGAAGAATTGAGAGGTCTATACTATGTGGATGATATAGACCACTCGAGCTCGTAGGTGCCCATAAGCAAGATTACTGACTTATCGCTACAAGTGATAGTGTTTCTTATTGGGAAAATCACTGGTTCTGCAGCTCTACATCATGTGTCCCATGCACAGATGAATTGTGCAGTCCAGTGCTTAAATGCACAAATTTTTTATTGGAGTATCACATTGCTTGAGTGTATGAAGAGACAGTTGACAAATTGTTGTTTGCAGACATGGAGGAACTTTGGATTTGGGACCGTTCTGTGCTCGTTCTTCTTTGAGAGAGTTCTGATTTTTAGTCCTCAAGTAGTGGTACGAGGACATTAGGCCTCTCTTCTTGCTATGTGTAGATGGGCGGTTTTGCTACCATGACAGGGTTGTGGAAGGACTAATGAATCCTTCGATGATGATTTCTTTGCCTGGCTATCACGGAAGATCCCAGTTATCGAGGATTATCCGTATGCAGGGATTGATTTTTCGAGGGATCCTAAGATACCTGTACATCCTGGAGAGGAGCGAGGAGAGATGGGTAAGTCTCCATCATTTTTTTTTGTTGAACATATGTAATTTTTATGTTGTTTTTGTTATATATATCATTTTTTTGTTATACCAGAGTATTTGACGGATATGTGTTCGTTATGTGCAGACGTGGGCCCGACCGACTGACTATGCATGGAACAGGCATCGTCCTTGGCCAGGGGTTGCACCTATCATCGCAGGGGGACCAACAATAGCAGGAGATCTTCCAGCTGGGGAGGCTGAGAGGGTATTGAGATGAGTCGAGCAGAAATTTATTGCGCTCATTCGCACGGTCCCTATGGTAGAGTTTGGGGACCTACCACCATCTATGCAGCCTCATATAGTGGGGGCACCACGGATGTGGGTCCAACTGTTTCGACGTTTAGCCAACGCTGTGGATCAGTATAATAGGGCCCACAGGCCTTGACCTTAGCTAGACATTTTTCATGCCACGAGCACTACTTGTATATATTTTTTGAGGGTATAATCCCCATGACTCGTTATTGGTCATATTTTTGAGGCGCTTGCATCCATCTATGTACTCTGGTTACTTTATGATATTATATATGGTTTTTTGTGTCTTTATGGATCATGTGTGCAAAAAATGTATTTACATGTTTATGTGAATGTTATTTCATATGTGTGCAATATTCCAATCTAAAATTTTATTAGCTAGAGTATCTGTAACTTGGTTTAATATCCTAGGAACATGAAAATATGTAATATAATCAAAGTTTCATTCTAAGAGACGTACCCTATGGAATCATCGGTGTAAATTCGAATCATGAAACTAGTGTACTCTATTTAACTAAGACACAACTAGTTGAGCATCGAGATAGACTCGGAGATGAGAGATACCAAATGACAAAGCATCACGAAGCAACTCAATAACTGCACTATACTCGGTGACATTGTTTGTGGTATCACCTAAGCATATACCTTCGAAAGATAATAACTGGCCTTGAGTTGTAAAGATTACCCAAGCTATGGAGGTAAGCCTCCAAGTGTGCCGACTAGCACCGTCTTCATACCCAATGAACACCTCAGAATCACTTGACATCTACCACAGTGATGAAAGATACCAGTAACAACACATCCATAACACTAAAAGAAACTAGAAAGTAATAGTACAAAGACTATACATATGTTACAAAAAGTTACCCACAGTGACCTACCTATGAGTAATACTTCTTAAGGTAGATCCCATTTCTAGGCTCCACAAAAGCATTCCCTTCAAAATCAACCAGACGATAAGCGCCCTTTTTTAAAAACTCTTTTATGATGAAAGGTCCAAACCACATGGGTTTGAATTTTCCTACCCCCAAGGGGTCTTTATCTTGGTCATAGACCAGGACAAGGTCGCCTTCAGAGAAAATCCAAGGATGAACAGACCTATCATACTGACACTTGACTTTATGTTTGTGAGCCTCGTTGGCCAGGGCCGCATCACGACCCTGCACATTGAGTTACTCAAGGTATACTAACCGTTCTTTAAGTTGAGAAGTGACTGGCAATAATTGTACTGCCAACTTTAGAGACATGATCTGACATTCGATGGGCAAGATTGCCTCCAGCCTGTAAACAAGTTGGAAAGGTGAGAAACTGATTGCAGTCTTAACAGACATTCGGTAAGCCCATAATGTCAAGTATAACATCAAATTCCAATTTGACTTGGCTAAGTTGATCGTTCGTTGTAGAATGGTCTTAAGAGTTTTGTTTACATCTTCCACCTGACCATTTTCTTGGGGGTAGTAGGGTGATGAATGTTCCTGCCATAACCCAAGATTTGACATTAACTCGGTCATCATCTAGTTTTGAAAGTGACTGCCATGGTTAGTGGCAATATCCCTTGGGACGTTGAACCTTGCTATTATCTGGTTGAATAAAAAGAGATCTGCAGTCTCTCCATCATCTTTAAACGTTGGCATAGCTTCAACCCAATTTGTGAAGTAGTCTACAGCTACGATGATATAGAGGTGCCCCGTTGCTGAAGGAGGGTCGCATGTAGTGTAAAAAATCCCCCACTTGGTGAATGGACCAACTGTGATGACAGGAAACATGGGAGTGGGATGTGCCCTCATCTTCCAAGAGAATATTTGGCACGGGTGGCACTTCTTGACCGATTCGATACAATCTTTGATAACTGTCGTCCAGAAGTAACCTGCTCGTAGAATATTTTGGCTTGTTGCCAACCCAGACAAATGACTGCCACAGGCTCTGGTATGGCAATCGTTAAGCATGATAACTGCTTCTTTGTGAGTGAGACATTGGCATAGGATGCAGTCTATGCCTCTCTGATACAATGTATCATCGAGTATGAGATAATTCTTAGCCTGATGTTGTATGCGTTGACGCTCATCACGAGAAGAAGTGGTGGGTCACTTCAAAGTCTGGAGATAGATAAGGATATCTCCATACCAGGGATCCGAAGAGGTGATCAAAAACATATCTCCTCTGATAGGCAACTCTTCAGGCACAAGATCACCTGACTCAACCGGAAGCTTCGAAATAAGTTCTGCGAAGACCAGTGATGTTTTGGATTTCGATGAAACAAAATCTAAGTCAAACTCCTGAAGGATGATTATCCATCTACTGATATTTTCGCCTATTACCCATCGTGTCAACATGTACTGAAATAGATTCATGACAACAATGACGGTGGTCTTGCGAAATGGAACATAATGACGGAACCGTTGAACAACATGGACTGCTGCCAACGCAAGTTTTTTGATATGAGAATAATTGAGTTCTGGTCCTACGAGGCCTCAACTCAGGTAATAGATGACATATTCTGAGAACAAGTCATCTTCCTAAACTAAGACATGCCAATGGTTGACTCTGTTGCAACCAGATATAATAAGAAATCCTTGTTATAGTTAGGTGTTCGGAGCAGAGGGGCAGTTGTGAGTGCATGTTTCAATGCGGCGAAAGAGTGTTGAGAGGCATCATCCCAATAAAAAGGAACATCTTTTTTAAGTAAGCGCATAAATCCCTTGGTGATATCGACAAAGTTAGCGATAAAGCGTCTTAGAAAATTCGCCTTGCCCTGTAGACTCTGAAGTTGAAGGATTGTGTGTGGGGAGGGAAACTGAATTATTGCCTCAACCTTGAGAGAATCGACCATGATCCCTGTTGTTGACACTATGAAACCTAAGAAACATCCTGAAGTTACGCAAAAGTTGCACTTGTTTGGAATCAAGCAAATCTGGAAGTAGCGACAATGCTCAAAGATAAGTCAGAGGTGTGTGGGATGATCCATTCTCTTGCGAGATCAAGATGATAAATCATCTAAATAGGACTCGACTATATGCTTGAGGTCATGGAAATAAAAAGACATGGCTTGCTGAAAGGTGGCTTCAGAATTTTCAAGACCAAAAGGCATCTTACGATACGCAAATGTACCCCATGGACAGATGAATTTGATTGGTCTTCAGGTTTGATTTGTATTTGGTTATATCCCAAAAACCCGTCCATGAAAGAGAAGGCCTCGCAACCCACACATTCATCAATTATCTGGTCGATGAATGGTGTGGGAAAATTATCTTTGGGACAGGCCTTGTTCAAATCATGGAATTCTGTACATACATGAATTGTGCATTGTTTTTTATTGACCGGCATGGGGTTTGACACCCATTGGGTCAAATGGATAGGATGGATAAAATCGACTTTTAGCAGTTTCTCAACCTCAACCTTAATGGTTGCTACTTTCTTGGGGTTATCTGGACGAAGCTTCTGTCAGATAGGCTTGGCATCTGGATACATTGTGATTTCATGTTCAACTATTTTTTGATCGATGCCTGGCATTTCCTCATAAGACCAGGAAAAAACGTCACGAAATTCTTTAAAAAGATCTGTGTAGATTTGAATCTCTTTGAGGGAGCAGTCATCTCATACGAAAACATTCTCCACGACGCCAGGGTTTCGGGAGATATTAATCGGTAAGGTTTCAGTGATAGTTTCCATATTACCCTCAACATAAACCTCGTGTATAGCTAAGGGATTAACAGGACGAGACCTATCTCCCGTCATAGTCAAGGTGAATTCTCCGGCTTCGATTCTGCTTAACTCTGGTAGTAAGTATGATCTATGATGCAGATCTTCCCAGGGTTTGTCTGGACTAGTAATTTATTCAATTATAGATTTATCAGAGGCCAAGACTGAGTCTAATGAATCGGTGTCAGCGAGAGAACCCTGAGTCCAAATAGGCTCTAGAAGTAGATCAAACTCTTGTGCAGGAGTTGGATCAGTGTTGGCTAAAGCTTGCTGGACTAAAGAGTACGCTACTTCAGCTGTGGATAAGGGCATGGACATGCCAAGGTTCCCTGTCCCATCCATCATGACCGATGGGGAAGGAAGTATCCACGGATCGTCGAAGTAAGTTGTGCGGAATGACAAAACTTGATAAATCTCAACCTTATGGTGATTGGATATAAACTTGATATCGCCTTGAGGGGGTGGGTAATCGAAGGTACCCATCAAAGATGGGCACAAACCAACCCCTACGTTGACTACACCTGGTTGAGGATTATCAATCATCGGGACCGTGGATGCCCCCAATGAAGGGTCAAGTCTGGAGAAAGACAATTGATCGATGGTCACTATCTGGCCCTCGTGTGGAAACAACAACACCCGGAAAACTATAGAAACAACAACTTGCATGGCATAAGTCCAACTCCTCCCTAACAAGAGGTTATGGTCTAGGGGCGCATCGACTACCTTGACCTCGACACATATGGTCTTCCCTCCTAACTGCACGTGGAAAGAGGGAATGATACCATGTGGTCGGAATGAACGACCATCGAAAGAAGTAAGGAGACTAGGTGACGGAGACAAAATGGGTTGGCCAATGGCCTTCCAACATGCCAATGACATAACGCATGTCGAAGCGCCCTCATCAACCATCATGAAAAAGATATTCCGAGTAAAAAAATTTGTGGGATAAGCCACTACTATCTGAAACTCTATGTGGTAAGGTAGACGAGGTTTTAAGTCGGTTGTATCTAACATAATTGTACCTAGATTAAAAGTCTTGGTATATCCTAAAGTGGTTAATAAGGATTTCCTCTAGGAAGGGAAGCTTTGGAGGACCTCCAAAGCGGACATCGCACAAGGGGTTTGTGATAAATATTCCACCACATAATAGTTCTGGGCGGCCCTTACGTTTGGGTTGTGAGAGGATTTTTTGAACGTGCCTTTGGGGATATGTGTCATTGTTTCACCCAATGTCTTCTCAATCTGTAGAGGAAGGGATGGGAGTTTGGCTTCTTTTCCCTTCTCATAAGTGCTTGGTTTACTATAGTCATGTGCTCTAGTCGATATAAAAGCATCACTCTTCACCATATATACATTCACGGATGCAGGGTTGTTTGAGGATGGAGGGGGTCCTTGGTTGCCCCCTTCCATGCTTGCAGAGGCTTGGGTTAGATTTTTCCCATGTTTAAATGGATTGGTTAACACAACAGGCTATTGCTATGTCACAAACTTTTGGGTTTCTGCAAGTCAAGGACATAAATGGGTCGGGTGGTCTTCAGCGCACAAGTTGCATGGATACCGCGCCTTTTATTTCTCAGTGTTGTCCCTGCCAGCATTACCGGTAGGTTTTTTATCCCCCTTACCCTTCTTTCGTTGTTTTTTCTTTCCTTCAGGCTGTTGGGTGGCCTTTGTATTAGTTGATTGAACTGTGTTTACATCCGACATTTTGGTAGGGGGCGCAGCCAAAGAAGTAGTTTGGTTGGCCGATGTGTGTTGTATAGAAAATTGCTGCAACTGCTTCATCAATTGCTCAGCGGGCTTTGTTTGTGCCGAACCAACAATACCATCGGCATGTGGTCCAGCTCTCTGTGTGATGTTATCAAGTATTGAGCGTGGCGCACCTGGAAAGATCTAGTATAATAAACCGGACTGAGAATAGATTAGCTCAAGTTGTTGAGCTCTCATGATGACTTATTCTTCGAAAAATACTCCTGACGTCACAACGTATTTGGGAAACTGTGGGACCAAATACTTAAGGAACCACTCAAGCAGGAATGTTGGTGGGAATGGTACCTTAATTAAACTCTTTCGGCGTCTCCATTCTTGGATGTGATCAGAGATATGGTCTGCTTTTGTTTGTGAGAAATTGGCCAGCAACTCGGTGCCAGCGTCATATCTCACAGGTAACTGGAAATGGTTTAGGAAATCCATCGCCAATTCACCGAAGGAATATTATCTTGAGTGGTCAAGATTAATGTACCATATCGCGGCACTCCCAATGAGAGTACGTTGAAACAATCACAACTGTATGGAATCGACTTTCAATGAGTTAGATGAGCACCAAAGATGGAAGGTAGTCACATGATCTCATGGATCTTCATTAAGCTTGGCTTCGAACTTTGGGATGTCCAAAGGCAACTTCATTGGCATAGGAGGCCAACCCGGATCGTGACAGATAGGGTCATTCAACAACCTTGTCAAGTCTAGCAAATAAAAATTTGCCAAGAAGGGTAGTTTGGGTTGTTGGTGATAACCTGGGGAAAAGGGGCCTGGAGTTTGACTGGCACCAGGTTGCTAGGAAAAGTTCAGTTGTTGGCTAGGGTTCTGGTAAAAACCATGGTCATGGTCAGCGTATGGATTTTGCGTGTGAGGAGACATCATTGGCTGATTTCCAAAATAGGACATAGATGGTTGGGCATGCATTGCATTCGAAGGACTTTGGGAAGGGTTGCCCCATGTCGGTCTCATGGGGATAGGCATAGTACTTTGTCAAGGGTTCCATTGATTGTGAAAAGAATTACCCCAGATCGACATTCTTGATGAGGGAATGGATCCCTGCCAAGAATTCCAAGGCCCTAACGCGGAAGAAGTTCCTAAGTGTGCCCCTTGTGTAGGAATAATACCCTGCATAGGAATAGGTTGTCTGAAATCGGGATTGCCCCCAGTCGGGAAAGAAGTGGATGAGAAGGTGTTGTTACCAAACACACGAACAAAAAAAATGGTGTCAAACCTACCATCATATTATGCGAAGGTGGTCCTTGACTCCCTACTCCAAATAAACTATGGTGTGCAAGCGGCCCGATGGAAGGCTGGTGAGTGCCACCGATTGAAGGGGATGAAGGAGGGATATGACCTCCTCCATAAGGGAAAGAGTTAAAGGGAGAGAAAATGCCCCCCATGTGGCCTTGCATAGGGGCATTAGAGCTCCCTACCCCCAGACCTGAAGTCTGTGAAGTGGAGTAGGAAAGTACAGGACTTGTACCTGAACTAGGCATCATGTATGAGAACGGAGGGACTGTCGCACTTGGTGTGAAAGGGGTTGTGGCCGCCACCAGAGTCGGGATCGGACCACTGTGCAATGTAGAGGTGGTTGAGACCATGGTGGCTCGGACTGGTGATGGTGGGTTAGGAGGTGGAAAATCTCCTGTGGTGACAATTGTAGTGGGAATTGAAGAATTCCCAAAAGGAGTAACAACATTTGTTTCCATTGTTGCATGTGACACTGTCTGGCACTCGTAAGGATGAACCGGTACGATGGTGGGTGCCGTAAGATCAGTGGTGGAGGTTTCAACTAGACCAGAAGCTTTCGCTCCAAGGTCTAAAATGGTCGATTCCTCCATATGTTGGTCGGGCACAATTTCTTGTGACCCGGTCGCTTCAAAAGACCCTTGTTGGTCTAGCTTTTGCCTTAGTGGTGGCGGGGGTGGCTCCAGTGTAACTAGCGGCAGGCCAAGAAGCCTTCATGACCGGCGGAGCTTGTGATCCTCCATTGTGTGAGAAGATCAGAGACACTCTAGGGCATTCTAATCGTTCAAAAAAAACACACACTAAAAAAGTCCCTATAAGATAAGACAGGCAAACACTAAATTAATTGGAAGAACAGTTACAACAACCAACACTAGAGCAACTTGCCGGTGCAAGTGCAACTCAAACATGGAATAACCCTCTGGGTATACTCTACAAAGTGTGGCCCGATATCTGTCCTGGGTACTACGGTATACCCCCGCAGTCACCTGTGTATGTCCCTATAAAAGATAGGCAACTAGGTTGCCACCGTGCGAACAATCACCAGGCGGGTACAGTTGAAAGTCGGGTAGACCACAATGAGAAGGGTATCAAGCCCGAAACTTGTCAAGGGTATCAAGAGAAATTGGTATGGAAGAAAACTAAGGACCTTTAATGGATTCGAGACCCACAAAGCTCCATGGCAAATGCAATAGACAGAATCCCAAGACAAGCCCTCTATATGTGTTCTCCAGTACAATTGGTCCAGCTTTGGAGGGGTTATCTACGCTACCTTTCCGCATGCGACCTCGTTTTTATCCCCTGTGTTAGATGGGGGTCCTGGATAAATTTCATGATACTGGGCTTGGACACTCCCTAACTCAGACTCCAATGTTTTATTTTAATGGCCTTGAAGAGTTTCCTCTCCAACCTAATCCAAGGCCCTAATCCTGAATTAGTTGGTTAACCCTACAAACATAAAAGTCTAATGAATTTTAGATTTAGCATTGATTTTATGGTTTGTCTTATGTCAAAGGGTATGAAAGTGAAACTAGTGATGTTTGAAATACGAAAGTAAAAATGAACAGAAAGCTGGAAACAAAAACCTTCACTTAACGCAAATTTTCAACAACTTTTCAATTTTTTTTTATTTTTTTTTAAATTTTCTAAGATCTTTTGAACAACAAACTCAAATCAGGATTTCACTCGACTACGAGCTACTTACGATCTAAGTAAACTATCAAGAACTTATGAAAGAAAAGACTTTTCCCTGGTTACTAATGCAAAACAACACTTTTCAACGAAACAAAGAAATGAAAGATTTCTTTTTTTTTATTTGAATGCTCACAAAGCAAAAATGAAAAATATCAACAAGTCAAAAACCAAGAAAAACTTTTTTCCTAATTGCAGATCGAAAAGAATCACTTCAAGAAATCACACACTAGCAACTTAAAAAAGGACTCTCACACTTGTCTAAAAACCCTAAAGAAAATTTTGATGAAAAACTTTTAAATGAAAAAGGAAATCTATGGCTGAGATCAAACCTAAACTACTGACTGCTAGGACATAGATTCAAAAACCCTAAGAGGTATAACTATTTTCAAGGGAAAGGATGACTGCCTCACCTCAACAAAACTATCCTTCACAAGCACACTATTGACAATTCAACAACAAGCGTGTGCACGCGAGCTGTGTAGATCCAGAGGGAGTGTACATGCGTGTTGGCCTTATACAAGTTGTGTGTATCTCTAAAACTCTGAAACAAACTAAAAACAGAAAATCCAAACCAGGAAGAGACCACTGATATTGAGAACCAGGATCTCTTGAAGGCTTAGACACTTTCTTTAACAGAAAAAAGAAAACAATGTAAGAAAAAAATTTGTAAAACAAACCAATCTGAGATGAACCCTAAGCTATAGACTGCAAACAACCAAGACTAGAAAGAGTTCCAGAAAACCCCTGAGAATGACTGATTCTGACATGGAAGAGGACGACTGCCTCAAAATTTTTCTGGGATCATGCACACTACTGTTACTTCTCCATCTAGCATTTACATGTGGGCTGTAAGAAAGTAGGGTGAAGGTACATGCGTGCAGACATTATGTAGGTCGTGTGTACCTCTGTGGGTCTCAAAAAAAAAATTACAGTCAAACAAAGAAACAGAGATAGCTGGTATGGAAGACCAGAATCTCTATCAGTTCAGACTTTGCAGAAACTTCAAAGAACAGGAAAGAAAACCGGTCTTTTAAAAATACCCAAAAATATTCCCAAGAACCCTAGAGACTTCTCCAGTATGGTCGCCAATTTTGTTGTGGTGGGAAATCCCCCTACGGACTAGCATTTAGGGTTATTTATGCATGTAGATAAGACCGAAAGAATCCTACTTTCTACCTTTGTCCCAGACCTAATCCCCATTTCTTTTAAGCAAATACATGGTTAAATGAACATACCTTGTTTCGGACGTTCGATGTCGATCCTTCTTCACACTTGATCGCTTGCTGGTAGCTATCCTCTCAAGACTGACCTATGTACAAAACAAGCAACAAAATCTACATGCATTTGTTCTACAAATTAATGGGTTAAAGATCCAAACATATATTCACTAAACTATGAAGAACTCATATAGTGGGACGGGAAAAGCATTTCTTTATTATTAACTTTAATGAATCAACTTACAATGTTGAGACCGGCCACTGCTCTGCGAACCTGATCCTGGGCTCCTCTTCAAATGTCCTCCAACTTCTTTGCTCTGTATCTCTCTTTACACAAGGATGGCTAAAGGGTTGGGACAATGGGAATGTGCAATTGGGTAGATTTTCTTTACTCTTATTCTCCCCTTCCAAATGGGACTCCTAACCCTTCTTTTATAGGTTAGAAGAAGCTAGGTATTTGGATGAACCCTCGGCCATGCATGGCCGGAAGTTTCAGTTAACTCACCCACAGCTGTGTGTTCCATCGACAACTTTCATTTTTTCATTCTTTTGTAGGTACACGCGGGTTGTTTTGGGTTAGCCAGCGTGTACACGCGTGCATTAATGGAGTAGGGTGCATGGGCCCTTATAAAAGAGGTTTTTTAAAAATTTGTTCAGCAGTGCTTTGGCAAAGAAGGGATCTGAGATGGCCTAATGCCAGGTAAGCATGTATGGTGAAAATTAGGGTTATAACACTCATCAAGTAGAAAAATCCACCGTTGGTTGCTTTGGAGCACCGTGCGAGAAGGAAGGAAAGCTAGGTTGGCAAAGCCTTGAAAATGTGGGTCAAGTTGACCTAGGGTTTTAGACACCTATGGTTTTGGTATCTAGGGTTTTGACACTTAGGTTTCAACATAAGGATGTATGTGAGCTATTGTAATGTATAAATAAAGGTCAAAGAGGACCTAGGATGGGTTGGTGCTAAGTTGGTGGAGAGTTCATTGTTTTTGTGAGATTGAGTGAGTACTATTGTGCGAGAGAGAAGTGTTGGTGTGAGGGTCTTCTGTATTGTAAGATCTTCAGCTGGGTGCGAAGATCAACCTTGCAATTGGGTATGCAGGGAGGGGAGAGAAAGGAAGAGAGATATATGTAAGCTAAGAGCGTAGATAAGAACGGTATGCTTCCATCTTAATATATTATAAATCATAGTTCTATGGATGTAGCCTTAGGGAGAGGGTGAACCACGCACATCTTTGTGTTGTGTGTGATTGATGTTGTGTTCCCTTGTTTATGGATATACTGTTATTGCATTATTGTGTTAGATCTGATAGATAGTTGTGTGAAGTAGATCTAAGATGGTAATTGATATCTATATGTTGTGTTGTTATTGTATTGGATCCACTTTGTATTCCCTTAGTTGTAGAAATTTGTGTCCTGCAACCCCCCATAGCTACTTCGGGTGAGACTGCATCTACCTCACAGGTGTTACCGAAAGGGCCAATAAATTAGGGCTTGTTGGTGCGCTCTTGGAGATAAACCCTGGGTCTACCCCTGTGCCAACACTTCAAAATTCAACTTCTTCACAATCTGTTCAAAAGGGGAACATAAGGATAGTGCAACCACTACAGCCTCGCCCCAAGCACCTTTTATCCAACAGAAGCAAGTCAAAAAGGTTGTATCAAAGTGCAAAGATTCCTTCTGCACACAGGCATCTCATGTAGCCAAACTAGTTAAAAATTTCCAACCCTTCCAGCCGCATGTTCGTGACAACCTTCAACAAGCTAAGCAGCGCAACTTCTCCAACAAGGCAAGCAACTCATCAAGATGCAGATTCAGATTTAGCAAACGATTTCCCCTCTCCCTCGGGCACTCAACCAAATGGATACAATTTCTTCCTAAGGAGGGAGGATTGATCCAGGTGGATATTGGTGGCCACCCACCTTTTCCAACTAGCTCAAAATAGTTTTCTGGCAATTTTGGCAATTTACTATTTTTAGCAATTTTAACTTATGAGGCTATTTTGAGGGCCTAAATGAAGGTTTTTCGAGATCGAGGGAGATTCTAAATTATCATATAAGGAATTATTGGACCCCCAAAATGAATCTCCTTGACGATACCTTTCCAATGAGCTATCATACGCCTAAAACGGAGATCGTATGCAAAAGTTACGACCCCGAGAAGTTGATGTACTAACTTACCCAAACGGGGCCCACATGACTTTTGGCCCTTCATCTCCTAGGGTTAGGTTTTTGGATGTCTAGGGTTTTGGGCATTCCTATTGATTGTAAAAATGCCTTCATATCCTCATTTTAATCATCATCTTCTTGCGAATGCGAGTAGCCATCACATCTCTTCTCAGAGATAAGCCGCCACCATTCTAGCAAGTCTTTCACTCTCTATTTTTACAGTCTCTGTACATTTATTTCATTAATAGAAATCATTTATTACTGTATATCTTTGTTTATGTTTTCTACTATGATACATTTATGTTATATTATTGAATATCTACGATATCTCTGTGCATTTATTTATTATATCTCTGCTCTCATTTCGTGTCGAAAATAATCTGGATCAGTGGTATCAGAGCAGGCTACTCTTGATCATTTTTTAGTGCATGTCCCCGACGAGGTCTGAGTATAGCAAGTTGAGTCTCGAGCTTATCTCTCTTGAGGAAAATCTCTCTCACACACCTAAGAAACTCTCAATGGAAAAAGAAAATAAAAACGATGGAGAAGACGATCCTATCAATATGTTGCTTGAGCAAGCTCTCATGTGACAGAAGCTCTCACGTGACAGAGGGACGAAATGATGGAGAATTTTTCCCACATCCTTCATTGCCTACCGATAGCAATAGGCGTATGTTCATCAAACGACCACTTTGGAAGCACCTCTCCTTTCAAGGTACAAGTTAATTTTGATATTCCTATATTTGAAGGACAGATAGATGGGGATGCCCTAGACAAATGGTTAAATCTGCTAGACAGTTATTTCTCTGTTCACCATTTTTCTAACAGGGAAAATATCACCTTCGCACTCCTTAAATCTCTCTCCAATGTCAAACATTGGTGGGAAACTTGCTGAGAGAAAAGTTCCATAGAGGATTCTGGAATATATGGGGCAGACCCCACTTGGGATTTTTTTGTGGATGCGTTAAAGGAACAGTATTACCCTATTGGAAACTATGAGGACCAGCACATGAGATGGATGACATTGCGACAAGAGAGGGGACAAGAAGTTCCAGAGTTCACCAATACCTTCCATACCTTGCGCACCAAGCTGGGTATCAAAGACTCCGAACGACATTTGGTTTTCAAATATCGTGGGTCTCTACACAGATACATCCAAAATGAAATGGATTTTCTAGACGTCTCATCACTCAGTGTTGCTTATCGATATGTTGTTAAAATCGAGAAGAAATTTAAGCACCAGACCAAATGGTAGTTCGGGTCTGCAAATCAGCAACAACCAAAGTATGACAAAGACAGCCCTGACAAACAGTTTCCTGAAAACCAGTCCAAGCCACAGGAAAAGAAGGGTCACGGGAAGATAAAGAAGGACATCGGAAAATGGTGCAATTTCCACCAAATCCCCTAGCACAACACCGATGAATGTCACTCAAAAAAGTCATTGGTGGTTGAGATCAAAGATAAGGAGCCGAACCATGATTCATAATCTGATTCTGAAAATACTGGTAAAAGATAGAGTATTGATGTAAACCCCACTACTATTGTTGCGACCGCAACAATTCAACCAAAAGAACCAACAGATCCTGAAGAGGGGGGTGCCTTTTTCATTCACAGATGTGGGTGAAGGGGACCCCACTGCATTTTTTTGTTGATAGAGGAAGCCAGAAAAACCTCATCTCAGCAGAGGTCGTTAAACAGTTTGGATTGTCGACAACACCACACCCGCAACCATACAACATCGGGTGGCTTCGCCAAGGATGAGATATCCATGTCCGCCAACAATGTTGATTATCATATGACATCCAACCCTTCAAGGATGAGGTATTATGTGATGTTTCCCCACTGGATGTCTGTGATGTCCTCCTAGGCCAACCATACATGTGGAGATGCCATGTTGTTTATGAGTCTCGACCCCGTAGTGTCATTGTTACTTTGGGGGCTCATCTCTATAGAATACCAGAGGTAGTTCCAACTATTGTTCCACCTAAACAATGCCACAAGGTATTATCTCATACTGCAAAATTCATCTTCTGCATAATCTATTCAAAAGGGGAACATAAGGACAGTGCAACCACTATGACCTCACCCCAAGCATGTTATATCCAATAGAAGCAGGTCGACAAGGTTGTAGCAAAGCGTAAATATTCCTTTTGCACATAGGCATCTCATGTACCCAGACTGGTTAAAAAGGTCCAACCTTTCCACCCACATATTTGTGACAACCTTCAACAAGCTAAGCAGCGCAACTTCTCCAACAAGGCAAGCAACTCATCAAGATGTAGATTCATATTCAGCAAATGCTTTCCCCTCTCCCCTGGGCACTCAACGCAATGGATACCATTTCTTCCTAAGGAGGGAATATTGATCCAGGTGGATATCGTTGGCCACCCAACTTTTTCCAACTGGCTCAAAACAGTTTTCTGACAATTTTGGCAATTTACTATTTTTAGCAGTTTTAACTTCCGAGACTATTTTGAGGGCCTAAATGAAGGTTTTTTGAGATCAATCTTCTCAATGATAGTGGAAGGAATTATTGATCCCCCAAAATCAATATCCTTGATGATACCTTTCCAACAGGCTATCATACGCCTAAAACGGAGATCGTATGCAAAAGTTACGACCCCGGGAAGTTGATGTACTAACTTACTCAAACGGGGCCCACATGACTTTTGGCGCTTCATCTCCTAGGGNGGTGGATATCGGAGGCCACCAACCTTTTCCAACTGGCTCAAAACAGTTTTCTGACAATTTTGGAAATTTACTATTTTTAGCAGTTTTAACTTCCAGGGCCATTTTGAGGGGGCCTAAATGAAGGTTTTTCGGGATCAAGCTTCTCAATGATAGTCGAAGGCATGATTGAGCCCCCAAAATGAATCTCCTCAACAATACCTTTCCAACGGGCTATCATACGCCTAAAACGGAGATCGTATGCAAAAGTTACGACCCCGGGAAGTTGATGTACTAACTTACTCAAACGGGGCCCACATGACTTTTGGCGCTTCATCTCCTAGGGTTGGGTTTTTGGATGTCTAGGGTTTTTGGAATTCCTGTTTATTGTAAAAATGCCTTCAGAGCCTCATTGTAATCATCATCTTCTTGCGAATGTGAGTAGTCGTCACATCTCTTCTCAGAGATACGCTGCCACCATTCTAGCGAGTCTTTCACTCTCTATTTGTACAGTCTCTATACATTTATTTCATTAATAGAAATCGTGTATTACTATATATATGTGTTTATGGTTTCATATATGATACATTTATGTTATATTATTGAATATATGTGATATCTCTGTGCATTTATTTATTATATCTCCGCTCTCATTTCGTGCCGAAAATAATCCGGATCACAGCTAGACAGATATGCTTTGAGACATAGAAATATGATTTTGCAATATGCTTGATGTATTCAAGTACAATATTTATCATATCGTGATCAAACCAACTACAATCACAACCCCTGGTTGTTAATTATTTTATAGGTTCTAATTGTCATATTAATTAGTTTACAGGTTCTAATTGGCATAGTCATTGCTCACTAGTTTGTCCTTTCTGGTAATCAATTTCTTACCTATTAAGGAGAGTAACCTATAATTTTTCATACTTATGATTGGCATTGTTGTAGATTTTGAGAATAATCGTTCATACTTATGATGGTAAAAATGTCATTGTTGTAGATTTTGAGGAAATGGTATTGAGTGTCAATCATGTTAGTCTTGAAGCTTTATTACAAGGTAATTCCTTTCATACTAATTATTGTATTCAAAAGTTTCAATAATGTTGGTCTTGAATTTATATTATAAGTTAATGCCTTTTATACTAACTTTGGTATTTACATTATGTTTAATATGGATGAATAGAATAATGTTTATGAAAATTTAAACTAATGTGTATTACTTAATGCTTTTTAATTTGGTTAGTTAATAATATGTAGGGTTAAGTATATGATTAAGTATTGGATTTGAGAGAAACATGGCATTATATTATTAGAGTCCAACCCAGCCAATGTGTATTACTTAATGCTTTTTAATTTGGGTAGTTAATAATATGTAGGGTTCAGTATATGATTAAGTATTGGATTTGAGAGAAACATGGCATTATATTATTAGAGTCCAACCCAGCCATGTGGGACAATGTTGAGAAGCATAGGAAATAATATCCCAGCGCTTCGAGAAATCTAAGAATGGATCAAGATCTAGAGTGATGGTAGGGGGAGGGAAACAAATAATCAATATAAGGTATCCACTTTCTGAAAAGTCCCACGAGATCAAGTTTTAATTTTACTATGATTTTTATGTGAAGAGGGGTGTCCACATAGTTACGAAATCTATTAATATAATGATTTATTGGTTATAAGATGAATATGCATTCTTGTTATGTATATTTTTTTTTTTGGGGGGGGGAAATGTTGTTTGGATGTATGTGTATAATAATAAATAATGAATATCAAACCAAATAATAAGTAGATGGATATGTTATTTTCAATGTCTTTGAATGGTTTCTTTGACTTTAAAATATTTTCTATGAAATTTAGTTTATGATAGTGTATAAGTCCCAACATACCATGATCATATGTCGATAGAATTGTTTATAAAAGTAGTGATTCGAAGAAAATATCTTTTTAAGAGACTTCCCCTCTTCTTTTATTTGTTTCTTGAATATATGGATATCATAATCCTCGTGTATAATATAATATGGAATAAGAAGTAGAATATATTTTTTAAATTTAATCCATTTATAAGTTAGGTTGGTCTATTATTTTTCATTATAATTTAACTTTATTTAAATTTTTATTATCATATTTACCTATGAAGTTACTTTTTAAGTTTATGCTTTTGTAAAATTGATTCTTATTTTATTGAATGTATGGATATCATAATCCTACTTGTGTGTAATAATAATATTGAATAATAAGTAAAATATATATTGTAAATTTGGTCCATTTATAAGTTATGTTGGTCCATTATTTTTCATTATAATTTTATTTTATTTAAATTCACATTTATCAATATTTACATCATTATAACTTTATTTATTTAAATTTACATTTATCAATATTTACATATTTTTATATTTTTATTAAGTAATATGCTTTTTTATATAAATTTATGTGTTTTTTAAATAATTTATCATTTTGTAAAATTGATTTAGACATAGACCTTGTTAACAAATGATTAGCCTCTT
>JZKD02S1813706.1:431867-447885 GCA_000966675.3 Picea glauca
GAACTGTTCCCAAAATATGATTTTGAGGAAATGACAAATGTAACCTTCTTCTGGAAATTGTTCTTAATAAAGAGTTTGATCTTCCATTACCATGACATGATCATAATATCATCTCAATAACCAAAAATGTGGATAACAGGGGGTGTCATCCTAAATGAGTTTTAGGCTACAACACCAACAAGTCACTTGGGTATTCCTAGGAGTCTGTGGATATGAGTACACTGTCTTCTATAACCACTTCCGGACGTATTTTGGATTGATCAACAAGTTCCAACATAGTGGGGGTGGGTCTCAGGTTGCTAAGTCCCAACAACTCTACAGTTTCTTTGGTTATGATATTTATTGTAGCACCTAGATCAACTAGCGTGTTTGGAATAATCATTTTTCCAATATGGACAGTGGCGATTGGATTCCCAGGGTCATCATATTTTGTGAGCGAGGCCTTACCCAACATCAATTCTAACAGTTTTCCTACTACCTAGATTGTGGGTGGATCCTTGGGTTTCCTACAAGGCCTTTTGATGCACAATTCCCTCACTTCTTTGGTGTAGATAGAGACATCTTTAATACCTTGTAGCAATGGGATTTTGACACACAGGTTTTTCAATTATTTGAAGAAGTTAAACTAAGGTTGTGGGGTGGTTCTAGGTACTTCTAATTTTTCTGGATATGAAGGAGTTTCAGCAGTAGTAGAAATGGGATCCTAAGTTTCAACTTGTTTATCAAGAGTTTCACCATGGGTTATCTCAGTGTGATGTTTCTCCAATTTCTCATGGATTGGGGTTGTTTCTCTAGGTGAATTTGTTTCTATATGTTTTGTGATAACATGTGATGTTTGATGGTTTATTACTCTCCCCAATATTAAATGTACGGCATTGCATTCAACAAGGGAGATAAAATATGTAGGAAAGGTAGGTGTTTCAATTTGTTGAACTACCTTGTTATTTGGGTTTCAGTTAGGTTGTACAAGTAGTTGGGGTCATAATGGAAGATTACTTGATAATATGTTTGAGGGGAGTGGAATCAGTTTCTATTGTATGGGTAATTGAGTTTGTATGGGGAGTTTTCCACCTTGAAAAGGAGAGCCTCGCCATCCTTGAGGCCATGGGAATGTTGGATTCATACATTTCATCCAAGGTCTGGGGTATTAAACAGGAGGAGGGCCAGGAATTTTCCATGGGGTCAAAAAATATTGAATTTTTTGTGGGATTTGTGGATTATACATATGATTCCAAGTATTGAAATATGAATATGGATCATGAGTTATAACTAGTAGACGTGATTGTCGTGGATTTTAGGAGATAAAATATTCTTGCTCAATTTATTCGCTTGATCCCTGAAATACCATTTTCGGTCCTAGAAACGATGCGTAGAGTTTTGTTGGATGGTATAATTCACAAATCTTGCATATCTCCACACTGCTAAGTGGACATTCCTGACGGGGATGCTTGTCTCTTCACTTGGGACAAAACATTGTTAGTGCCTTTTCTGCTTCAACCTGCTTTTATTTTACATAGAGTACATTTAATTGTGTAGTTAAAGAGCTAAGGACATCGGATTTGAAGTTTTCAAATAGATTACCGAGTTATGCCCTTGTTACTCCACCATTGGATGATTTTTGTATCTTTTCAAAAGAATCATGTGCTTGGTTTATGTTCCTTGATGATCCCCTTGAACTTCTTAGTCATAAAGAAATGATGTCATCACAAGGTTCTTTTGATATGTCTCCTTTTCCCATCAAATTCAGCATGTCTAAGCAGTCATCTCTCATTCCCCTAATTAGGATTGTATTTAAGATGTCCTTATCCAAGTCACTATGTTTGGACATCTGAAAATTATATTGGAGGCATTCAACATAGTCCTCCAAAATTTCTTCCTCCTTCTGGGACATTTTGAAGATTTCCTCCCTTTGGTCTCTAGTCCTGCAATAGTCTTGATATTTCCCATCAATTATTAGTTTCATGTTGTCCCAATAGGTGATGGAATCGCCACCGAGACCCATAAACCATGTTAGTGTGGCTCCCTTCAAAGTAGCAGGGAACAGTTTCAACTTCTGAGCATTTGAAGTACAATCGTAGCTCCAACACAGAACATCAAACTCAAAAAGGAAGTTATCTAGATCTTTGTTGGCCAAACCATGAAATTTCAGGAGAGCAGAAAGAGGAGTATGTTTTATTGGTGCTTGTTCGGGAATGTTCCCAATGGTAAATTTGAAGGTGGAGAGAATGTTTTTTTCATTTTTGTTTGTCATATGCTTCTTCCACAAAATGCGAAGTCTTTGCTAATATTCTATGGGAATATCCTATCGTTGTAGGGGATATTCTAATAGGTTCTCAGGGTGTCTTGCAACACTCCCTGATTTATAATGAGGTTATCAAGGGGTTGATTTAGCTCCAAACTTGAGTCTTGGTGCTACTGGTTTTGTTTGTCTATATCCCCTTGGCCTTCTATCAAGTCTTTGTATTTCTCTTTTGATGTTGTTTCATATGATTCAAGATGAATAGAAGGCTGAGAATTAATCCTTTCCTAGGGTTCAATCTTCCGACAACTTGGTCCTGAGGCAGATGATTCTTCTTTTGAAATCAACTTCTGAATGTATGTCACCTACCCTTGATCCAAATTTGTTTTTCCACCATGGCCCCTCATACCTATAGGATTAGTATTTTGGGGGGCGCCATGTTCTTCTCCTTCTTTATTCATGGAACCTGCAAATCCTAAGTTCCCTAAAATGCATCAAGACAATGTCAGTTGTACTCTTGCACCCTTAATAGCCTCCCCAAAAATGGCACCAAAATGTTGGTGTATCTAATTGTTTATCAAAACATCCAATACATTGATTGTCAACCCGGGGTGCATCTGTTATTGCAAGGTTATTGTGAAAAATATATGCATGGAACAATTCTCTGACTGGCACTATCATGTAATCTGAAGAACAAAATCTCAAGGATTAAACATACACTACAACCTAAGTTCCACTCTATTAAAAGGAAAAACACCCTTGTTGAATTGTAAATCACGTTGGTTTAAGTGAAACACTCTTACTATTGGTGTAAATATATGTTTAGTATTTTACTCTTTTATATATCAATCTGAGATTCGTAATCAGTATATTTGTTACACAATATGTGCCGAAAATAGGTAATCTATCTATGTCTATTGTATCTATCTCAATCAAGAAGAAATCAATAACAAAGTACTTTGTTTTTGGAATATCTGAACACTATTCTTCACACAACTCCAAACTAGAAGATAAATCTCATAGTAACAATCTCAAGAAAACACTGAGTTGAAAAGGTTCTTTCTCAGATAGAAAGTTTGTTCATTATAGGCCCGTGAAATAGAGAGATGAACTAAGTCCATGCTTTCTGTAGCAATTGAATTCACATAAAAATTAACAATTCACTCTATCTACTCTTGGAAAGAAATCAATCATGACCTAATCAATTCCAATCAAAAATTCCTTCCTCAATACAAGAGACAGTTATTATGATTGAAATAATTCATTACTGAAGCATGAAGGGTGAGAGATGAAGCCTAGTTGTTCATGTACCTACTGATGAAAACACCATTATTAATACTTTCAAATTCAGAACAATAACAATTTCTTATCTCACAATCCCAAACATCTATCTAGCTTTTGTTGACTAAATATCACTCTGTAGAAACAAAAATAGAATCATCTACTATACTTAATGTATAGTTGTTCACTCACACTGATCCAAAATCAACAGGTATCTATTCAGAGATCTATGTTGTACTTAGGAAATTTCATGCACTCATAATCATTTGCAATACACAATTACTCTATTTTCACTCTTACACACAATTAACTTATGTTCACACATAAACATATACAGGGAGACCTACCTTGGTTGGGGCGGTGGGACCTTGTTGAACCAACAAGGTAGCTTTAAAGAAATTACAGAATAGATACTTTACTCACATCCATGAACTGAAATAAAGTAGCATTCGTATTCTTTCAATTAAATGAGTGAATCAATAATTCAACATCCAATTTCCCAGCATAACGGTGTATTATCTATATTCTATATCCTTCATCTATACAACATCCCATTTAAAGAAGGTCAGGCGTTACAATTAAGGTCTGAAGATAATCATCAAATTTTTACCAAATATTACAATTGGTGAACATAGTGTATCTCAAGGAATGGACTTCATCCTCATGACACAAAGTGCATGAGTGATGAAGTCTATAGTGGTATTCAAATGAACCAAGGATGCTTCCATCCAACTAATTTCTTGGAGTCATTGCTAGTGTACTCTTTGAAAACGTTAATCCTGCAGGAGAGGGTTTAGTACCAGACTAGCACAGTAACAGATCTTGGTACCGGATCAGAGAAGAGTTGGTACCGGATCACTGCAGAGTTGGTACTGGATCACCATAGAGTTGGTATCATATCAGGTGAAGTACTGGAATAGAACAATTGATTGTTGCAGTACCAGACCAACAGAAGTACCAGATGAATCTAGAGGATGAGTACCGGATGAGATAATGCCTTGTCATTAAACTACTTAATAATAATCAAAATAATTAGAATCATAAACAACAATCATTTATTCCCAATTAATCAAGAAATCACGTTTTTAACATGGGTTACCTCATTATGCATATGAATAAGGTCACAAGGTAGGTTTGTGTAAGGAATAGACAACATATGCATATGTCACAGGTATAATTGACCAAGATAGAAGATAAGATAAGGTAATAGGGGTGTCAAAATGGATACCCAACATTTTCCCCATGCTTAAGTTATTGCATGTCCTCATGAAAAAATGTCAAAACTGGTACTCAATTTTTTAAAAAATGAAATTGTCTTCCATTCTGTCTGAACATCATTTGTCTGGTTGTAGAATATTCAAACTAGAGGCCTCATTCCTAAGCTCCTTCTTAATCACCTTGGTGTACTGGATCAAACGCAGAACTTTGTTAAGATTAGCAGAGACTTATTCTTGCGCATCCTATAACCTTCGGTTATATTCTTTCAATTGTGCATTCTCTACCTTAATGTGCCTATATAAAACTTAATACTCTGTAACCTCTTGTTTTAACTTCTTATTATGTTCTGTAAGTTTCCCAACCTTCAATACCAACTATTGTTTGCTCAAGGAACTGACAGGATCAGATATGGTTGCTTGCTCAGTTGCTTTCCCTCGGGCTTCCACCTCCTTCCTTAAACCTCTTAAGGTCTCTGTTACTAACCCCTTGGTATCACTAATCATTACTCCATAGACACTTTCCTTCTCTTGAGAAGTCAGAATATCAATAGGCTCCTCTAGAAAAGAACGCACATGTGGAACTATTATCTACTTAGCCATGCTTCTTGTAGTTTTACGCACTAGATGTGAGGCTTCCTCAGGTTTACTGATCGGAGTGGAAGTTTATTCAAACAACTTTCTCTTCTTTGTTTTAGTAGCAGATGTAGGTATTGGGACCTGTTTCTCCTATACATATTTTCTTTTCACCTTAGAGGACTATGATGTAGGTTCTGGAGTTTGTTCTTGCTGATCACTCCTCGTTTTAACTCTAGAGGACTGAGGTGTAGGATCTGGGATTTTCTTCTTTTGTACCTTCCTTTCTTTAAGCTTCCCCCTACTTCCACCTTTCACTTCAGGATTATTCTCCAACTTACTAAACAACTCTTGACGAAAATCAATAGTTGCCTCAGGGGCCCCATATGAAACTTAATTTTGACCAAATTTATTTCTTTTTCACCTCTCACTTCGTGGAAATTGAATTTTAGGGATCGAGGCCAGACTTTGTTCCTTAGATTGGGAGGACCTCTCCTTCCTATATGTAGTAGGATACTCTAGGATTTGTTCTTTTGGTGCATCCTTCTTTTGAAACTTTCTCCTGCTTCGAACATTTATTTCATGGGTCCACTCTAACTTGCTAACTAGATCCAGTGACAATTCAATAGTTTCCTAAGGAGCACTATCTGAGAGTTCACCCTGCCCAGAGTCCTTTCTTTTTTGCCTCTTACTATGTGGTAATTTAGTTTCAGGGATTAGGGTTGGACTTGGTTTATGAGATTGGGAGGTCCTCTTTTTCTTGGATGAAGTAGGATCCTCTATCATAACGGACTTGTCCTTGTCCAATCTATCAACAGGTTGGGATGAACTAGTTGTAACAGCAGCTTCTTCATTCCCTAACTTCTTCCCTTTTCTTTTCCTTTCCTTTGTCTTTCTATTGGACCCCTCACTATATGCCTTTGTTTCATGTTCTTCTATAGATTTAGAAACTCCCTCTTGAGCAAAATTTTGTTGAAGGAGTTGTTTCCAACTACTTCCTTGTTTTGTCAATGCATGGACAACCAATAATTTCATTAATACATGGTGATGGATACTAGACTCGGGTTTCTTAGAGGTTGATTTAACTCCGCTCACCATTTTGTTTAGACTCATCCAGAGGAAATGGGGAAATTCAATTTGTGCCCCCCCTTCAAAATGCGATAAAAATTTTAAATGATATAAGAAGGTCATGGCATACTTCCCTTCACAAGTGAGAAACCTCTGCAGGCTGATGAGAATTTTCCAGTACTCTTCCTTAATATATCTCCATGGAATACCTTTGGTCCAGTCGGGATCCTGATGCTCCATCCTTAGAAACTTATGGAAAATCTTTCTGTCAATGATCACCCCCCTTGAAATATTTCTCTCCAGAGGAAGGAAATATTGTAGCTTCCATTATGGCAGACTCTGTAATTGTTAATTTCATCTCCCCAAACTGTACACTTTTGTTGACATGGGTCTAATCAAAAGAAAGAGATACTCCCTCATGATGACCTTTGAATTTTTCCAAAACGGAACCCAGTTGTCCTGCTCAAATTTCCCTTTGCATGCTTGGTATTCCTGTGTCTCCTTGTATAATTGGAACATCGGTTCATGTATATCAACCCCCATGTTGAATTAAAATAAATTCTCACAACGTATGAGGCAACGGAACAAAGAACGAGGGTTTAGTACTGGAACAGAGCAGCACACGATAGAGTACCAGAAAGGGATAGAGTATGAAATCGGTATGAAGGGACAGAGTATAGTGTAAATGGAGATGGTATGACAAAAAATACTAAGTAAATAACACTCATCTTGATGGCGAAGCCATCCAGAGGAGCGTTTATAAGTTAGAATTTGTATTACAACGGTCAAATCCATGGTAATGATGGAAAGGTAAGATAAGTCGCATCCATGAATAACTTAACAAATCATATGGAGGTTTGCGTCATATCGTGTTCATGGTAATGTTGGTCAATGATTATAGAACATATGGTCGATGTGACTGAAATTCATAGTTATGCAACTGTTTGACGTCATCGTGACCAGAAAAGAATCATGGATTCGACATGCATTAAGACGTGGTTTAAATAAACCATTCGCACGACATGATGTTGGATTATGGAACTAATATGTTTCTTCACCATATGAACATAGGTCTTTGACCATAATGTTTGAGAATTGAATTGGTCTTGTTAAAGGTATAATTACCTCGTACTCTCAACATATTATGATCAACCCATTAAAAGCTTCGAGTGCATATGAATGATTTCTATAGAAGGAAATATATACGAGGACTTGCAGAAGTTCATGGTAGGGAACATGTAATAATTGAGGAAAGGAGGATGCATGAGAGTAACCACACGTCTAGTACACAATTAGTATGATTCTTTAATAAAACGGGATAAAATAGTGATCTTATACCTTGTATTACCTAAAACATGTGTATCAAGAAGAAAGACTTTGAGCATAGAATAAGAATTACAAAAATTTCATCACCAGTATCGGATCAAAACTTAGTACTGGACCACTTCTTAGTACTAGACCACTGCAAAAAATTGTTGTAGTACCGGACCAACACAGGCCTTCTCCCTCGGTACCGGATGAACACAGAGGTGAATATTGTTGCAACATCAGAACAACACAAAGACTTTCCTAGTATCGGATGAGCACAGAGAGAATATTTGCAGTACCGTAATAGCACAGACCTTCTCCCTTAGTACCATATGATCACATAGGTTTTATCCAGTACCATATCACCAAAAAAAATTATTACGGTACTCAATGAGAATTGGATAAGGTACATGGTGGCGTATTCTGTAGAATGGAACTTTGTAGGTTGTATTTTGTAGAAATTGTTGGCATTTTTTTTCTGTTGTGGAAGAGAACATGTGATTTTATTCTACTGAAGGACCATATAGGTAAAACAACAAACAACACCTGGTACAGAAAATCTGAAATTGCAGCAGAAGTGTCAGAAAATGAGGAAAAATAATTCAATGACTGGGCTCCAAGATCTGTAACAAGAAGGTACTATGTAGCTGGACAACCTCGTGTTGAGATTCATAATCCTCCTCTTTTTGGAACCAAGCTGATCACTGCTCATGTTTCCACTTCCATTTTATTATAAAAATAACCATAACTACTACTATTATGTGGATTTTTCTCGAGCCCAGATTAGTTAATGCTCGTTGGTGTTTTTCAGTTTTAAGGAGTGTAAAAAACTTAAAGAAAAATCCATCTACTATCCCATGGAATTTTCTTGAGCCTGGGCCAATTCGTGCTCGTCGGTGTTTTCAATTTTTAGGAGTCTGAAAAACTTAAAGAAAACTCCATCTACTATTCTGTGGATTTTTCTTGATCTTGGGCCAGTTCCTACTTGTCGGTGTTTTCAATTTTTAGGAGTCTAAAAAATTTAAAGAAAACTCCATTTAGCACCTTTTCCATAAATGATATACCAAGGATAGATAAAGGGATAAACCTACATCTGGCAGATATCCTCCTTATTCATTTATCTACATGAGAACACAATCAACTTTTTTGTTTTTGTTAGTAACACCAAAATTTCTATCTAATGACACACCTATTTATAGATATGTACATAGCCAAATTAATTCACACAACAAACTTATTGTGGTAGATCAGCAAGAGGAGAAGTCCCCTTGCTTTCCAATTGCATTTCAAAATTTTGGAGAACATGCCTGATAAAATCCTCTTTGGATAGAAGCTTATGATAAACCATCAATCAATGTCCATTCACGACAAAGGAGGTTTGATCCTCATCAATAGTCTTTATCTTAATTGAAGCATTTTTGTAAACCGTATCAACTTCATAGGGTCCCAACCATCTAGTAGATAATTTACCTTTAAAGTTCTTGAACCTACTATCATACAGTAGGTCCCAATCACCTGACTGAAAAGACTTTTTCTTGATGTACTTATCATGTCATTTAGTCCTTCGTTCTTGTCTAAAGGTAGTCCTTTGAAGAGAATCTTGTCTAATCTCATCAATCTCGTTCAACTGCAATAGCCTCTGTTTTTTAACTTCATCCAAATCCATCTCCTATTACATGGAAGTCCTGAAGGTTTTCACTTGAAATTCTATGGAAAATAGCACATGCTTCCCATATATAAAATCATAAGGTGTATGACTTGTTGTGTTTCTCCAAGATGTTTTATAGGCCCATGAGGCCTCAGGAAACCTATCAACCCATTCTTTATGATGTAGTTGAATAGTCTTGGTAAGAATAGCTTCTATCACCTTGTTAGTTGATTCCACATGCCCATTTGCTTGAGGGTGATAAGGTGAAAATTTTCTATGTTTAATTTTATATTGTTCAGTAATAGATTTGACCAAATTGGAGGTGAATCGGGTTCCTTGGTCAGTTACTATTTATCGAGGCACACCAAAGAGAGTAAATATTTCTTCAAAAATAAACCTAATCTTTCCAATCACTAGTGGTTGGAAAGATTTTACAATCTTTCAAAAATAAAATCTTTCCAACCACTAAACCCATCCAAGAAATAAAAATACCTCTTCCCAGACAAAGTGTCCAAGACCTGGTCTATGAAAGGCAAAGGAAAGTAATCCCTATAGGTAGCCTTGTTCAATTCTCAAAATTCTACACAATTCCTCCATTTACCATTTTTCTTAGGGACGATAACTAATGGGGATACCCACTTGCTATCCGAAATAGGGTAAATAAAATAGGCATTCAAGAGTTTTTGGAGTTCTTCTTTCACCATGTCTTTTAAGGCTAGATTCATTCTTCTTTGGGGTTGCCTAACAGGTCTGATTTTTTCATCGGTGTAAATATGATGCATACAAGTTTATGGGTGAATCCATTTCATGTTGAAGTAATCCCATGCAAAAGCACCAGATTGTCCTTGAATCATTTGAATCAATTTTTGTTGTTGATCTATTTATAATCTAGCATTGATATACAAGGATTTTCCAGGACCGATTTCAACAGTTTGGACAACTAATTCTTTCCCTTCATCTATTTGTGAAATGGTAGAAACTGTAGAGGTGGAGGGGTGCCATATTTCCTGAAATTCAGAGCGGAAGATATGTGTATATACTGGAAAAGATTGAGGGTATTCAATGCATTCAGTATCAACCAAAAATAGGCTTAAAATGTGTTCTTCAGTTTTCTCTTGAACTCCTTTTAATTTCTCGAGTGTTAACAAAGGTTGAGTACAGTCCTCCTCCCCATAGGGATTCTCCAACTAGAAAGGAACTTTAGTGGTTGGTTGGGCAGGAGGAAAGAGAATAATTTTTTGACTTTGGGTCCCATTGGATATTGTCATCTCTCCAGACTGACAACTAATAAATGCATTAGCAGTGGCTAACCAAGGTCGGCCAAACACCACTGGATGTCCTGGTTTGGAGGATTTAGAATGAATCACTAAGAAATACACAGGGTACTCCCAAGAATCCAGAGTGATTGTTACATCATCTAGACTTCATGTTGGACTAATAACCGATTTGTCTATTAATTCCAACAAATTCTGTGTTGGTCTTAGGTGATTTATTTGCAGTGTTTTCATGGTGTCAACATGCATAACATTTAGTGTTTCTTCTAGATCAATAAGTGTGTTTGGAAAAGAAACACCATTAATCTCTATGGTCACCTTTGGATTTCCTGGATCATTATATTTAGATGGCATTTCTGATATAAATTCTGATAATTGTCTAACCACCTGTACGATAGAAGGTTCCTTCATCTTCCTCCTTGGATTTTTAATGCAAAGATCCCTTAAAATCTTAGCATTAATAGGAATGTACTTTATGGCTTGAAGTAGGGGAATCTTTACACATATGTTTCTAAGTTCGGTCTCTAGATTATGCCCTAGAGGTACCTCAGATTTCTTTATAAGTAACCTTTATGGATAAGGGGGAGGATCAGTTTTCTGAGGTATTTCTGATGGACGAGGAATGTGAGGAGTAATTTATTGTTGTACATGGGTGTCTCTTTCTTCATCTGATTGGTTATCCATTTGTTTTTCTTCTTCAACTGCTTGGTTATCTACTTGTTCTTCTTCCTCAATTTCTTGGTTATCTACTTGTTCTTCTTCTTGAATAATCACAGTAGGATTTGGTTTATTCAAAACCCTCCCTGATCTTAATTGAATTCCATCAAATGAAGCAGGAGTTATCACATAAGTAGGGAAGGTTTGTACTTCAATATTTTGTACAGGTTGAGTAGGTCTATTGTTTGGATTAGGAATAGGGGAAGGCTGAGGAGGGTTTGGGATAGGTGTATCTTGTATTTTTTGCTGCAGATTTGGGTTCATAAGAAATGTAAGTTGTTGTTGTTGCATCTGTGGAGGTGGAGGGAGAGAAGATGGATTAAATCCCAGTAGCAACTGAGAGATATTGGAAGGGTAATGTGGGTAAGTAGGAAAGGTTGTTGGCTGAAAGGTAACATTCCCATATGCAGGTCCCCTCCATCCTTGTTGCCAAGGATGGATTTTTGGTTGTTGAAGTGATCATTGAGGGTAAGGCATTGGAGGTACCCATTGTTTTTTGTGAATATTGTGTGGTCGGATCTACAAACATATTAGGATTTTGTTTCCTTCATACCCTCTTAGGGGGATATGATGTTTCTTGTGGTTCTCCCCCTCCCTTGAAAATGGATTTTAGTCCAGGTAATGAAGGGCACTCATTGGTAGGGTGATATTTTGTATAGAGGCCACAGATTTTGATAACATTAATAGGACATTCCTTTTCAGGATTCCTTTTCCTACACCGAGGACAGAAAATTGCCAAAGTAGCATTTTCTTCTTCTTGTTTTCTTTTGATTTTAATGGTATCAAGATGGGTGTTGATGGTTTTGAGGATGTTTGTTTTGAATTTTTCTAGTAGATTCCTCAATTCTATCCTAGTAACACCTCTTGGTGTGGGTTTAGTAATTTTGTTTATAGGATCCCTTACATGTTTTCATGTTTTGGCTTGGCTGTGAGAGTACCTTTTACAATACTCTGCAATGTCTACAAACGGATTCTGATACACATATCCATAAATCATGAGCTTTAGCACCTCGATAAACTAATCTCTTATACCTTTTAGGAAGATGGTCCTAACTGTGGTTGTGTCTAAGGAATTTTTTTTTGTCTTTTGATAGTTATCTAGGAACCTTTCTAGGTAATCTTCCAAACTTTCCTCCTCAAACTACTGCATTTTAAATATGTCATTCTTAGCATCCCTAGGTCTACAGTAGTCTTGATATTTTTGGAGGAAAGTCTCCTTCATGCCATCCCAAGATAATATAGTGTGTTCTCCTAGGCTCATAAACCACCTTCATGCTGAGTCTTTAAGTGCGGCTGGAAAGAGTTTTAGTTTTTGTGCATTATCAATGTAATTATAACTCCTACATAGTATATCAAATTCAAACAGAAATGAATCAAGATCTTCTGTTGACATACCATGGAAGTGAGGTAGTGATGACAGTGGAATATTCTTCATAGAAACATCTCTAGTAATGTCTAATATTGGGAATCCAAATGTCTTTGTTTCGTTGTTTGCATTTCCCTCTTCATCTGTCATATCTCCAAATAGCACGTTGTAGGGTGTTGGTGATGTCTCCCCACTAAGTGATGGTTCAACTACTGGGTTGTTTGGTATATCCAATTGTTCCAATACCTTGTGTTTTGTCCCAATGGCATATGCAACCTCTTCTACCACTACCTCTGTCTCTTTTCCAGCCCTTCCTTCTAATTGGGTCGTCGGTGCTTCTCTTCTTTCTTGTTGTACTATGTTTTCAATATGAATAGTAGCTTCAAATTTGGTGCCCTTGGTTGTTGTTTCAATTGTTTCCTTTGAACTTTATCCTCTGAGAATTGTTCCTGCACATAAATTAGCTGAATTAGTGTGGGGGGAGGGGGGTTTCTTGTTTGTTTTTCTAAATTTTCTAAAATTTTGGATGCAATAAATCTACCTTTTCTATCCCTACGTCTATGCATAAAAAAAGAAGAAACTTTAATACTAATAAAACACAACTTTTGACTACCAAAGGTAAGAGGACAACCTGAATTTGGAACAACCCCAAAAAAGTGGATGTGCAGGTTCTTACCTCTCGTCTTGCCATATTCTCTTTGCCCTTAGGTTGTCCTTAAATCCAATCCAAACTCATCAAACCAATCAAACTCAAACTGCTACCTATTATTGTTTACAAGTCCCCGGTCCCGGCACCAAAATGTTGGTGTAAATATATGTTTAGTATATTTCACTCATTTATATATCAATTCAGGATTTGTAATCAATAGATTTTTTGCACTATATGTGTTGAAAATAGGTAATCTATCTATGTATGTTGTATCTAGATCAATAAAGAAACAATCAATAACAAAATACTTTGTTTTTGGAATATATGAACATTGTTCTTCACATGACTCCAAACTAGAAGATAAAGCTCATAGTAACAATCTCAAGCAAACACTCAGTTGAAAAGGTTCTTGCTCAGATAGCAAGTATGTTCATTATAGGCTCATGAAATGGAGAGATGAATTAAGGCCCTGCTTCATGTAGCAATTGAATTCACATAACAATTGACAATTCACTTTATCTACTCTTGGAAAGAAACCAATCATGACCTAATCAATTCCAATCAAAACTTCCTTCCTCAATACAGGAGACCGTCAATACGATTGAAATAATTCATTATTGAAGCATGAAGGGTGAGAGATGAATTCTAGTTTTTCCTGTACCTACTGAGGACAACACCATTATTAATACTTTCAAATTCAGAACAATAACAATTGCTTATCTCCCAATCCCAAACATCTATCCAGCTTTTGTTGACTAAATATCACTCTGCAGAAACAAAAATAGAATCATCTACTTTACTTAATGTATAGTTGTTCATTCACACTAATCCAAAATCAACAGGTGTCTATTTAGATATATACGGTGTACTTAGGAAAGTTCATGCAGTCAGAATCATTTGCAATACACAATTACTCTATTTTCACTCTTACACACAATTAACTTATGTTCACACATAAACATATATAAGGAGACCTACCTTGGTTGGGGCAGTGGGCCCTTGCCGAACCAACAAGGTAGCTCTAAATAAATTACAAAATAGATACTTTACTCACATCCATAAACTACAAGAAACTAGCATTCGTATTCTTTCAATTATACGAGTGAATCAATAATTCAACATCCAATTTCGCAGCATAACAGTGTATTATCTATATTCTATATCCTTCATCTATACAACATTCCTTTTAAAGAAGGTCGGTCATTACAATCAAGGTCTGAAGATAATTATCAAATGTTTACAAAATATTACAATTGGTGAACATAGCGTATCTCAAGGAATGGACTTCATCCTCATGACATGAAGTGCATGAGTGATGAAGTCTATAGTGGTCTTCAAACGAACCAAGGATGCTTCCATCCAACTAATTTCTTGGAACCATCGCCAGTGTACTCATTCAAAATGTTAATCATGTAGGAGAGGGTTTAGTACCAGACTAGCACAGTAACAGATCTTTGTACTAGATCAGAGCAGATTTGGTACCAGATCACCGCATAGTTGGTATCGGATCACCGCAGAGCTGGTACCGGATCAGGCGGAGTACCAGAATAGAAAAGTTGATTGTTGCAGTACCGAACCAACGGAAGTACCCGCTGAATCCCAAGGATGAGTACCGAATGAGATAATGTCTTGTCGTGAAGCTACTTAATAATAATCAAAATAATTAGAAGCATAAACAACAATCATTTAGTCCCAATTAATCAAGAAATCAAACAAATCATGTTTTTAACATGGGTTGCCTCATTATGCATATGAATAAGGTCACAAGATAGGCTTGTGGAAGGAATAGACAACATATGCATATGTCAGAGGTAGAATTGACCAAGATAGAAGATAAGATAAGGTAATATGGGTGTCAAAACGGAGACCCAGCACTTACTAAAAGAAAACACTATGCACACTTGCTAGAAATAAAATCACACTATTGAAATAAACACTCTTCACACTTACGTTGAATTAAAGAAACACTTTGTTGAAATGAAATCGCTCTTGCATAAATGATCAAATCTCACTCCTACATTAAGGAAATAAATCCACACTTGTGTAAATGGAATAAATCCACGCTTTGCATGAATGAAAGGCACTTTTCACTCTTGCATAAAGGAAATAAACCACCCTTGAATTAGAAAGGAATCACTTGATTTGAAAGAAAACGAACCACACTTTGCTGGGAAATAAAACATACCACACTCTTGTTGAAAATGAAATAGTTTCACTATCTGCAAAAGAAATAATTCATTCTATTGGAACGAAACACAAGTCTCTGATGACACAAAATAAATTAAAATAAACTTGATGATTCATAAAAGGGAATCGTCTATAGAATTCTGAGTCTAGCTGAATTTCTCAATTAACTAATATCAATCAATCCAACACAAGAGTCTTGTAACAACAATAATCAATTAACTGAACTGGATTCACAATATAGATTGAGTAACAACACTCTGCATCCACACAAGAACACTCACAACCGATTGTAAATAGCAGTAAAAACAATGATCTAAAACACATTGTTATCACATAAACCTATCAAAGTCTTAGGAGTTTGTGGTTTCTACCCAAGTCTTGTTGATACTGAGAGGGGGGTGAATCAGTATCAAGTACAATTTAAAACCTTTTTCAACTTATACTTAAACCATTCAACTATATCCAATGAGCAATGAACAATAGTATAAGAG
>JZKD02S1813706.1:448265-470190 GCA_000966675.3 Picea glauca
CCTGTTTATTGACTAGCTTCAGGACTGGTCACAAACCCTATCTTCCACAGAGTGTATCTCCATAATTATAGCGAATCAAGAGCTGAAATTTTTACCATAGGTACCTTGATATGTCGTCTCAATACCATAGCGATTTAACCATATGAATCATTCTAGAAAATACGTTATAGCAAAAATGGTAAGATGACCTGGAAATAACATACCTTAAAATACATCACCAAAAGACTTCATCCTCCCTTGAAATCCGGCCTTCTTTTCTTCTTATTTCCTTTGAAATTTGACTTGTATAAAATGAATGTATAATGATGTTTATTTATACCATTTATGTCACTTCCTTTTAACATTAGGGCTGACTTGACACTTTCTTATTTTGTAATTCTTTTCTTTAATTATCTTCAGGGCCTACATGTACTTCCTTCTTCAATTCACTTTGTCATCTTCAAAAATTCATTTATCCTCAACCATGAGCATCCACGTGACATGCCACATACCACCAGAAACAAAATGATGTATACTATCCATTCATGGTTGTTGTATATGCATTTTCATTGTCCTTCATGTCCAAATACCTTTATCAATCTTGCGGTCCATAACCCATGACTAGGGTTGACATCAATGACAACAACCAATCTTCCAACAAGTCTGTATTTTTTCCTGTCTCTTCTCCTTTTGCATACCCAATTGTAAGGTTTTTCCTTTCGGCTTATAGTTTTCTTATTTTTTCTGCCTGAGAGGTGTCGGCCCTAATCCTTTATGTTTTCTCTGGGGTCGATCGCTTCTCTCCCCTTATCTCTGTCATTGATCCTTTTTCATTCCCTAGCCCTCAGCCAGTCATCCAAGTATGTGTTTACAAAGGCCACAACCATAAGCACAAGAACAGTACTTAGAGCGGTCTAATATGGAATCAAATCAAGCAAGCGAGCAAGATCATCTTTCAACAGCGGAGATTCACAAGTTCATCCTAGTCGTTGATCCTGGGAAGGACACGTGGCACAAGATTAGCATTTCACTGACTCGCGGAATGGAGAAGTCAAAGGACAGTCATGAGGACTCGCGAAACGTGAAGTTGTGAAATGATCTGGGCCATGTATTTCAGAAGGACACATGGCACAGGATCAACATGGGAAAAGTCTTTTTGGGAAGGCTGAGATGAGAAGTGTCGATGGTTCGTGGTCCCAAAATGTCGAAATGATATGAGTCATCTGATGCAAAGAGACGTGTGTCACCCGATCTGAGCGATCAGGATTTTGTGACTCGGATATGTAATCATGGAGCACAGCATGAGTTCATGAAATGCGAAATCACAACACGCCTGGGAGGTGGACCCAATATCACAGCCTGCAATCATATGGATGCGGGGCCATAAAGAAATGGAAAGCGCCTATCGAGCAGTGGGAAACTGAGATTGCTCAAGGAAATGATCCTGTTTGTCAAGATCAAAGAAGGTCCGACTATCGATCTATATGGGTCATTTCGTGGGATCGAACATCATGATATTTGAAATCAAGGGGATTGAATACTCCGAACAGGTGAACTCCTGAAATTTCATATGGGGATGCATAAGGTCATGGCTCGAGGTTGCATGGAGTGATGGAGAGGAGTTGCGCCAAGGGATGAAACCATTCGTCTGGGTCTCATCAGGGGATCTTCGTGGTTTTGAGGCATTGGGCTTGACTTGGAGGAGTCATGAGCTTCTCCTAGAGAATTCATGGGTTCAAGAGGATATTGTATTCAAATATTTTCTTCCTTAGACTGTTGGAAGACCTAATGTCCATAGAAGACCTCTACATTTCCTCACCAGTTCTTCCCCCCTACTCACCCTTTACTACAACTTACTGACTGAAGTTAGATTAGTACCTCACTTGCTCATACATGTCGGCCCAGTTTTCTGAGTTAAAGAGATATTTTCCTGAGTTTGCATCCATTAGACCCCCTTAATATTTATTCATTGTGACGTAAAATTGATGGGTACTAGGCTTACCTCTGCCACAATCCAGAGGTGACTTCTAGTGCTAACATTTCTAGCGTCATTTTCAAGGATGAAATTGAAGATTTTCCCTAGGATTGAACGACAAAGATTAATAGTTTTGAAGGTGCCGCAGAACTTAATACATCAAAGATTGCAACTATGCACCTGGAGACTCCACTGTGGTGACTCCATTGACATGAATCCACTGGCGACTCCACTATTTTAGTTGTGGCTTTTAGAGGCAGACACACAAAGTAGGGAGAGCATTCATGAATCTGAATATTGAAAATGAGGATGTCTGGATGAGAGTCTTTGTCCATAGCCTTAATGGTGAGGCTAGAAAATGGTTTAGAGGGTTGACCCCTGGATCCATTACTGGGATTGAGGCCCTAGACGATGTTTTCTTAAGGCAATGGGGGGATAAAATAGAATTTATGTATTATATCATGGAATTTAGTTCCCTGAGGAGAAAATAGGGAGAATTTGTCTCTGACTTCTCCAAAATATTCAACAAAATGTACAATAAGATCCCTGCTGAGATAAATTCTACAGAAGCCTCTGCCAAAATTACATATGCTAGTGCTTTTGACCCTGACTTATGCCTCCTGTTAAGAGAAAGAAGAGCTACTTCCTTGGCTCATATGCAAGAAGCAACCCTGGAAGTAGAGTCTAATGTATTAGCAGTTAACCGACTCAGGAATAAGGTTGATAGGGACACTCCAAGGGGAAGATTTGAAGCCTCCACCTCTTGTTCCTCTGCTGACCCCCCTCAAATTAATGAAGTAACCAAGTTACTAAAATCACTTTCAACTAGAATGGAAAGATTAGAATTAGAGGGGAAGCAGACATATATAAATCCTCAAAATGTTGATAACAGAGTAAATTTCAAGAGGTCGAATAACAATGCTTCTCAGATTATGCAAAGGGAATAGAGGAACAGAGATAGATACGATAAAAAATTCCAGACCCCTCTTCAAAACAACCTTGTTGCAAATGAGGGTGGAGAGGAAGAAGAACTCGATCCATAAATCCACTATCTCAAAGACACATCCTCATCTCCTCACTTAACTCAATCAACATACGAGGATTCTCTCATGGACAGCAAATTAAATGAGATGAGCAAGGGGGATAAGGCCAACAGTAGCCCAAATAGATACAATCTTAGGTCTAAGAAGAAAGAAGGGAAGTCTGATGTCCATGATCAGCCTTCCAGAGAAGATAATCCTGCTAAATATGCAGCAAACAATAGCAAAGAAAAGAAAGCTCAGAACCCCTCACCGATACCCAAAGACCCTATCCCAGAAGTGAGAGAAGTTATGAAGCCCCTTTCCTCTTTCATCTTTGAGCACAAAATTCAAAATATCAGAAACCTTGTGCCCCTTTGAGAGATAGTCAAGCATGAAGATTTCAAAAAATCCCTCTCTAAGTTGTTGCAGTCTGAGCCATCTTGCCATTCCACAGACTCAATAAATCTTCAAGATGAAAAGCCAACGGTCATCTTAGGTTCTATGGTAGAAGATAGAGATGATCCATCCCCTCCCTTCTATAAATCACTGAACATACATGATAAGGTGTTGCATGAATTTTTGATGGATTCAGGGGCATCTCGTAATCTTATGCCCAAAACTGTCATGGAAGAACTCAAGTTATAAATCACAAAGGCTGATCATGATTTGTATTATTTTGATTCAAGGAGAGTGCAATGTCTTGGGGTCATCAAATATCTAGTCATGACCTTGTTTGAGCTGCCCATGAAGAGTGTGGTCATGGATATCATGGAGTTTGATGTTCCCCCCAAGTTTGGCATACTCTTGTCAAGATCTTGGATAAAAATATTTGGGGGAACCTTGCAAATGGACCTCACATATGCTACCACCCCAGTGTTCGGAGGGGAACATAAGAGACTGTACATAGAAGCTTAGTTGGCCTACATTATTAGTGATGAAGTAGACCCCACCAATCATCCTATCTTTGCACTTGACACTGATTGGTATCTAGTTTGTTACAACTCACTGATACTCCTGAAGATCCTCTTGAAATCAAAAAGAAACCCAATATTTTTCGTGAAATACCTCCTCCAACTAATTTTGTGTGGAATATGTTCTTCGACAAAGCCTCTTCTAGGGAAGGTTTTAGTGTCGGAGTGATTTTTGTGTCACCTTGTCAAGAAGCCATACCTTTGTCCTATAAACTATAATTTGAAGCTACCAACAATGTGGCAGAGTATGAGGCTCTTGTTTTGGGTTTAAGGGCTGTGAAATACATGGGGATTGAAGAGATAGCAATATTTGGAGATGTTGAACTAATTGTTCATCAGGTCAAAAATGTTTATAAAGCCAAGCACCCTAGGCTAAAGACTTACAGGAATGAGGTGTGGGACCTAATTGACAATTTCTTCTCAGCCTTCAATATTTCATTTATTCCAAGAGAGGAAAATATTATGGTTGATTCTTTATTCATATCAGCGAGCCAGTTCAGGGTCCCACTCCCACCTAAGCTCAGGTATGATGTTGAGATTAGATATAGGCCCTCTGTACCTGATAATATCAAGCATTGGAATGTGTTCGAGGATGATCTTGAAATCAAAAGATTTCTTGAGTTGGTTGATGAGTTCTCTGCATTACACATTGATCAAGATCATAATTCCGAAGGTGACCCTCCCCCTGAAGTATTTTTGAATAAAATTGTTGATCACCATATTGGTCAGTTGCCTAGCAACCACATTCCAAAGGGACTAGTTCATTTAGAAAGATTGTTCGATGGGAATGATGTGGCAGTAAATTTTAAAGGCCCAACTGAGGTAGTTGAGTGCAATATTGGCACAGAGAAGGATTTGAAATTCGTCAAGCTGTCAAGCATCCTGTAAAGAGAGAAGAGGGCCGAGTATGTTGAGTTATTAAAGGAATTTGCTGATGTGTTTTCCTGGACCTATGAAGACCTCAGGACATATGACACAACCTTCATTGAGCAGAAGATCCCATTGAAAGAGGAGTCCAAACCATTTAGGCAGAAATTAAGACAAATAAATCTTATGTTGATGCCTATTATGGAAAGGGAGGTAAAGAAGTTGATGGATGCTAAAATCATTGTCCCTCTTAGATACTCTGAATGGGTGGCCAACAAGGTCCCTGTAATGAAAAAGAGCGGAGAAATCAGACTCTGTGTTGATTTCAAGAATCTGAACAGAAGCTCAAAGAAGGACAATTACCCTTTTCCAAAGATGGAACACATGTTGCAGAGGGTGACAGGCGCATCCAGGATCTCCATGATTGATGGATTTTCTGGCTACAATCAGATCTCTGCCATGCCTGAAGATAGAGAAAATAAAACGTTCACCACTCCTTGGGGCACATTCATGTATGCCAAAATTCCCTTTGGATTGATGAACGCAGGAGAAACCTTCCAATGAGCCATGGACATTGCCTTCATTGGATAAAGAGACAAATTTGCGGTCATATATCTAGATGACATAGCAGTCTTCTCCAAATCTGATAAAGAACATGGTCAACATCTAAGAAAGGTCTTCTTGAAATGCAGAAGGTTTGGCCTCTCCCTAAATCCTAAGAAGTATATATTCGCCATGCAGGAAGGAATATTGTTGGGACACATTGTATCAGCTGAGGGGGTTAGGATTGATTCAATTAGGGTAGAAGATATTCAAGATTTATCACTTCCCAGATCCAAGAAATAAGTTCAATCCTTCCTGGGCAAAATCAATTTTTTTAAAAGGTTTGTTTCAAATTTTTCCGAATTGGTGAAGCATATCACGGCCATGCTCAGGAAGGGGAACGAAGTAAAATGGACTACTTAGTCCAGAGAATCCTTCAACCAAATCAAGAAGACACTGACTGAAGCACCTGTGCTAGTCAATCCTGACTATTCCAAGGATTTTTTGATTTTTTCCTTTGCTTCATTTGATACAGTGGAAATTGTTTTACTGCAAAAAAATGGTGCAGGGTTGGATCAACCTATTTCTTTTTTCAGCAGAGCACTAATAGATGTAGAAGTTTGATATGACATCCTAGAGAAGTAGGCCTATGCCTTGGTCAAATCTCTTAAATTTTTCATAGTTTATGTTTTTCATTCAAAAATCATTTCATATGTTCCTTTAGCTTCTGTGAAGGACGTTCTCATTCAGTCTCACATAGACGAGAGAAGGAGCAAGTGGATTTCTAGAATCCTTGAAATTGATCTGGAAATAAAACCCACAAAGCTAGTTAAAGTCCAGGGTTTAGCCAAGTTGTTGGTTGAATCTAATTGTGATTATTTGGATATTAACTTCATCAATGCTCGCTCAGAAAATCAGCAGGCTAAAGTGTCTGATAAAGGCCCTCAAGACATCCCTCCATTGGTAGAATGCACCTAGTATAAAGACATTATACATTTTCTGCAAGAGTTACGACCTCCAGATGGAATGGGGAAGAGAAAGGTAAGATATTTAAAGCTCAAAGCAATCATATATTGCCTTATTGACCAGGTCTTGTACTGGAAAGACCCTTTAGGTGTACTTCTGAGATGTTTATACCCACATGAGGCCCAAAAGATTATGTTTGATTTTCATAATAGCCTGTGTGGGGGACATCATTTCTGGAGATCCATTGCTTATAAAATTCTCAGGGTTGGGTACTTCTGGCCTGCCCTGTTCATTGATGTTTGTGCGAAAATCAGGGCTTGCATCAAATGTCAGAAATTCTCTAGGAAGCAGCAAATCAAGTCTCTTCCATTGAAGCATGTGGCAGCTACAAGACCCTTCCAGCAGTGGGGCCTAGACTTTATTGGGGAGATTCATCCTCCTTCAAGTGGTCAACATAGATGGATTTTGACTGCCACTAATTACTTCACCAAATGGATAGAATCTATCCCCGCAAGGAGTGCTTCTCACAAAGTAATAATTGGTTTTCTTGAAGATATTATAGAAAGGTTTGGTTGTCTGAAAATGATCGTCACTGATGATGTTGCATCCTTCAAGGCTGATCCATTAATCTAGTTTTGTGAGCAGTTTGGAATTTAATTGATTCACTCAACTCCCTACTACCCCCAAAGGAATGGACTGGCAGAATCATCTAACAAGATCCTTATAAAGATTATCAAAAGACTATTAGATGAAAACAAGAAAGCATGGGATTCAAAGATCAAATTTTCTTTATGGGCTGATAGAGTGACAACAAAGAGGTCCCTGGGCATCTCTCCTTTCCAACTTGTATATGGGACTGAAGCAGTTTTTCGTTCTCATCTCGCCTTGTCTGTGGTGAATTTTTTTTAGGACTACCAAGGAGAACCTGATGACATGATCAGAAGGATACATCAGTTGGTAGAAGAGCAGTAGACTAGAGAGAAAGTGATGGACAAGGCACATGACCATCAATAGAGGATCAAGCAGTCCTTTGACAAGAAAAACAGAGAAAAAGATTTCCAGCTGGGCGATCTAGTACTCAAATAGGATGCACCCAAATAGGACAAGGGAAAGCATGGTAAATTTGAAGCCCTTTGGATTGGACCCTTCAAAATTTCTGAGACACTTTCAAATAATACTTACAGGTTGTAGAATTTGGAGGGTAATGCAGTTTTTTGTGGCCCTATAAATGAACACTTCCTGATTTTTTTTTTTTTAAAGGCGCAGTCGGCTTCCTACCATTGTAAATACCGTTCTTGTTTTATGTTTATTTTTTTTAAATAGGAGACTCCATAACCCAACGCTAAGGCACTGGAACTACTTGTTTTTGGCAGCTCGTAGGGAGAATGCAATCCCTTATGGAGCCAAAATGTTATCACATAAACCTGTCAAAGCCTTAGGAGTTTGTGGTTTCTACCCAAGTTTGTATTTTTTCTTGTCTCTCCTCCTTTTGCAAACCCAATCGTAAGGTTTTTCCTTTCAACTTATATTTTTATTCTTTTGTTTTCCTGAGAGGTGTCAGCCCTAAGCCTTTCTATTTTCTCTGGGGTCGATCACTTCTCTCCCCTTCTCTCTGTCACTAGTCCTTTTGAATTCCCTATCCCTCAGCCAGTCATCCAAGTATTTGTTTACAGAGGCCATAGCCATAAGCACAAGAGCAGCACTTAGAGCGGTCTGATATGGACTCAAATCAAGCAAGTGAGAAAGATCATCTTTCAACGACGGAGATCCACCAGGCATATCGGATCGACAACCATCGAGCGATCGGGATCACGGAGTTACATGAAGTATAGTGTCAGATAGAGTTCTGAAATAGCAAGGCCATCCTAGCCATTGATATTGGGAAGGACACGCGGTGCAAGATTAGCATCTCTCTGACTCACGGAATGGAGAAGACAAAGGGCAGAGTCATGAGGACTCGCGAAATGCAAAGTCACGAAATGATCTGGGTCATCTATTTCATAAATACACGTGGTGCAGGATCATCATGGGAAAAGTATTTTCGGGAAGGCTGACGTGAGAAGTGTCGATGGTCTGAGGTCCCGAAATGCCAAAATGATCTGGGTCATCCGATGCAAAGAGACGCATGTCACCCGATCCGAGCGATCGCAATTTCCCGACTCGGAGATTTGAGCATGGAGCACAGCATGAGTTCACGAAACGTGAAATCACGACGTGCCTGGGAGTTGGGCCCACGATCATAGCCCGCAGTCATATGGATGCAGGGCCATAAAGAAAGGGAAAGCACCTATCAAGAAGGGAGTGGCTGAGATTTCTCAAGGAAATGATCATGGTTGTCAAGATCAAAGAAGGTCTGACTGTCGATCTAGATGGGTCATTTTGCGGGATCAAACATCGGGATATTTGAAATCAAGGGGAGTGAAGACTCTCGAGAGGTGAACTCCCAAAATTTCATATGGGGATGCATAATTTCATGGCCTGAGGTCGCATGGAGCGATGGAGAGGAGTTGTGCCAAGGGCCGAAATCATTCGTCTAGGTCTCATCAGGGGATCTACGTGGTTTCGAGGCAATGGGCTTGACTTGGAGGAGTCATGAGCATCTCCTAAAGAATTCATGGGTGTCAGGCCTCACCCTGATCCTAATAAAAGTAGTTAATGAAAGTGGGGGAAGGTGGTTGAAACCTTGTCTCACCCCATAAATGGAAAGCATGGTAGAGATGGCCTTGGAGGTAAACTGTCAGTCGAAAGTTCCCCTATCAACAATTTCTCCTACAAAGCCCATACTGATCTGAGATCGCGTCTAACAGAAGAAGATGCAGACGCAAAACTTTGATTATAGTGGCCAAGTCACATTCCTGGTGATGGCAAGTTGTTTTGAGTATAAATACTCAATTTGGATATTTTGTTAAGGGGGGATGGTTGAGCTAAGCTCTCGTATTGTAAATTTTTAATGAAGCCTCTAGTTCTCTGGTTATGTTTTACAATTTGAGACTTCTTGTTTAATGACAGTCAGATTTCTTATCATCTCTTTTACTTCTTATATTGAAGACTCAGGCATGGGTGATCTAGTCGAGTTGTTGTGACTGTATTGTAATGTATGTTTGATTGCAATATTACTATGAAATTTTCAATTTCCTAAAGTTTTGGGTTCAAGAGGATCTTGTATTCGAAGATTTTCTTCCTTAGGTTGTTGGAAGACCTGATGTCCATAGCATACCTCTACATTTTCCCACCAATTCTTCCCCCCTACTCACCCTTTACTACAACTTACTGACTTAAGTTAGATCAAGACCTAACTTGCTCATACATGCCAACCCAATTTTCTGAGTTAAAGTGATATTGTTCTGAGTCTGCATCCATTAGACCCCCTTAAGATTTATTCATTGTGACATAAAAATGATGGGTATTGGGCTTACCTTTTCCATAATCCAGAGGTGAATTCTAGTGCTAACACACACTAACAACAATCAAAATCAATATAAATATACCTATTACTACAGTAACAACAACCCTGCTAAAGTGGAGGGCCCTTCCTCCTTAGAAAGGGCTAGAAAAGATACATAAACTACAACTTAATTACACATAAAACTGAACCACGAACTTGTTGGTCTTTATTAATCAAATCTTGAGAAGTACATATACAAATGTTATTTCTCATCGACTGGACTGACTGCTCCAAAAATATAGACTAGTTTGGGAGCGGAAAATTATCTTCTTTTAAAACTCCCCTCTTCTAAACTAATATTAAGAAATTGATAATTATGAATAGTCTTGAGAATCTCTCAATTCTCAAGTTGTTCATTAAAATATAAAATAGAAGATATTCAATATCTTTCATAACCGGTCATAACAAAATACAATTGGTTACATATATTTCCCAATGAATTGTCCTATAATTCGGGCTGAAAAATACAATACTGGTGACTTTTGAAAATAGCCATGTCATCAAGAAGACAAGCCATTGCCATGAAGGTATCGCATGGACTAGAAACCCAATCAGCATCAGCAAAAATGGTGTCCATATAACATCGTCGGTCTCCTGGGAGTAACAACACTTCGGGAGTAACATCACTCCTGGAGTAACAACACTTCGGGAGTAATAACAATTATGGAGTAACAACATTTATGGAGTAACAACAATTCTAGAGTAACAACACATGTATCAAGTTCTCAATACTTTGTTAGTAAATACCCAAAACAATTATTATCCTTGCAAATGTGAGAAAAACTTAATGAATTGAGGCATCATATGAACTTAGTATACCTAGACAAAAATACAAGATGTTGGACAGTAATGGTTATGAAAAAGGCATGGATGATATAGGGAAACAAGTGAAGTAATATAAAAGGATGACAAAAAGGTGTCAATTTCTGAACCCAACATAGCTAAGCCTACAATAATTAGAATTAGCCTTGATCTTTTCCATATTGTTACTTACATAACCAAGTTTACGAGAAAAGGAAAAGTAACTTAGCATTTTCAAGAAAAGGACTCCCCCAATGCCACACAAGCTTGGATTTCCAAAAGAAGGTCCTTCAAAGAATACCTAAGGCCTCTCTTTGTGCATTTCAAACATACCAACCTATCTCAAAGCCTTTTTTATCACCTTAGTTCTCAGACCCTCATATGCATATTGAATTTGAATAAAAATTGTAATGGAGTTAAATTGAGATCCTCAAAGATCATACCATTCTTTGACAACCATATGGCCCAAAAAATTATAAATGAGAAGGCTTTGTGCTCAGCAACCTATCTATCCCTTACTGATGCTTTGAGTGCACCCTCTATGGAGTCACCTTCCCAAGACCCTTCCCCTCCTCCTAGGGTGTTTGTCGCTACCCATACCACTTTAGAAGGATGACAACCTACTAACAAATGGAAAATAGTCTATGTTGAACACATACACAATGGTACATACTTGAACCCTACAAAAGAATGTTTCAACAGTGTCTCCTCGGTAAGAACGTTGTTGCATAGATACATCCAGATAAAAAGTATCATTTTTAGTGGAGATTTGATGCGCCAATTCTTGGACTACCACCACTTTTCTTCAATGCCTTGACCTTAAATAAACATCATTGTGTAACCCAATCAAGCTATATATCTACCTCCTACACAATTTTTGGACCAAACCAAATGATCCTCTTCATCAAAATTTTTGACAAAGTTGGTGGATGTCCTTTGTATATATCTAAACCACTACAAAGCTTGATATCCCATCAAACCAAGGTCTTCTGCCGACTTCTAGTGTTCTCTCCAAAAAGTAGTGTCATTTGAGGCATGTGCATCAACGAGAGAGAGGATGTTGTTTTGTCTAATATTATCATCAATGCATTGGACGTATTGTATCCATCGCCACATCTAATACAATGGAAAATCCAATGTGAATTTTAAACCCATTTCTATTTTTCCATGCAAGTCAGTTACCTATTAGCGAGAATGAAAGAACTAAAGATTAAAATTCCAAACCAAGGATGCATTACAATCCTTCTTGAAAGGGGTTCTCATCTATTCTTCCAAAGTGAAAGGCTCCACATACTTTTGAATTAACATCCTCTACCACAATCCCTCTCCAATTAATAATCTCCAAAGTCTCTTAGCATCCAAGATCTTACCAAAGTGAAAAATGTTCTTGAACCACCAACCCCTAAGACTTTTTGGCATTGTTGGTCTATCACACCTCACCAAATCCATGCTTGTCTTCTTCTTTTTTCATGTCCTAGGGGAAGGAAACTTTAGTGAGAATCCCTTTATAAATGTATGCAATGGAGTGTTAGTACACCAATATGACCTCCAACACTAATTTCACTAAAGTTAACCTTCTCGCAAGGGAGAGCCATCTGGTATACCATAAGGAAACTCTTCTTTAAATTTCATTATAGAACCATACCAATGACAGAACCCATACTCATTTTCCTTCAAGTGAAAACCTAGATATTTGAGTCCTTAATGGAAATCCACTAATTAAAAGGCATTGAACCATTAATGATATTCTCTTTCCCCTAAACGGAATTATGAAAAGAAATGGGAGATTTATTTTCATTCACCTCCATACTCACAGCTTTACGATACAATGCAAGGACCTTGTGGAAAATTTGAGCATCTCTAATCACACCATTTTTGAACAAAAAAATACCATTAGTGAAATAAATAAGTTAAAATAATGTTCCTACCCAACATTATTCCTTTGAAGCTCCAATTGGATCTATCATGGTTTAGAAATTTGCTTAAACATTATGCTATTACTAGGAAGAAAAGAGGAGAGAGGGTACATCCTTACCTCAATCCTCTGGAGCATTGTAAGAAAGAAGTAGAAGATCCATTAATGAGTGATGAAAATGAAACAAGAGAATAACAACCCTTCACCCAATTCACAAATAGCACAAGTAATACAACATGTAACATCATCAATCTAATATATGACCAACTTACTTTGTCATAAGCCTTTGAGAGGTTCAGTTATATGATGAAAGCAATTACCCTTACCTTTATTAAATGGAGTCGTTCTTGTGCAATACCTATTTCTTCATGGATCTCCCTATTGTTTAAGAAGCCAAATTGTTCCCATGAGATAGTAGGTGATAACACAAGTTTAAGCCTTCTAGCTATTATCTTAGCAAATTTGATGTTATAAACAACATTATAAAGAGATATAAGCCTAAAATTGTCATAAGTCTCAAGATCATCCATTTTAGGTATCATGCTAAGGTGGTGTTTGCGTTACCCCTAATTTCCCTTGATTCTTCTTCCACTTTCAAAAAATCATCTCCCACCAATCTGAAGAATCCAAAAAATAATTCAATAGGCTAACCATTTGGCCTAAGGCTCATCCTTTTTGGAATGAATCCATTACCCTTGCAATTTAAACAAATTAAATTTTAATGACTAGATCCTAGTCTTTCCCGTGATTCACTGGTCCAATAAAGATCGCTAATAGCATCACAATTTCTGAGATATTGGCCCCATATTGGCTTCAATGGGTTCCTTCAAAAAACGTTTAAAGTGATTGGTACCTACTGTAACACACACACTACGAGGCATAAATTTTTATTTTTATTTTTTTGTTCTCATTAAATAATCAAAACCTCCATCCATGGTCTCTAATTTGGAAATCAAGGGCCTAGCCCCATTTTTTTTTCTTCGGCGACCATTGCATATAACCACGGCTATGAACGAATTCCAAGGCCACATGTTCCTATTTTGGTGCTTCGGAACTTTCGGCTTCGAGAGTTTTTGATTCATCACGCACCAATTCCTCCAAACTTCGAAGTGGCGAAGTTCTGAGTTGGTGTGAAGGGATCAACGGTCCCTACTCTCCCTCAAGATCAATGACCCTCAATGACTTCAGGACTACAGGATTTGGTGGAATTTGAAACACCTCCTCGAAAAACCTTTGGAGTACTAATCCTTTGAAGTGCACCATATGATGCCACGCATCCTCAGAGTATCGATGGATCTTATTTACTTTGGAACTCCATGCTTCGGGAGTTTCAAACATTCCTGCACCTTTTTCCTCTGAAGTACTTCATACCCAGAGTTATAGATCGAGTGCCACATCTCCCTCGTGATCGATGGTTATGATCTTCTTTGGGACTTCGGTGTTCGGGAGTTTTGAGCACTCCAACTCTTTTCCTCTAAAGTACTCCATACCCGGAATTCCAAATCAGGCACCATACCCGAAATTCCAAATCAGGCGCCATGCGTCCATCTAAATCAACGGCTCATATCCACTTTGGGACTTTGGAGTTCGGGAGTTTCGAGCACTCCAACTCTTTTCCTCCAAAGTACTCCATACTAGAAATTCCAGATCAGGCACCATGCGTCTATATAAATCAACGACTTGGATCCACTTCGGGACTTCGGCGTTCAGGAGTCCCAGACACTCACACCACCTTTTTTCCCGGGGTGTTTTCTTCCGGAGTTAAGGATCATGTGCCACACATCCATCTCATTCGAGGTTGGGGGATCCACTTCAAGCGTCTCTCTCTACTCTGTGTTTCTTTCTCCTTGCTTCTGAAGTACATGATCTATTGACGTGTGTCTTCCACAGATCGATGACTATAAATTACTTCGTCTATTCAGGGCTTCGAGAGTTTGTCTCACTCCACACTTGGAAACCTCCAAAGTGATTTTCCCTGAAGTCTCTGATATATTGACACGTATCTCCTACCAGTCAACGGATAGGATCTACTTCGGCTCTTTGGCTCTTCGGGCTTCAGAAGTTCAATATTATAAGAACTCGTTTATTCCGGAGTGCATTCACTTGGAGACTCCGATCTATTGACACATATATCCTAGCGATCAATGGCCAGGACCTACTTCGAGTCTTCGACAATTCCACTCTCTCCTTGACCACAAGGGACTTTAGGACTTTGGCAAGTCAATCCTCCTGTGCACCTAGAGGTTAAAACTCATGCACTTTACTTTAGATCGGATGACTATTGTCCCTTTTGCGCTAACATCCAATGGTTAGGATCAATTCCTTCTCAGTGCTTCTCCCCTACTTCCCTGGACATTGTTCTAATGGTCCTGTCTTCTCCCCACAATTGATCTGATGGCTTCTGTTGCTCCTCCTCCTGAGATTTTGACTTCTTCTGACTTGGAAGAATTTGGCAAATGTTCGAAGGCCTCAGCCTTTGTTCCTCCTGTGAGCCCAGCTATCTTGGGTCTCACCTTCATTCTTGAGAATGTTATCTCTTATGAGCTTTTCAACTCTCTCAGACCAATGGTACCGAAGGAATTCATTGCTTCACGGATTTCCAAAGGGGCTCACGACCATCCATCTCGCAACTATTCAAGTTCTAATGGTCATGATTCGACCAATACCGAGTTGTTCCTCGATCGATGGTTCATAGTAATTACGGGGGCCCAACGTGCGTGTTATTTATCATTGAGATCAACCTCCGCAATCTGGAAAGTACTCTCCCAACTTGGTCCAACCGGAGTCATTGATCTTCCAGTCTGACGAGATCAACGGTGTTGGTAAATTGTGGGCCATGAAATAGCGCGTTTGCTACTTTCACCTCCATGCTCTACAATGAATCCCCACCCTTGATCTCCATCCATAGATCGACGGTTCACAATGGTTGCAGGGTCCCACCTCCGCAATCTGGGAAGTGCTCGCTTGAATCTAGTCTAATCCTAGTCATTGATCTTCCATTCCCGACGATATCAACGACATGGGTTGATTGCGGGTCGTGAACTAACATGTTCACTGATTTTCACCTTCGCACTCTGCAATGATTCCCAACCATCGAGTTAATCGAGTAGATGGTGTTTGATTCATTCACCCCAGTGGGTGTTTGAATTGATCTAATGACCGGGATGGCCTCTCCTCCCGTTAAACGGCTCTCTTCCATCTCGGTTATCAGATTATTAAGTCATCAATGGTTCGGGTAGCTTGACTATCATGCAATTTGACATCTCAGAGCTTCGATCTCCAAAGGTTCTAAAACCTTCATGAGCTAACTCATTTTTGTGTAGGATTCCTAGACCTAGGTCACATGGACCTTCAAATAGATCTTGGGCTATAATCCCCACTCCTAGTAGGGTTTTTGGTTAGGGACTTAGGCGCGAGTTCAAATTATCCTAGACTACTAGTCTAAAGGGAGATCCTTCCCAACTCATAAAGATTTAAGCTCTGAATCAGGGCAAGGTAAACTCGTGAGGTTACCAAAATGGTAGCTATGCCAAGAGGCTTTCTCTGACTCTGGAATGGTGATGTGATTCCCTGGGGAAAGCGCCTCCAAGTGATTAGACTGTGGCATATGGAAAATCAAGCAGAAGTATAGGTTCTCAAGTGAGCGAACACATACTCATAACTTAATAATTTAATGCATAAGCCATTTATAGACATGTAAATACTCGCATGCATCCATTATTTCCAATTCAAAGCACAAGGAAAGAAAACACTTATCAAAACCATAAGGCGTGATGCGACTGCTGAAAGGGGTGCTCATTTCCTCCCAACCATAGGCTCAATCACTCCCAATGGCTTTATCACTGGCCACCCCTGAGCTTAGACCACGATGCTTTGAGATTCAATCTCTTCCTTCCAGCTCAACAGAAGTTAGGGACGAAGGTTACTCTCCTTCTCCCAATACAGAAGTAGATAGGGACGAAGGTTACTCTCCTTCTCCCGGCTCAGTATCTATTTTCTGTGATCATAACTCACTCCAATTCAGTGCTTCCTCGGACCCAAGAAATTTTTCTCTCATCTCTGCACTCTTCATAGGTCTCCCCTCTACCCACCATGCTTCTTTTCTTTCCTTCCTCAACAAGATTGCTTGTGGATCGAATTCCCAATCTTTGGTTAGGTCCAGAAGCTTTACGTATGGGCAGTCTGCCCCATCCCCTCATTAACTCTTGAGGAGGTCTTCCCACCTACCAGCTCGACTGTAATTAATTCTTAGGTCAGAGGGTTGTTCTGATCTAAGCAATTAATTACAGCAAGGTACTGGTTCAGTGGAGGTTAACGCAACCATTCCTGGTCCCCTCCACCACATTTTCATAGCATTCGTGGTTTTTCTTAGCACATCCCCTTTTCAGCAGTCATGTAACACGTAACCATTTTCTATTAAAATAATAGAATTTACATTCATCGAACTTTTATACAAAGGTCCATCAAATCAAACATTCACATTTTTAAGCTTGCCATAGTTCCTTGGCCAATGGAATTATATTTACAAACTAGGGGAAACAGGGTGTTACAATTCCCTCCCCCTTAAAGGAACATCATCCTCGATGTTCTATCTGTCAACATTGTATAGGAGTAAACAAAATTGGATATGCATGTCTCATGGAATCCTCCATTTCCCACGTAGCCTCATCTGGGCCAAAGTGTTTTCACTGCACCTTGACCTGTGCAATGGTTCGGTTCCTGAGTGAGGTTTCCTTCCTGTCTAATATGCATTAGGGTTCTGGTGGAAATTCTCCCTCTGAATCCACCTGGATCATAGACCAGTCAATTATATGATTAGCATCATGTACATATTTCTTCAATAAGGAAACATGGAAAACATTATGTGCCTTTACTGTGGGAGGAAGTGCTAGCCTATAGGATATAGGTCCCATTCTATATAAGACTTCAAAGGGTCCAAAATATCGAGGTGCCAACTTGGCATAGGATCCCATTCTCAGGGAACTCTTCCTGGGTCTAAATCTGAGATAGACATGGTCTCCTGCCTTGAAATCTCTGGGAGTTCTTTTTCTGTTGGCATAACTTTTCTGTCTATCCTGAGAAATCTTCATATTTTGCTTTATCTAAATCACTTGTTGTTCCATTTCTTTCAACATGTTGGGTCCACTAGATTACTCCAGCTAATTGGGATCTTGCACTATCTACCATAGAGGGCTTCAAAAGGGATCATATTCAAGGATTCTTGATCACCATTGTTGTAAGCAAACTCTACCAATGGTAGGTGGTCTTTCCACTTCTTAGATTGATGTATTACATGCATCATTAGCATGTCTTCTACTATTTGGTTCACTCTTTCTGTCTATCCATCATTTTGAGGGTGATAGGCTATGTTGAACAACAATTTAGTCTCAAAACCATCCATTAGGGATTTCCAAAAGCTTGAAGTAAATTTTGTGTCTCTGCCAGATACAATTTCATTGGGCATGCCATGCAATCTGAATATCTCCTTTATGAAGATGTTGGCAATATCTATTGCCTTTCAAGTTGACTTGATAGGGACGAAATGAGCAAACTTACTCAGTTTGTCCACCACGACCATGATGGCATCATTTTGCTTGGTCAACTTTGGTAATCCGGTGATGAAATCCATGGAGATGGTTTCCCATTTCCATTCTGGGATTGGTAGGGGTTGTAACAATCCTGCTAGATGTCAGCTTTTTGCCTTATCTTGTTGGAATTCTAGGCACTTAGCTAGATAGTCATCTATGTCTTTCTTCAATCCAGGCCAATAGAATTGTTTCCTAGTGGTCGTGATCATTTTCTGATATCCTGGGTGACCAGTATATGGTCTCTTATGTAGTTCATCCATTTCTAACCTCTTCAAGTCGTCACAGTTTGGAATATACAATCTGTTTCTGTAAGTCAGCAGGCCTTCCTTGAGCATATGGTAGCCTTCATACTTTAGCCCAGTAGGCTCTTGTCTTAGGTATGAGGTCACGGTCTTGAAGAATGCATATGTCTCTTGTTCATTTTTGACCCTTTTCCTAACATCCATTTCACAGGTGTTGACCGCTGCCAGATGAATTGATTTTATACTTTTCCTAAGGTCATCGGCCACCCTATTTTCCTTTCCTTTGATGTGTTTGATTTCGAAATCAAACTCACTAAGGAGAGTTATCCACCTAGCTTGCATAGCATTGAGTTTTGGTTGATCAAACAGGTGCCTCAACCCACAATGGTCGGTCATAAGCACAAATAACCTACCCAGGAGGTAGTGCCTCCACATTTTTAAAGCATGTACTATGGCAGCCAACTCTAGGTCATGGTTCACATAATTGATCTCATGCTCATTTAATTTCCTGGACGTGTAGAAAATTACACGTCCCTCTTGCATAAGGACTCCTCTGAGTCCTTCCTTGCAGGAATTTGTACACACAAGGAAATCATTATCCGAGTCTACAATCTTCAGAACGGGTGCATGGGTCATGAGGTATTTCAGTTCTTGAAATATTTCTTCACATTTTGATTTCCAAATGAATTTAACCCCATTTTTTTCTGAATGGCAGTGATTGGACAACTAATATTGGAAAACCCTTCTATGAAACTTCTATAATATCCTGCTAAGCCCATGAAGGATCTGAAATCAGATACATCCTTTGGGGTAAGCCATTCCATAATAGATCTGATCTTGTCGGGGTCCACTGACACCCCTTCCTTAGAAATGACATGGCCTAAGTAATGGAATTGCTTCTGAAAGAAGTTTCACTTGCTAAACTTAGCGTAGAGTTTTTGTACTCTTAGTACTTGAATTACGAGTCTAAGATGTTCTTCGTGCTCTTCTTTGTTCTTGGAGTAGTGTTGGTAGCCAATCATTTTTTTTTTAATTGCTTTTAAAAAAGGCTGCCTACACCTCTTGTCTCGTTTATGACAAATCATCGTCGCATTGTGCTTCTAGACATTTGTTTCATTTTTGCGACAATTGCAATTTGGTTTTGATTTGATTTTCACAACTGTAAGTGTGAAAATACATCTTTCATCATTTGGATTGTCGTCGCCTTTTATCGATTTTTCCAAAAGACACTTGACCATTGGTTTGTCACATGAATGCAAAATATTTTTCAAACTTGTGTCCTTTAGCATACCCTTACCTTGATTGCGCATTTGGATCTGTTTGATTACTAAGCCTTTGAGCATGAAGATTTATTGGTTTTATTCTGATCTTATAAAGTTTATGATGGATCTGGTCTTATATTCTTTTATTCTTATTACTATGGGCTCTTCACTCATTTATTATATGAGAAATTTTTGATTGCAATGTTCTAAAATTTTTGGAATGCAAACATTTGAATGTGCAACGAATGCATTGGTAAGTTTATAAGGACAATGGTTTGAAGGCGCATTGATTAAATCATTATGGATTTCAATTTAAAATCGATGCTGGATATATGGTTTTAAGAGTTGATATCATTGTGGAACGATCAATAGTTTCGAACTATGTATTGGCATGATTGAATTAACCTTGGTATAAAACGATTGATTGATACGATGGATTGATGGTTAGTGTTTGATATAGTGTTGAAGTAAACTTAACACTTGGTGCATGATTATCACATATGGTGTTTGTTCTGCTTTGGATAAGTGGCACGTCGATATAATGATACACCTATTTGGTTGGCCATAACATTTGGTTAAAATGATTATGATGTTGGATGGAACTGCACTGTACGCAGTCATTAATACAATGCATGGTGGTAGGAATCCCACCACCTTCGCACGCATGCAGTTAATTCCGGTCTCTTCGAGCGCTAAAGATGTCAAACCCTATCATTTTTTGACTCTGTGCATTGTTTCGTTCAAACCCCACCATGTACAGAAGCCATGGCTCCTGCCGTAAGGGCCGAGCCCAACGGATGCCAAGCACTGTTGCCATTTGATGGTGCATATAGCGACCTGGAACAACACGGGTGGCTCGCTTTCATAAGGAATTTTGATGGTTATAACTTCACTGTGGCTCGGCAATTTGCATTATCGTTCGATGGCTGCCGAGCCAAAGTTGGAGATGTCCATCTTGAAATTACTGAACAATTTCTCAGCCTGGCAACCAGCCTGCCTGTCAAGGGACAAAAATGGTCGAAAAGTTGCAAGGTAGATGATGTCCCATGGACATTACTGTTCCAATCTCGCACAATGAAATCATGCGACAGAGGTTTGCCTGCAAATATGTTGAAACCCCGCTGGTATGATCTCTTGATCATTATCAAGCAATTTGTTACTTGTGAAGGCAGGTACGGGTTTATTTTCTTATTCCACCTGCGTTTATTAATGGTTTTTATGGGTTTCGAACTAAGTATGCCTCACTATCTGCACCTAAGTTTGTTCAAAATGGCTAAACGATACAAGCGTAGCCAGGCTGACACTAACCTCTTCCATGTGGGGTTGATTAAAATGGTTTTGGTTTACGAATTGGGGTTACGTCGTGATTCTTGGCATGATTTTCTCAGTCGTAATGGTTTTGAAGAGTCTTACCCTCCACAGGTGGATAAGCCCATGGTGACCGAGAGAAAACCTACCCCTGTGCCTTATAGTGTTTTGTTACCTAGACCTAAGCCCGAGTCACCTACGAGTTTGCCTAAGGCTGTGCCAAAACAGACCGAAGTTGCTAAACCTACAACCCGAAAGACTAGAGCGAAGACTGGTGCTAATACTCGAGGCAAGAAAAATGCAAGATTGATCTCTCGCATGGCGAGGAATAAATCTAAGCCCCCTGCCAAATCAAAGCCTATCGTGGTCAGCGAAGACTCTGATTCAAACATTGAACGATTTCTCGCCAAGGAGTATCCTTACTCCGAGGGATTGTGTGGCAAACCTCCTTATGATTTTGTCAAGAACTTACCTCCTTGTCTACGGGATAACCCTGACTTTCCTGGTATTGAACCACTCCATGAAACCCTCGGGGAATCGTCAAAACCCCCTTCTGTTCAAACTGTTGCTCCATCTTGTGATCAGTGCGGGTTGTGGTTGGAGAGATACTACTTGGATGTCCCAAAATTGCAATCCAAAATTCACGATTTGGAAAACCAAGTGGCCAATCTCACTAGTCAGAATGCAAAAGAACAACCCAACGACAAGAAGCAACAAACTACGGGTTCGATCCTGTTCAAAAACGTCGAGTCTGCTACAGCAATTGTCAATTCAAAATTGACATAATCTCAACATCTGTGATGGTATAATTTTCGCTCATTTATATTACACTCTGTGTACATATTTCACCTGCTCTGTTGCATAAGCATGCTTCGTTGTATATAATTTTGGTTTTGATGAATCATTTTTGTTATAGTTTGAGATTCGATTTAATTTGGTTTTAATTTAATGGATCATCGAATAGATATGATTGTCCAAATTTAGTTCGATGCCCTGTTGATAAGACAAGCTGTTATATTTCTAAATAGACTGTTGTTAGTA
>JZKD02S1813706.1:478448-488632 GCA_000966675.3 Picea glauca
TATTAGATTGTTTAATTTCAGTAATATATATTAGATTGTTTAATTTCAGTTAGCTTTCTTTCTTATTCATAAATCATAAAATCAAAAAAGAAATCCTTGGTTGTCTCCGGGCAGCGAACACATGAGTTTTGCAGGTTTTAATCAAATCTGTAGGTTGTTCATAGTGTATATTTGTGAATAAAGAATGACCATAGCTGATAATTAAGTAGTTGATTTGAGTTATTACAATCATAAATAGTGTCTTGTATATATACAATAGTTAGTAGTTTATAGTTAGAATAGTGTAGTTAGTTTAGTTTGTTTTATTAGTTTCTAGTTTCCTTTATTTTAGTTAAGTTTCTTGTATTTAGTTATACTTTAGTTTGTTTTATTTAGATTAGTTAGATTTCTTAAATCATATCATTTCTCTCTGGTTTTCATAGAATACCTTAGAGCGGCCAACGGAGCCGTTAAACTCGTCAGGGTGGTCCATTCCAAACGGCTTGGGTTATTTAGACAACCCCGGACCGGTTCCACTCTCCCAGTCGACGGACAGTCAATTTCGCCCGTCAACAAGTAGATTAGGATATCATCAATGAAAACCAATACAAATTTGTCCAGAAATTTTTTGAGTACATTATTCATCAAGCACGTAAAAGTGGCGAGGGCATTGGTTAACCCAAATGGAACCACCACAAACTCATAGTGACCATACCTCGTCTTGAAGGTTTTTTTGTGGATGTCTTCATCCTTAATTTGGACTTGATGGTATCTAGACTTTAATTCGATCTTCGAGAAGATGAAAGCACCTCCCAATTGGTCGAACAAGTCATTGATTCTTGGTAAGGGGTACTTGTTCTTTATGGTTGTCTTATTGAGTTGTATCTAATCTATGCACAGTCAAAGTGTGCCATCTTTCTTTTTCACAAACAAGACGAGCGCTCCCCACGGAAATACATTGGCCAGTCGGATGTAGCCTTTGTCCATCATCTCCTTTAGCTGTAGCTTGAGCTCAACCATCTCTTGAGTACTCATCCTATATGGTGTTCTAGATGTTGTCACTGCTCCTGGTGCAAGTTCTATCAAGAAGTCAATATCCCTTCTCTAAGGTAAACCCGGTACCTCTTCTGGGAACACGTCCTTGTATGCTCTTAATATGGAGTGGTCCTCTAGGTTTGGTTTGTTATCCTCAACAGATTCCAACACCTATATTGCATATAAGGGACACCCCTTTCTGCAATATTTTTTTATTTGAAGGGTTGATATTTGTCTCACTGAGACAGGCTTCTGAATCCCTTAGAGGGTCGTTTTTCTCCCTTCTTCGTTTACACATTCTAAAGTTTTATGATAACATTCCAACTTAGTTTTATAAGCAGCCAACCAATCCATACCAATCAACAAGTCATAAGATCTAAGGGGAAGTATGTTAAGGGTCGCTAGGGTGGGTAATCCACCCATGATGAATTGACGGGCCAGTATGACCTCTGCCACTTTCCTTTTGGTCCCAGTGGCTAGTCATACCAACCATAGCTTAACATGTCTAACTGATTTTAGTTTACACTTATCAACAGTCTGAGGGGCTACATAACTCAAATTAGAACCAAGGTCAATTAAAATAGAAACTAGATGGTTGGCGATCATGCCTTCCAGCTCCACTACTGAAGCTTGGTGCTCGGCTTGATTATTGTCCAAGGTTGCATAGAGTCGTGGCATCCTCTTAGCCATATCATTGACGATGATAGCTTCTTGGATATTGTAGACTCTCTTATTGTTCCGTTGTCTATGTGGGCAGTCCCTCAACCGATGATCTTCTCCACAACCTCAACATTTTAAGGGTTCTTTCTTTAGGTTGTCAGTGTTTCCTAGGATTGTCTTAAAAGTTTTATTTCCACTTTGAGAAGCGAAATTTTGTTGATGCACACTTCTAGTAGGAAGGCTCATTCTAGAATCCTTTCCATAGTTTTTAAATCTTGAGGATTTAAACCCCTTCTTCTTGAATCCCGGACTACTCCTCTTCTTCCAGTCCTCGTGAGGTCTTGTCTTATTCTTGAACTGTTAGTAATAATACCTCATCTTTTGAATGGTTTCTTCTAAGGTATTTGGTTCGTCAAACTCAATTATGTCCCGGTAGGTTTGAGGTAGCCCATTAATGAATCGTTTCATTTTCACCTTTTCATCTTTTATGCAAGGTACATACCTCAGTAGCTCAAGAAATTTATTGACATATTCATCTATGGTGAGCTACCCCATCCTGAGTTCATAGAATTCCTTAGTCATCCCATCCATGTATTTCTCTAACAGATACTGCTTCCTGAAGTATTTCTTGAACTGTTTCCATGACAAGTCCTTCTCATGGACTCCTTTCACATTCCTAAGGTCTTCCCACCAAATGGAAGCCTTTCCATTCAGGTTGAAGATGGTTATTCGAGCCTGCAAATTTGCATAGTAGTCATGGACTCTAAAGTACTTCTTTAAACCAAGCAACCAAACTTCAACCTCTTCTCCCTTCTTAATATCTCCATCGAAAGAGGGTGGTTTGGCTTTCTTGAACTCTTCAAGATAATGAATTTTGGAATGCTTCCTCTTCTTTCCTTTCCTTTGGGAATGTGAACTATCTCTGCTACTAGAATATCCCTTGGAGTTGCCAGCTTCCTTTCTAGAGGACTATGCCGATGAGTGTCCCCTGCCTCTAGGTTGGGACTTATTTGAGGTACTTCTCCTAGTGTGATCACTTATGGATTCATTTTCTCGTATCTCGGGTGGACTTTGACTTCTCTTCTCATGTCGTCAGTCCACATGACTGGTTGCGGATTCATGCTACAATTGCCTCTGTATGTCGGATAAGCTTTGTAGCAAGACTGCGTTAATTTTATGTTTTTTTTTCTTTCTCCTTTATCAATCTCTCATTGTCATCCTTGCAAATCTGTAATTCGGACCTGAGACTCCTTAGATTTTCAGCTAGATCCGGAGGGGTTTCCACCACCCTCCTTTCGTCAGATTCTTCGTCTCTATTATGGGAGCCATCCCCCACTTCATGACACATCACCATCCTTTAGTCTTGAATTTTTCCCGTGATTTACTAACAGATCGAGTGCTGAAAAAACACTTATTGTTAGCTAACATTCTATTAGTTTATGAACAATACAGGATTCAAATTTATTAAATGCACACACACAGTAGAAAGTTTCATTCTTTTCCTCATAATTTTTTTTTTTTTTAACCAGACATCTTTAAGAAGGAGGCAAGATAGGGCATCACTCTTAAAGTACTCTAAATATGGTCTTTGAGCGACTCGTCCATGAGCCCAAGTAGGTCTAGTGTTGTAACCATGATCTGATACCAATTTGTAACACACCCACTACGGGGCATAAATTTTTATTTTTTTTGTTCTCCTTAAATAATCAAAACCTCCACCCATGGTCTCTAATTTGGAAATCAAGGGCCTAGCCCCCTTTTTTTTTCTTCAACGACCATCGCATATGACCATAGCTATGATGAATGCTAAGGCCACATGTGCCTATTCCGACGCTTCAGAACTTTGGGCTTCAGGAGTTTTTGATTCATCACACGTCAATTCCTTCGAACTCTGAAGTAGCGAAGTTCTGAGTTGGCGCAAAGGGATCAACGATCCCTACTCTCCCTCAAGATAAACGACCCTTAATGAATTCGAGACTTTGGGCTTCAGTAGAATTCGAAACACCTCCTTGCAAAACTTTCAGATTATTAATCCTCCGAAGTGCACCATCTGACGCCATGTGTCCTCAGAGTATCGATGGCTCTGATTTACTCTGGAAATCCATGCTTCGGGAGTTTCAAACATTCCTGCACCTTTTTCCTCCAAAGTACTTCATACCCGGAGTTACATATTGAGCGCCACATGTCCCTCATGATCGACGGTTATGATCTTCTTCGGGACTTCGGTGTTCAGGAGTTTCGAGCACTCCAACTCTTTTCCTATGAAGTACTCCATACCCAGAATTCTAGATCAGGCGCCACGCGTCCATCTATATCAATGGCTCAGATCCACTTTGGGACTTCGGTGTTCGGGAGTTTCGAGAACTCTAACTCTTTTCCTCCAAAGTACTCCATACCTGAAACTCCAGATCAGGCGCCACGCGTCCACCTAAATCGACGGTTCAGATCCACTTCGCGACTTCAGCATTCGGGAGTCCTAGATGCTCACACCACCTTTTCTCCCGAGGTGTTTTCTTCCGAAGTTAAGGATATTTCACCATGCATCCCTCTCATTTGACGGTGGGGGATCCACTTCAGGAATCTCTCTCTACTCCACGTTGCTTTCTCCTTGCTTCCAAAGTACGTGATCTGTTGACGCGTGTCTTCCACATATTGACGACTATAAATTACTTCGGCTATTCGAGGCTTCGGGAGTTTGTCTCACTCCACACTTGGAAACCTCCTAAGTGATTTTCCCCGAAGTCTCTAATCTATTGACATGTATCTCCTACCGGTCAACGGAAAGGATCTACTTCAGCTCTTCGGATCTTCGGGCTTCAGAAGTTCAAGCTTCTAAGCACTCATTTCTTCCAGAGACTCTGATCTATTGACATGTATCTCCTGGCGATCAACATCCAGAACCTACTTCGAGTCTTCGTTGATTCCTCTCTCTTCTTGACGACAAGGGACTTCGGGAATTTGGCAAGTCAATCCTCTTGTGCACCCAAAGGTTAAAACTTGTGCACTTTACTTTAGATCGGATGACTATCGTCCCTTTTGCACTCAGATCCGATGGTTAGGATCAGTTCCTTCTCAGCGCTTCTCCCCTACTTCCCTGGACATTGTTCTAACGGTCCTGACTTCTCCCCACAAATGATCTAAGGGTTGTTGTCGCTCCTACCCCTAAACTTTTGAATTCTTATGAGCTTTTGACGGAGATGTTCAAAGGCCTCAGCCTTCATTCCTCCTGTGAGCCTGGCTATCTTGGGTCTCGCCTTCATTCTTGAGAACATTATCTCTTCTAAGATTTTCGATTATCTCATAGCTTCGAGCTCCAAAGGTTTTGAAACCTTCATGAGCTAACTCCTTTTTGCGCAGGATTCCTAGACCCAGGTCATGTGGACCTTCAAATAGCTCTTGGGCTATAATCCTCGCTCTTAGTCAGGTTTTTTGTTAGGGACTTAGGCGCGAGTTCAAAGTCTCCTAGACTGTTGGTCTAAAGGGAGATCCTTCCCAACTCACAAAGCTTTAAGCTCTAAATCGGGGCAAGGTAAACTCGTGAGGTTACCAAAACGGTATCTATGCCAAGAGGCTTGCTCTGACTCTAGAACAGTGATGTAATTCCCTAGGGAAAGCGCTTTCGAGTGATTAGATTATGGCATATGGAAAATCAAGAAGAAGTATAGGTTCTCAAGGGAGCGAACACATACTCATAACTTAATCATTTAATACATAAACCATTTATAAACATATTAATACTCGCATGCATCCATTATTTCCAATTCAAAGCACAAGGCAAGAAAAAACTTATCAGAACCATAAGACATGATGTGACTGTTGAAAGGGGTGCTTGTTTCCTCCCAACCATAGGCTCAGTCTCTCCCAATGGATTTATAACTGGCCACCTCCGATCTTAGACCATGATGCTTTGAGATTCAATCTCTTCCTTCCATCTCAACGGAAGTTAGGGACGAAGGTTACTCTCCTTCTCCTAATACAGAAACAGATAGGGACGAAGGTTACTCTCCTTCTCATGGCTCAGTCCTTATTTTTTGTGATCAGAACTCACTCTAATTCAGTCCTTGCTCGGACCAGAGAAATTTTTCTCTTGTCTCTGCACTCTTTGCAAGTCTCCCCTCTACCCACCAAGCTTCCTTTCTTGCCTTCCTCGACAAGATTGTGTGTGGCTTGAATTCCCAATCCATGGTCAGGTCTGGAAGCCTTATGGATGGGCGGTCTGCCCCATCCCCTCATTAACTCTTGAGGAGGTCTTCCCACCTACCAACCCGACTGTAATTCATTCTTGGGTCAGAGGGTTGTTATGATCTGAGCAATTAATTCCAGCAAGGTATTGGTTCAGTGGAGGTTAATGCAACTATTCCTAGTCCCCTCCACCACCTTTTCATAGCATTTGTGGTCTCTCTTAGCACATCCCCTTTTTACCAATCATGCAACACGTAACCATTTTCTATTAAAATAACAGAATTCATCGACCTTTTATACAAAGGTCCATCAAATCAAACATTCACATTTTTAAGCTTGCCATAGTTCCTTGGCCAATGGAGTTATATTTACCAACTGGGGGAAACAGGGTGTTACACCTACCTCAATGATATCTTTAAACTTGGTGACTAATTCACCCTCTTCATTGTTTATGTTCCAAATGGTATTTTGGTTCTTTCTCATATTTGTGTAATTATAAAATAATTTTATCTTTTCATCACCTTGGGCCAACCCATATAGTTGAACTATTCTAGTGCAATTCAGATTCCTCCCGTTGCATGATCTCTCTTTTGTTGGATTCCAATCTCTTAATTATAATATTTTCTTCTAAGAATATTCCACTCACATTGGACGTAAATAAAACTTCCTAAATCCTCTTCAATATTCCAAATCTAGCTTTGAGAACCTTTATATTTTACCTTGGCCCATTCAATTGTTCTCTTCTTTAATATTTTTAGATTATCACTAAATTGAAACATTGTAGTTTCCTTGAGACTCACATCGTGATGCTTCCACTCATCCTAAGCCAACTACTGAAATTCCAAGTCTTTGAGCCAAAATGGATTATACTTAAATAGTCATGGGGGGTTGTCCTATACTCTTCCAATTTGGAGAAAAAATGGGACATGAATGAAAACTCTTCCCTCTCCAATCCATGTTTCAAATCCCTTTCTACTTCAACAATTACATTTTAAGCCAAAATTAATCTATCTAATTGTTTTGAAATCCCTCCCACACCTATACAATTATTTTTCCAAGCAAGCTTAAGGATTAATGGTTCCAAATCACAAAGGATTGATTCCTATCTTATGGAGAAAAAAATGATGAAGGGATCCATTCTTCCAATCTCCCCCCATAATTCACCCTAGGATGAAATGAAACTCATGTCTCCTCCCACAATGACATTATCCTTTCTAACTATAAGATCAATAAAAAAAGCATCCTATAATTCGTTCCTCATCTAAAAAGGTCCATAAATGTTGTTGAAATTAAATACTTTACCTGTACAAATCATTGAATGGATTAAAGTAGTGTTCATGAATTACAAGGATTCATACCATCCCAACACCAATCCTCTATATATTTTCTTGTCATTGATAGCCTCAAAATTCCAATTAGGGAAAGAAGCCAACAAAAACCTCTTGGCCTTGGCTACCTCTAAAATAACATCTTGAATTAACAAAACATATATCTTATGTAGACTGACCATTGTCTTTAGGGATTTTCTCTTGTGGGTGCTCCCTATACCCCAAATTTTGTAGGAAATAATGATCATTTGAAACCCTTTGGGTGGGTTGTCCCCACTCTAAGGGTCCCTTGGATAGTCCTCTACTTACTTGCATGAAATTTTCTTATTGCTTGCACCTTGGCCTAGTTGAAGATGGATTTACTTCAAGGTCCCAACTAGGGGCCAAGGTGATCTTGACCAATTCATCCTTCCACTCCCTATTCATCCGCTTCCATACCTTTTTTCCTTGCTAATCTGAGTTGATATTTTCTATTTTAAGTTGGTGTGAATTCCTCATCTAATAAGTAGCATTGATGTTGCCAATGCTGTCAATTGTCTTCTTCCTGTCTACCTTCTTCCCCCTAGTGTCCATGCCAAGACCTATTGACTTTATTATCACATCTCTATCGATCTCTTTTATTTTAAATGGACCATTATTTATCCTCTTGGGGGATAGACCTTGGCATTCATGTAGAACCCCCATCCTAACCATTTTGAAGCTCCAGATCATTATCAACCAATGTAGGCACATATTTGTCCTCATTCTTTTTTGGAGTTCTCCCTATTTTGAATAATATCTACAAAGGTTAAGGCCTTAGGGTCAAGGCTAAATTCCTCTTTATTATCATAATGACTAGCCATCAACCTCTCCTCTTGGACAGTATCTAAATTGTGTCTCTTCCTCGACCTAGGAATGGACTTTGATTCCCTAGTTATACCTCTCATAATTATATCCACAATAATTGACGTAGGTTACTCTATCATTGGCTCTAGGTACTTACCTCTAGAAATTATTATTGAAACTCCTTTCACTCTTGGAGCTAGAGAATCCTCCTACGTCTAACTCCCCTACTCCTTTTCCACACCCTCCTCTTCTATGTCCTCCTCAACTAGAGTAGCCTTCTTAGGACAAGGTCCTCAAAGATGTCCATTTTTTATGACAAATGGAGCCTCTCAAGGACTTCTAACACATTCGATATCTTTTCTATATATCCCTCTCCCAATATGAATGTCAATTCCCTCGAGTAGCCCATAGTCTGGATCTATTTCCACACATATGTTTTCCATGGAAGTTCTATCCAAATTCTTTGTCTTCTCATCAATGTCTGGCGTCCTCCCAAGCTTATTGCCAATTAGGGTGAGAGCCTTTTGCAACCAACTCAAAAGGAAATGAATGAAGTTTGATCCACAATTCTTGTATATCTACCCTTCCTCTCATAGGATCAAATAATAGGGTCCACTCCTTAACTAATAGGATTGTGTTATCCCAATACCACTTGCCCCTCAAAATGGTTTCCTTGTCCTTGGAAAATTGAAAAACAAAGGTTGTCCACCCATAAGTCAAGAGATGATAAATCAAGGAATAACCAAAGTTGTTATTTCTAGGCCCTATTGGTACAAATGTTCGTAGATTTATTTGAGATCAATGGTCCATGGAATTTCCCTACAAGATTCATAGACAATGCATCTAAAAGATTACCCTCCTCTTTGGTCACACTTCCTTATGGAGTCCTTACACCCTTTATAGAATCCTTACCAGCTACCAACATCCTTTCACCATTCTTTTGTAGTTTAGGGTTAGCATCCAAATAAGGTTCTATCTCCTATTCTTTGGTAACTCTATCAAAGATCACCACCAACTTTGATCGGATGGATGAATGATTTCTTTGCATGGGAGAAAGGTTTTGTTGAACCCTTTCTCTACCATCATTGTCCAATCATTCCTCCTCATACCCCCTGTCATTTCCAACTGATATCTTGACCTCTTCATCAATACCATTATCTTTAATCGTTGTGTCCACTACCACTTCCTTCCACAAGGTTGGGTCATCATGGCATGGCATTCAAGGAGGTATTAATGACATATTAGCAATAAATAAAAAAATATTGCATATGAAACAGATGAACTTAGAAGCAGATGAACTTAGAAGCAGATGAACTTACCTTGATATTAGTGTCACTACCCCTTCACCTTTGAAACACATATTGTTCATAAACCTTAGTTCCTCCATTTTTTCCATCCTCCTTAAGCCTTAGTTTTGTATTCATTCACCTAAAACATAGTTACCAACTTAATGAAGACTGTGACCTCGAAATGAGAACTTTGGCCTAAAAAAACTATATTTTTAAGTCAAAAACACCAAAATCAACCCCCAAATCAAAAAGTGGCGCTATCGGTAGCACCCTTTTTTTGTGGGTAGTTAAAATTCTGACTTGTTTGAAATTGCAACCTTGAAAATCGATACCATTGCAGACAAAAACCTTAAAATTGACCCTTAAATCGAAAAGTGATGTTACTTAGTAATTTCGGTTTTTTTGTGTGTAGTTAAAATTACGACCTAATTGAAATCGTGGCCTAGACGACTTCTACCATCACAGATAAAAACCTCAAAAAAAACTTCTAAATTATTACTTTGAAAATTATGTTCTTTTAAAAAATGAAAAAGTAATGCATGTTTTATAAAAAAAAATCATAATTCAATTTTATTCTTTTTTAATTTAAGAAAAAAGTTGAAAAAAAAAACAATTAATATTTAAAAAAAAAACGATTCTTTTTAACCCTAAAAACACAAGATTTAAAAGAATTTTTAACAAAAACAATTTTGTAAAAAAAAATTTTAAAAACTGAAATACAATAATATATATCAAAAAAAAATTAAAAAATTAAAAAAAATACACTAAAACTAAAAATACAAAAGAATAACAAAAAAAATATTTAAAATTGAAAATTAAAATCAAACCATATAACAAATTAAAAAATATTTAAATAATTAAAACAAACTAAAAAACCTTAAAACAT
>JZKD02S1813706.1:521742-533466 GCA_000966675.3 Picea glauca
TTGTCAAAATCGAGCAGAAATTCAAGCAGAGGAATAAGCAGGAATTCGGGTCTATAAATATACCACAACAAAATCATGTTAAAGGAGGCCCTAACTCACAGAACAAGGGAAAGAGAAAGGAAATCCAACCTCAAGACAACCAATCCAAGCCACAATAAAATAAGGGTAATGGGAATTCAAAGAAGGACATTAGAAATTGGTGTGAGTTCCACAAAATCCCTTGGAATAACATTGATGAATGTCTCTCGAAATAGTCATTGTTGGTCAAACTTAAATAAAAAGAATCGGAGTCTCGCTCAGAGTATGATTCAGAGCAGTATAAGGGAAAGTGGATCATCGATGGTGAACTCGGTGCTACCATCACAACCACAAAGATCCAACCAGAAGAGTCAAAGGAGCTTGAGGAAGGGTGGGGGCACCTCTTCCATTCATAGATGTGGGTGAAGGGGACCCCACCACATTTCATTGTTGATAGTCTGAACTAGGAGAAATTGATCTCATTCGAGGTCATCACGATATTGATATCGTCGACAATGCCATACCCCCAACCATACACCATTGGGTGGTTGAGAAAAGGACAAGATATTTGTTTCAACCAACAGTGTCGCCTGTCCTATAGCATCAAGCCCTTCAAAGATGAGGTATTGTGTGATGTTTTCCCACTTGAAGTTTGTGATGTTCTTTTAGGAAAACCCTATATGTGGAAGCACCATGTTGTCTATGATTCCTAGCCTCGTAGTTTCATTGTTACTTTGGGAGGTCATCCCTACAAGATACCAGAGGTAGTTTCAACTACTATAATTTCATTTATCTCAACAAAACAATGTCAAAATTTAATCTCTTATACTACAAAAATTTTCCTCTTCATGGTTTGGTTAGAAGGTAAATGAAAGGTCACTTCAACCACCACAACTTCACCACAGGGTCTCTCAACATAGTAGAAGTAGGTGGACAAGGTTGTAGAGGAATATAAAGATATATTTGCTTCAACTATAAGGGTGCCTATGCACTGTCAAGTCAAACATTCCATTGACTTGATACTTGGTTCTCCCTTACCCAAATGGTCCAATATATAGGTGCTCCCTTCTGGAGAATGAGGAAATAAAACATCAAATTATCATTTGAAAGGGCCACATTCGACCGAGATCCTCACCTTATGGGAGTCCAATTGTGTTCGTGCAAAAGAAGGATGGAACATGGAAACTATGTATTGATTATGGAGACTTGAACAAAATCATTTTCGAGAACTAATACCCAATCCCTCAAATTCATGATCTTCTTGATCAGCTTAAGGGTCCCAATTTCTTCAATAAGATTGATCTGAAGTTAGGCTGCCACTAGGTTTCGATAAAACAAACTGATGTATGGAAGACAACCTTCAAAGATAAAGAAGGCCTTTTTGAGTGGTTGGTCATGCATTTTGGCTTAACTAATGCTCCAACAACATTCATGAGAATGATGGATGGTATATTGCAGTCGTTCACAAACTCTTTTGTGGTTTCAGTCGGACTTGGGTAGAACATTTGTAGCACATCCAGTAGGTCCTAAGCACCCTGCGACAACACAAGTTATATGTTAATATGGATAAATGCTCATTCAACATGCATAGAATTAAATACTTAGGATACATCATGGATGAACATGGGGTGCATGTGGACCTAGCCAAGACCTAATCCAGCCATGATTTCCCAACCGCGATGAATCTGACAAAGCTCTGTAGCTTCTTGGGCCTCACTAAATTCTACCATAGGTTCGTGTTGAGGTTATCTCATATAACTTGGCCCTTAATTCAAGTGGACAAGGTCAGAGCTAGCACCAAGTTTGTCTAGTCTAAGTCATAACAAAAAGCATTCTAGGATCTAGAACACTGCCTCTGCTCCATACCAATCCTCATGTTTTCAAACCTACAACAATCATTTGAGATTGAGGCAGATGCCTCTAACTATGATATCAATGCAGTCCTCACTTAGCAGGGACATCATGTGGTCTATCACAGTGAAACACTATTTGATGTTGTTCTCAGATATCCCACCTATGACAAGGAGATGTACTCCATTGTGTGGGAATTCCAATAATGGAATCATTATATTATGGGAAAGGAAACAATCATCCACACTAATCACAAGCATTTTCAATTCATGTAGACACAAGGAAAGTTATAGAATGACCACCATTGGAAGTGGTCCACATACCTGCAAAAATTCCACTTGAACATTAAGTACAATAAGGGAAGCACCAAATATGTTGTAGACTGCCTTAGTCAGCCCTCGATTATGGTGTTAACCATAGTTCTTAACTCTTATAGGTGCAATATCTCTGAGTGGCCACAATTATACAATAGTGATTTCAAATTTGTTTCTACGTATCAGACACTTAGCACAAGCAAACAAGTTTTAGACTTCCACTTCCAGGATGTAATCTTCTGTTATTTAGGGAATCTTTGTGTTCCTACAAGTGAGAGTTCAAAGATAATTTCGGAGGCACATTACAGTCAAGTGGTAGGGAACTTCAGTGTGGAGAAGACAATAGGAGTACTTCAGAAGTATTTCTTCTAGCCAAAGCTTCGACAAGATGTCAACCAGTATATCAGGTCGTGCATTTCCCATGCCATCACTAAACCGATCATCAAGAAGCAAGGTTTGTACACTCCTCTCCCTACGCCAAACAAGCCCTAGGAGTCAATCTCCATAGATTACATGTCAATTTTTCCCTCCACCAAACATGGTCACCATCATCTCTTTGTGGTTATCAATTGATTCTCTAAGATGGTTATTTTGGCACCATGTAAAAAGAGTATCACAGTTAAGGCCATTGCTAGGCTCTTATTTGAGTATGTTTGAGTTAATTTTGAGCTACCACAAACCATTATTTTAGATAGGGATAGTAGGTTCCTCGGTACATTTTGGTCCAACCTATGGTCTCTAATGGACACCAAGTTGACCAAATCGACTTCCTTTCACCCCTAAATAGATGGACAAACATAAGTGGTCAACAAGATGATTGTGCATATCCTACACATGTACAAATCCAAACATCCACGTACATGGGATGAGATCCTTCCATATGTTCAGCATAGCTATAATAGTTTCATCCATGACTCTATTGGACACAACCCTTTTTAGGTGTGCTTGGGATTTCGACGATTGGTCCCCATTGATGTAGTTATTCCCATTGTATATTCATCGATAGAGTCCTCCCGCACTCATACCGAGGTAGATATAGAAACTAATTTTTTTGAACAGATCCAACACCTCCAACAACAAGTTCATGATATCTTGTTGAAGGCCAATGCCAAGTGAAGTAGCGACATGACCAAGATCGGGTTCCACACAAGTTTTGTGTTGGTGAAAAGGTGTAGTTGAATTTGTATAATTATCACCTTATAGTCCCCTATATCAAGCTCAGACCACTATGGTATGGGCCTTACACCATCACAAAGGCTATGGGTGAAAATGATTTTGAATTGAGTATTTGTCCTTTCTTTGGCTTGCATCTAGTATTTAATGTGGAGCTACTTTGACCATAGTTCCCACCTCTGTTGGACACCTTAGAGGTGGTTGAGAAATTGGCCCCTATAAAACTCCATCTCAACTACATTGAGCAAGATATAATGGATCGAATCATGGAAACCAAGGTGAAGGGCACCCACCAACATAATATATAACTTTATCGTATTGTCAAAGCAAGAAAGCTTCTTTAGCAAGGCAAGTGGCTCACCAAGTTTTAGATTCAACAAAAGTTTCTCCATATATTGCGAGAACTTGACACAATGGGGATCATTTCTTCCTAAGGGGGGAGGACTGATATAGATGGATATTTGTGGCCACCCACCTCTTACACTGACTCAACACGGTTTTCCATCTTGGCATTTTGTTATGATTTTTTGGATCCTAAACTTTTGGGGTCGTTATGAGGCCCTAAATGATGTTTTTTGGGAAATTCAGGGGTCTAGGTTTGTCTTTGACACACGTAAGTCATGCCACAAATTGTAGTTTTAGTTATATATTTCCAACAAGCTACCATGTGTGCCAAATAGATATTGTATGCCAAAGTTGTGCCCCCAGGAAGTTGATGTATTAATTAACCACCTTGGGGCCCACAAACCTTTTGTCACTTCACCTCCTAGGGTCCGGGTTTTGGACCTTTAGGGTTCTTTCTTTATGTTAAAAGGTCATTATTTCACCCCTTTGTAATAGAATTTTGCAAATGAGCGTAGCTTACATCTCTTTGTCTTTAGAGATAAGTTACCACCATTCTAGCCAGTTGTGTTCTACAATATTCTACTATTTTATTCATCAATAGAAGTTGGGTTTTCACTATACTATTATGCTCTTTGTTATATTTGTGTGTGTGTGTGTTTTCTCCTTCCATGCTTTTCATTTCGTTCCCTATACAACCCAGATCACTGCTCCCCAAAAATAGTTTCTAAAAGAACACCTTTTAATATTCTTGCTATGATTTTTGAGAAAATTTTATACAAAGCATTGCAAATTGAGATCAGTCTAAACTCCTCAAATGATGCATGATAATATTTTTTGGAATTAGGGAAGTAAAAGGTTTATTTGATGGATCCCAACACCTTTCCCGAAATCCTCAATTCTTCTACAACTCTTAATAGGTATTCTTCTAGAAAATCATTGAAACCCACATAAAAGTCCATAGAAACCCATTATTTTTAACTCCCCTTTCAAGACCTCTACCATTAAGTCCTCATTCATTTATCCCTCAACCATTCTCAAAAAATAAAGTTAATTTTACTATTTCTACGATATTAGGTCTACTCAAGTCCTGATATAATCTTTTGAAAAGAGGCACCACAATATTATAATATATGTAAAGCTTCTTAGTGTATTTCCATCCTTTATATTGCATAATTTTGAAAAAAAAAATTATTCTCATCCCCTTGGGCTAGCCATAGAGCCCTATTATGCATCTTCCACTTGGATTCCTCTCATGCTTGTAGGTTCCTCTTAGTTTCCTTCATATCTTTGATCTTTTTTCTCTCCTCTTGAGTGAAGACTCCAATATAATTCAGATCAACACAAGGTTGGTATTTTTCTTTCTGTGTCCCTTAATTTTTATTCTAAGGTCTATTACTTTATCATAGCCCAAACCAATGTGAATTTTTTTAACTTGCTTTAGATTGTCCACAAACTGGTAGATTGTTGAATTCCCCATCGTTGGAGAGTAATGTCTCTATTCTTCCCTAAAAAAATTGACAAATTCATTTCCTTTGAGCCAAATTGGATTGGATTTCAAAGGGACCATTGGTTTGTTCTCATCCTTATTTATTTGTAGGAAAATTGGGGATTAATCAGAGAAACCACCTTGATTGAACCATGACCTACTTCAGTTTGATTTCAATACCAACTGCTCTAAGGCTATGAATCTATCCAATCTCTTTGAAATGGTTTGTGACCATGTTATTTTATTCCTCTATATTGGTTGTAATTTGATTGGATCAATATCACAAATATTTATGCTTTGAATGTTATGAAGGAAGTATTATGCTAGTGGGTCCATCCAAGTAGATTCTCCCTAGACTTCCAATCTATGAGTGACGAAGAATAAGTCACCACCCAAAATACCATATTATTGCTTAAATAAATTATGATCAAACATGGAATCCCAAAATTCCTTCCTATCACTATATGGCTTGCATATATTGACCAAATAAATGTCTTTCCCTCACTCCTTTGAGAGAAGTTCCAACCAATTATACCTGCATCAAAAAATGAGGAGTTTAGCCACTAAAAAGAGGCATTCCACCTGATGACTAACTCCACAAATTTACTATCAGAATCTAGAGCTACAAAGTGCCAATTTAGCAAAAAAGAGGAAATAGTGTTTTTTGCTCTTTCTTGGACTAACATGGTTTCTTAGACCAATAGAATATTTTATTTACTTTTTTTGAGTAAACTTTTGAGGGATAGTTTCTTTTTTTTAGGTGCTTGGATCCCTAGTGTTGATGGAAAGGATGATCACTTAATCATCATTTTAGGATTCCCCCCACTCAAAGGGCCCCAAATTTTTTGTTGACCTCTTTTGTTCTCAAGCTCAATGATTTTCTAGGCTAGCCTCAACATAGATTTCCTCTCAAGTACGAAATATTTGAATTCATGTCCTTAATTTGACCCAAACCTATGGCACATGTCCCAAATTATTTTTCTTCTAACACTACTTTGGATGACCTCATATGATATCTGGAGGTTTTTGACATTACTATAGTACTCTTCGATCTTTTAGAATTTTTTACTCCAAGTTCTAATTCCACACTGTGTTTGCCAGAAAGGTTTGACTGGTCAAATGGAGAGAAATTGGGGAGGATATCCTAGGGATATGGGGAAATCAAACCATTATTCTTGTCTATATTTACCTTGGAGGTAACTTATTCAACTTGATCCTTCTCACCGCTTGAGAAGCAAGGATCAATTGAATTTTCCTTGAAAAGGATGCTACAAGGATTTCCTTCCCCAAGGGTTCTTATGGTATTATGATATGGGTTTGAATCTCTTTGATATGATTAAGCATAAGGAGGAAGATAACATAACCAAAGGGATCCATATCCCTTTACCCGTCCTTTTAGGGCCCACAATGTCTTCCCTAGAAACACTTCCTAACCCAAAATCCTTTAGAATGGGAAAAGTATTGGATGGAGATGAAAACTTACTCAAAATCAATGTAGAGGACTTAGTTATGATTTTTGTTCCATGCACCATGTCATTTGTGAAATTTTCCTCCCATGGAGACCCATCTACTGCCTAGTGAGGAGCATTTGTTCCCTCAACATATGAGCTTCCATGGCCCAACCTAGTCTTTCCCCCCAAGAGATGCATTGGATCATCGCCAAGTATGGAACCCCTTTATTCTAAGGTGGGAATTCTATAGGAACTCAGAGATCCTACCTTCCAGATTGGTGAAAATTATATAGGTTTGTGTCATTTGAAGGAATCCATATTTATGTACTAATTTTTTACCATAACAATGTTAATAATTACATCAAAATGGCACCTTAACATAGTCCAAGATTTATGTATAGAACCTCTATAGAACTATGCCCCTACTATAATATCAACCTTGTTTAGAAGAGAACTCAAATACATCTCAACTAGGATTAGAGCCACTATCCTCACCACCAAAATATTGATTCTTTGTTGAACCCTAGAAAAACATATATGCAATTGCTAACTTCTTTTAACAGTGTCTCATTCCACAGTTCTAGTGAAAGCGACTAATGTTTAATCCAAAGAGTAATAGTAGTGATACATTTTGACCTTGAATCAAATTTGGGTGACTAGTGTTTGAGGAACATAAGTGAGGATCCCTAGAACCACCTTCCTTCCTTGATCTTTATTGAATCATTCTTACTTCTAAAAACAAAATCCATTTATCCCTTAACGAGAATATAGAAAACCAATAAGCAACTAAGGAGACTTGACTAGACTTTCCCAACCCATTCTCTTATGGGTTTCCTTACCATTGTCCTTCCTAGTAATCTACCAATCAAATATTTGTCTTCCATTGTGATTATCTCATTGAACATGATCTACTCCACCACCGCTAATTGCATTTATTCTTCACTTAGCTTTTATGGACCTCTTCTTTTTTTTAGCCTCAGGATATTTGGAAGCTAAAACTCTACCTCCATAGAAAAGCTTCATAGCTTATTCTTTGAAGGATAGATCCTTTCGTCTAGCCTTGTGGAGGTGAGTCTAACTTCTTGCAAACCTTTTATGAGGAGCAAAAATTTGTCTCTTCCACAGATAAAATCTAGTATAGTAGGTACTAAGGGTTTGTAGAAGACTGAAGTGGGTTTACCACTGCTAGTGGATTCACCATAAACTTGAATATAGGGGTTATACCTTGAGTATGCGCCAGTGATTGGAGGGTCTCCTTCACATTGATACATCGTACCTTCATTGGGTTGACATAACTCTATGTTTGTGCCTTCACTGCTATCTCCATTTCCTAGAGAGTTCATTGGCAAGGGGGGCACTTCCCCTAAGATATGATTCCTCACATGAGGGGGGGAGGGAAACTTGGTATTACTTGCCTCTATGACCTTTATTCTAAAAATGAATCCCTTGTCACATCTTTTGTTATCAATTGGCGAGTACAAGGTCCTTTGAGGAGACAAGAACATAGGAGAATATTTTTCCCTATTCCAATATGCTACATTGTCCATATCATATCTGAAAATAGATAGGTTGCATGGGTCCTCCCCATACTCTAGAGCTTCCTCCTCTTCCAACTTCCTTAACATTGAGTTTGTCCACTTATTAACACACTCCTAACAATTTTTATTACCGAATCACTTTAAAAGTGATAGATTTTATATCCCATGTATAAAGAGAATAAATAAGGATATTCACTTCATTTTGGTTCATGCCAATTTTATTAATAATTAAATTATCTCAAAACATGTAAAGGGAAAATACAAGTGAATTGGGTATGGACATAGGCATTGTTTAAGCATTAACAAAAACATCCTAATCTCAGTAAAATCTAACAAATAAAAGTTATTTGAGTTATGAATAATTCGTTGTAGGAATTTGAATTTTGGTGTTCTAACATTTGGATCCACATTTGAAGAAAAAAATTGGTTTGTGTCAAAAATTGTTAAATTTCATGGATTTTCTCTATTTTTTGTCTTTTAATTGAGATAAATGTTGTTTTTTCAATTTCATATTAGTAACATCAAATAATCGATGTCTCTTTGTGTATCATTAAATTTAACAAAGTCAAATATCATTAAATCGATCCCATGTTGATTAATTGGCGTGATTAGTAAATTTGTTTACCTTAGAATGAAAATTGACAAGTATTTTATACTTTCAACATTTATAATAGATATTTTTTCTATGTTTTAAAAAGTAGCTATGAGAAAGCAACCATTTCTTTGTCTATACGGTTGGGATTAAGTGGCATACTAAGAGTGGTAAATTTTGCTAATTTTACTATATTGTTGAACTCATTATTCTCCCCATAATCAAAATTTATTTTGAGCAAAATTTGTAAATATTATTTGACTTCTCTATTTGTACCAATGCCTAGGTTGAATATTTTGTTGAAATACAAAAAAATGTCAAATAACTCTAACTCGGGCATTGATATAGCTAGTTGAGTGGCTTACATGGAGCAATTAATCAAAGACGCTTTGGATCTCATCACGGTTATTGATATTGATAACTTTGATAATTATGTGCATACATTAATCGTAAAAAAAAATCTAGGAATGATTCTAAACTTCATACTATTGGTGATGGGAAATGTTATTGTCATTGCACGAATGTAAATGCTTATGGAGAAGAAGAATTAACAGGTCAATTACTAGAAAATATTGCTTGAAAATGGGCACCTACAGGGGGGAATTGAATATCCCCTCTTGGTAAGATAGAGGAATCATGTTTTTTCTTCATTTTTAAAAGTTCCAAATGTTTTAATATTCCAATACTATTTATATTTTCATTTTTGTAATTACAAAGACAAAAGTGCCTAGGCTTGAAATCCCTGACGCTGCAATTTGTAGAAGCAATGATGAGGGTGATGGAGTTTAATTTGATCCTATGGAAGAAAACGATGATGCTATTATTGAGAATTAAGTGATAAATAGGTTGATCCACAACACCTTTGTTGCCATGGATGAGGATGCACCCATGGACGAGATCTATGATCATATTCAATATGTATATTTTATTGATAATGCACAAAAACCTCTATACAAAAACTCAAAGACAAGTCTTCTCTCTACTATTTGAAGGCGTTGAAAGGTATTTCAAACATGTGTATGGCGCAGATCCTAAGGTATGAAAGATAGTTCTTTGTATAAATACAAGTTTTTGTCTACTTTTTATGATTGTAATATTTACGAGAAATATCTACTATTCAATGCATTAATTTTTTTTTTTGTATATATTGTTAGGTGATATTTGTTTGAAATTGCACATCAGAAGATTATAGTAACACATCAAACTCAAAAAGTACACAAGATATTACATGGTAAAACCCTCGAAACCAAAACATCCATGGAGCAAAGCCAAATTATTTCTCAACTCAATCAACAATGTACAATGAGGATCTAGGCCCTTTTATAGAGTGGATGAAAACAAGCTAACTACTCTTTTATTTGCATTTCATTGAGCCACAATTTAACTAGTTATCCCTAAAATAGATTAATACTCCAAGTTAAGCTTAATTTAAGTTGGGATCCATCAATGTATAGTAAAATCAAGATAATTTAACTAAAGTAAGTCAACCTTATCTTCATAACTCTAATGTTTTATTTTTTATAATTACAAAGTTATTTATTGTGCATATTTTGTTTTTTACAGAAACTGGAGAAGATTGTATTTATAAAAAGGCACAACCAAGGTCGTTGAGTACAATGGTAGATGTTGGTAAGGAAGATATTCCAATTGAATATTTCTACCAGTTACAAACAAAAATGTTCCTAGATATCAGTCAAGCGAAACTAGTTCCAAAATTGAGACAATTCAAGAATGGTGTTACACCGCTTTACTAAGGCATACAAACTTTAGAATTCTACATTACTGTTCTTTTTTTATGGAGTCTTCATCAGGAGGTGGCTCCAGAGCCACGTTCAAATATGTGAGAGCTTCACTGGAACCTGGTCTGTTGTCGACCTCCTCATTATGGCTCTAGACTGAAGAATTTGTAGAAGTGTCTCTTGCGTCTATCCTAGCTTGCATCACCTCCCCTTTTCGACTAAGGAAATCGACTTCATATTGAAGTTTTCCTATGAGCGTCTTGTTCTGAGAAAATGTATCCAATGTGAAGGAGAGGGTTGAACTGTGAGAATCAATTCTGAGAGAGAGCCGATGAGTGGTGGTGAAATTATCATCCACCAATTCGTCCTCCAAATTCTCTCGAGCTTGTTGCTGACCATTCTCATGAGCCATGGAGAGAGACGAAATGTTGGGACCAGAGACTGAAGAACCAATGCAAACCAAATTGAAGTTACCTAGTTTACCAGAAGAGCCACACCAAACTAGGATTATCTTCTTCCAAGACGACTGAATTGGCAGAACTCTCTCGCCCCTTGATAATGTCAAATTTGAAACTAGTAATTTCATGAGAGGAAGATGGATATGGAGAGAATTACATTCAGTGTAATGGGGAAACAATATCAAGCTTTTTATTTTAATGGAGCTTCGAATTACAAGGGTGCATGAATGCAGACAACTACGGATTATCCCACGGATCAAATTTCCTTCAGACACTGAGATGGCTTGTACTTGATGAGTCTCCATGCAAAACATCATGATGACAACCTTTTCGTTTATCCTTAGTTCAATTTTTGTTATGGTTGGTATGTTGCAGCGAGGTACAATATGCCAAGGAGTCCCACGAGGGACATTCACAGAGAGACCATTCTTTGCCATGGACTGGACTGCAGTTGAGCGTGTCATACAAGATCCCACTAGCCAAGAGATAGTGGGAGTACGTCCCTGCTCCTTTAAATTCACTCCCAATATGCATGTACCTCCAGGTGTCTTCCGACGAAAATCTTGAAGCCAGGTGTCACTATGATGAAGAGGGTCCAAATCATTATGGTGGGGCTAGAAAGAGGACCTGCCCCTGGGACTTTCATTGTTAAGCCCTAATATTGGCTCATTACCCATTAATTGGGGCATATTATATTAGTAATGTTATTTTATTTATGTCGACTTTAGGCCATTAGTTGTAATTATACCTCCTAGTCTC
>JZKD02S1813706.1:537127-557519 GCA_000966675.3 Picea glauca
AAAAGGAGGTTGCCCCCTCGAAGAGGCTTATTATATGAAATTATCTCTTTTTCAAGGCGTTGAGTACTTTTTCTGAGGTTTTTCTATGCTATATTGGTATTTGGTTCTTAACATTCATATTGCCTGATTTTCCATTTTTTTGACTTCTCCGTTGTTTCCACAGAGAATGTGGAGGAATTTTGCTTGAATGGGGGACATGAGCGATTTTGTCCTATCTATAATTCTCTTTATCCTAGTGTTCTTTGGAGTGGTTCCCATAACACAATGGCAAGTTATATTTTTTGAATCCCTTACGATTGTGATACAATTCAATTGTTGTGCTTGGATGAATAAGACCCCTTGATAAATTGCATAAGATTCTACCATATTGTTGGAATTTATGCCCAAGTTCCAAGAGAAATCTATCAAACGTTGTCCTCTAGGGTTGTACAACACCATGTTAGAAAAATAGGATTGTGGAGAAATAAAATAAAACAAATGAGGAAATAAAACATAGAATATACACAATACAATAGAGACACAGATATACATGGTTCACCCAGTTTGGGCTATATCCACCAGATAAATTGTCAGGTCCTTCCTTTATTATTATCCAGCAAATGAAGGGATACAACCTACAACACAACCGTTGTAACTTCCTCTTCTTTCTCTCACAGTCTCATCACTCAAAATATAATATTTGCAATGATACATAGTCGCAATACATTTCCCTCATAAAAGAGGGTTACCTTCTAGGGGAAAAAACCCTAACATAACTTCTACCATCATATCTGTGACCTTATAATGAATGGTCCATATTTACTATGAAATTACAATATACATTTACAAGGCAATTTTTCCTTCAGGGGCTTCACCCCTGAACCCTCGTCGGGGGCCCTCTTACAATGGGGGTAACCCCTCCCTGCACTCCCCCGCATGGAGGAGTGTACATTCTTTCGTGGTGTAAAGTCTTAATGGGGTATAAACACAACTGAAAACAAAGACCTCTGAATCAAGAAGATAATCAAGCTCCACAACCAAAAATCTCCCACTTGGAGACTAATCTCAACAAATCCATCGTTGTTGTATTTGTTGGACTATGATCCTTCTTGGACTTAGAAAATTTCTCATATTCATCTTCAAGCTCGACAACCAACTGAAACTGAGCATGAACACATTTTCTCCCTGGTTACTCCCTTAGTTAAAATGTTTGCAGGATTCTGGCTAGTGTGTATCTTTTCCAACTTCAAATGTCCATTTTCCAAGACAGATCATATGAAATGGTACCTGAGATATATATTCTTAGTCTTCGAATGGAAGGCTGAGTTCTTTGCAAGATGAATGGCACTCTCACTATCACAGTACAACCTGATATTCTCTTGCTTCTTTCCCAATTCCTCCATAAACCTTTGTAACAAAATCATCTCATTACTAGCCTTTGTAGCAACAACGTACTCTTCCTTTGTTGTTGAAAGTGAAACAACCTTTTGCAATTTCGAAATCCAACTTACTTTTGTTCCACCTACAGTAAAAACATACCCTATGGTGCTCCTCCTACTATATTTATCACATGCCATATCTGAATCAACATGTCCCTATAGAAAAGTGTCTAAAACTTCAAAACATAATGCATGAGTAGCATTACCTCTCAAATACCTGAGAATCCACTTTACTGCCTCCCAATGTTCTTTACCTGGATTGTTCATATACCTGCTCACAACTCCCACTACATGTGTAATATCTAGTCTTGTGTAAAACATCGCATACATCAAGCTGCCAACTGCTGATGAATAAGGGACCCTAGACATGTATTCTATATCCTCCTGTGTCTTGAGACACATTTCCTTAGTTAATTTAAAATGGCTAACCAAAAGTGTACTAACTGGTTTTGTAGTCTGCATTCTAAACCTCTCCAACACCTTCTCTATGTACTCACCTTGAGAAAATGTCAATTTTTTATTTTTCATGTCTCTTGTTATTCTCATACCAAGGATTTTTTTTGCAGCACCCAAATCCTTCATCGCGAATGAATTAGCTAATTTCTTCTTGAGCACATTTATATCTTTCATATTAGACCCTGCAACAATCATGTCATCTACATACAATAGCAAGATAATATAGCTTCCATTTTCCAACCTTTTAAAATAAACACAGTGATCAAAATGACATCTATTATAACCTTGTCCTGTCATAAACCTGTCAAACTTCAAATACCACTTCCTTGGAGATTGCTTTAGGCCATACAAGCTCTTCTTCAACTTGCATACCAAATTCTCCTTTCCTTTGACCTCATACCCCTGTGGTTGTTGCATATAAATCTCTTCCTCCAAACCCCCATGAAGAAAAGTTGTTTTTACATCTAATTGTTCAAGATGTAAATATTCTACTGCCAAAAGACTTAAAATAGTCCTAATTGAAGTCATTTTAATAACAGGAGAAAATATTTCATCAAAATCTATACCTTTTTTTTGTGCAAACCCCTTTACAACAAGTCTAACCTTGTACCACTTTTTACCTCCATCTTCTTCCTTCAAATTGTAAACCCATTTATTATGTAATTCTCTTTTTCTTGAAAGAAACTGAACCAAATCCCAAGTCTGGTTATTTACCAGGGAATCCATTTCCTCTTTCATTCCTTGCTCCCACTTCTTTTTTGTGTCTACCTGCATTGTCTCTTCATAACATTCTGGTTCACTAGAATCAATCAACAATAAATAATACAATGAAGGAGAGTATCGTTCAAGGGGTCTACTTAACCTAGTAGATCTTCTAACAACACTTGCAAGAGTTTGAGGTACCTGTTTCTCTTATTGTTGTACATTTTGATTTTCTGGTTCCTTTGGAATTTCTTTTTCAGTGATCTCATCAAGCACTGTGTATTCCGATTTTTCTTTTTCTTGTATCTTTCCCTGCAACTGATCTTTGTACATGAACTTCCCATTGAATATGGCATCTCCACTCCTAATGATTTTGTGATTTTGATAATCCCATAAGCGATAACCAAAATCATTAACACCGTATCCAATAAAGGTACACTTCTTGGATTTTTCCTCAAGCTTTGTTCTATTTTCTTTATCAATATGGACAAATGCTTCACAACTGAAAGTATTCAAAAATGAATAGTTTACCTTTTTACCTGTCCATGCCTCCTCTGGAATTTCACCATCCAAAGAGCTTGAAGGTCCTCTTTTTATTAAGTAAACAACAATATCTACAACATTTTCCCAGAACTGTAAGGGAAGACTAGCATGCAATCTCATACTCCTTGCACACTCCATGATTATCTTGTTCATCATTTTTGACACACCATTTTCTTGTGGTGTTCCTGGAACTATCTTCTCTCTATGAATCCCATGGTATGAACAGTAATAATCAACCTCATTTTTGCAATATTCACCTCCATTGTCTGAATTGAGACACTTCAACCTTTTTCCTGTCTCATTCTCAACCAAAGCTTTCCATCTCTTAAAAGTATCAAAAACATTAGATTTTTGTTGAATGCAATAAACCCAAGTTTTTCTAGTTGCATCATCAATAAAAGTAACATAATAACGAGAGACACCAAGAGATGATACCTAAGCTAGTCCCCATACATATGTATGCGCAAGCTCTAACCTTTCACTCTTCTTTTCTTTTCCGACTCTGAGAAGTCTAACTCTCTTCTGTTTTCCATAAACACAATGCTCATAGAAATCCAAATCAATTTGTTTAAGATCTGGCAACAAATATCTTTTGTGAAGTATCTACATCCCCTTCTCATGTGTCCAAGCCTATGATTTCACAGTGATGTATCCACTCTTGTAGAAGCTAAAGAGATAGAAGAGTCAATATTACTAGTACATAAATACAATGTACCTACCTTCTCTCCTTTTGCTATCACCAATGATCCTTTGGTGATCTTCCACATCTTATCTGTAAATATGGATATACAACCTTCACTTTCCAACTGCCATGTTGAAATCAGATTTTTCCTTAGATCTGGAACATGTCTTACCTCTTTCAAAAACCATTGGTTTCTATTCCTTTTCTTTATTTTTACCTTTCCCATTCCAACAATTTTACATGGTGCATCATCACCCAAATGAACCTATCCAAAATCACCTTGAACATAATATAGAAAATGTTTCCTATGGGGTGTGGCATGAAATGAAGCCCCTGAATCTACTACCCAAGACTCATAAATATTATCTATAGAAAGAATCAAAGCATCGTGTAACACATCACCTGTTACATTTGCTTTCTGATTGTTCTCTTGTTGTCCATCTCTTTGTTTCATTGGAGTTGTGCAATCTTTCTTCAGATGTCCTTTCTTCCCACAATTCCAACACTCTATCTTTCCCAGTCTGGATTTGGATCTTACCTTCCTATAATTCTCACGATTCCCTGAGCCCTTTCCTCTATCCTTTTGTCTTCCCCTGTTCTCCATGTTTAACGCATTACCTGATGTCTCACCTGTTCTTTTCCGTCACATTTACTCACTAAGGATAACACCAACAACATCATCAAACTTTAAAGTATTTGAACTAGAGATAGAGTTACTTACAACTATGACCAAGCCATTCCATCTTTATGGAAATGAGCACAAGATTAGAAGATCCCTGACCTCATCATCAAAGTCCACTTTTACAGAACTTAGCTGATTAGTAACCATATTAAATTCATTTAAATGATCTACAACAAACCCACCTTCTGACATCTTCATATTAAATAATATCTTCATTAGAAATACCTTATTGGACACCGAGGTTTTTTCATACAATTTAGCCAATGCGTCCATCAGCTCCTTCCTTGTCTTTTCTTTCGAAATATTGAAAGCCATCAATGCTGCCAGGCTCAATCGTATCGTTCCTAGTGCCTTTCTGTCAAGAACCTCCCATTCTTCATCCTTCATGGTCGACGACCTCTTTGTTATTCCACCCAATGGTAGGAATAGATCCTTCTGATATAAATAATCTTCCATCTACATCTTCTATAACTGGTAGTTTTGGCCGTTAAATTTCTCGACCCTAAACTTTCCCTCTTCCGCCACTGCTCCCACTCGAACCAGGAACCCTCTTTTCCTAAGAGTTACTTTTCACTCTGATACCAGTTGTTAGAAAAATAGGACCACAGAGTAATAAAATAAAACAAATGAGGAAATAAAACACATAAGATACACAATACAATAGAGACACAGATATACGTGGTTCACCAAGTGTGGAATATGTCCACTAGAGAAATTTCCAAGTCCTTCCTTTATTATTATCCAACAAATGAAGGGATACAACCTACATCACACCCATTGTAACTTCCTCTTCTTTCTCTCACAGTCTCATCACTCATAATACAATATTCACAATGATACATAGCCACAATGCATTTCCCTCATAAAAGAGGGTTTCCTTATATATCAATAAACCCTAACACAAGTTCTACCGTCAGATCTGCGACCTTATAATGAACGGTCCAGATTTACTATGAAATTACAATATACATTTACAAGGCAAATCTTACTTCGGGGGATTCTCCCCCGAACCCCCATCAAGGAATGCTTTCCCCCAGACCCCACAGGGGAGGTAACCCCTCCCTACACTCCCCCTGCATGGAGGAGTGTACATTCTTCTGGGGTGTAGAGTCTTCATGGGGTATAAACATAGCTGAAAACAAAGACCTCTGAATCAGGAAGATAATCAGGATCCACAACCAACACACCCCTCTCACACCTGCCTCCCCCAGGTTTCATTTTGATGCTCCATCAAAGCAAAGGAAATAGTTTGCTTGCGACAATAACCATAGATTGTTATCCTAATGTGAAAATTGAAGCTATCAGCATGATTTTTGAAGAATTTTAGGAGAGTGGTTGGTTGAGAGGTTAAATTTTTTCATCCAATTCTCTTCTAATTTTTCCAAGTGATCCTTTGTCGACACTTTGAATCTTCACGAGGAAAATAACTCTCCCAATTTACCTAACGCATGAGAAACTACTGAGGAGGGAGAAGTCGTTTTCTCTATAAAGATAAGTTTGTTCCTTTCCAACCATATTTTCGAACATAAAATTTTTATAGATTCCTTCCAGACGTGATGAAAGGTTGGATTTTTGGAGAAGGAGCCTTTATAGACTTTACTCCATTTCCCAATCAAGACTCGACAATTTGATGGCCAAACGATTTGTTGAGTTAATTCAGAATGGACTCTATGCAAAACTTGTTTGGAAAAATTGCAATTCAGGAAGAGATGCTCTATAGTTTTGGAGTTTTGTTTGCATAGGGCACATCTAAAGGGCCCCAATAATCCTATTTTAAGAATATTTTCCCCTATCAACGATTTTTTATGGGCTAACTATCAACCAAATATGTTTATCTTAGGTAACCCATCTGCTCTCTAGATCTCCTTCCAAATGGACATTTTTTCTGGTAGTTGGGATTGAAAGAGAAGAATTTGGTAACCTTCCTTCACTGAGTAACCTACAACACCCCATCCTCTGTTATCCTTCTGTTGGAGATGCACTAGGGAAGATCCATTTATTTTCAGAAGGAATAGGCGTGAGGCATTGAGAATATTTGGGGGTACCTCTCCCAAATTCCACCCCTTCCAAGATCCATTACTATTCCATTCTGATATGTGAGAGATGAGGGATTTTCCTTGAGAAGTTATCCAATCTCATAAAGAATCCAAGGAGGTAATGTCAGATAATATTCCCGAAGTTGAAAAGGAGTCATCACAGATCTTGATTTCTTTTCCATTCCTTGGGCACCAAAAGAGATGGTCTCGCAGAAGTGAGAGAGAGCCACTTAAGAGTTTCCAGATGGGAGACCCTATTTGATGTGCGGGGGAAACATCCATGCATATTTTTCGATTTCTTTTTAGGTATTTGTAGAGAATTGAATTATTCCACCAATCATTGTTATCTGAAACCAGTTGCCAGAGGAGTTTTGCACCTAGCACAATATTTATCTTTTTCGGATCCCGGATTCCCAACCCACCATTCTCTTTAGGGGCGAAAATTGTGGACCAATTGACCATATGGAATTTTTTTTCATTCTCTTTCCCCCTCTGCTAAAGGAATTTACGAATTAATTGAGTCATTTCCTTTTTTATCTCTATCGGAGTGAGGAGAGATGAGAATTAAAAGATTGGGAAGGAAGATAAAACTGACTTTACTAACACCACTCGGCCCGCTAGGTTCAACCAGATTGCTCCCCAAATTTTGAATTTATATTTCTTCTTTTGAAGGATAACTTGCCACGCTTCCCCTGGGAGAGATTTTATACTGATAGGAGTGCCTAAATATTTTAAGAATTTCCATTCTACTGAAAAAGGGAACTGTAAAATATTTACAATTCTTGCTAGGATACTTGCTTTAATGTTCCAAGCATATATTTGGATCTTATGTTTGTTTATGGTTCCTCCCAAGGCTTCTTTGTACTGATATAAGACCAATTTAAATATATTGGCCATAGTTTGAGATGCTCCACCAAGCAGCAGACTGTCATCGACAAAGTGGGAGTTATTTATTCTTCTGACCCCCTTTGCTATCTTCAAGCCTGGAATGTTGCTTGTTCTTCTTTCATGTTCTAGTCTTCTGTTTAGAGATTCTGCCATGAGGAAATACAACATTGGGGAGAGTGGAAAACCCTTCCATAATCCTTCTGTGGCTTGGAAGAAAGGAACATGCCTTCCATTCATTAGAGGGGCTATCCAAGGGGTGGTAATACAGGCTCCAATATAAGAAATAAAGGAGTAGTTAAAACCAAATTTCTTTAAAACTTCAAAAAGGAAACTATGCTGGACTCAATCTAATGCATTTTCCATGTCTATTTTAATGACCATACCTTTTTCTTTGTTGTTAAAGTTGGAGTGGATCGCCTCCTAGACCAAGGTGATGGTGTCCCAAATCTATCTTTTTGTGACAAAGCCACCTTGATTTGGGAGAATGAGTCGTGGAAGCAAATGATTTAGCCTATTTGCTATGACTTTTGCTAAGGTTTTGTAGGAAACATTGCATAAAGAGATGGGGTGATATCTATCAAAGGAGATGGTGTTTTTGTCCTTGGGGATCAAAGCTAGAAAATGAGTGTTGGTAACGCCTCCCATCCTACAGGATTTTTGGACATATCTGATCATGTGGATGAGATCTAATTTGATGATAGTCCAACAATTTCTATAAATATGTAGAATAAATCCATCTGGTCTAGGAGCTTTGTCTGGATCAAACTGATTTATAACAAATTTGACTTCTTCCACTGCGACCTTCTTATTTAATTATGTGTTGTTGTTCTCTTTTATCATTTGTGAAATATATTCAATGAACTACTTACTAAGATCTTGGTTGTCTTCTCCTTCCTTGGTATAAAGATGATGGAAATGAAAGATTGCTTCTTTTTTTATTTCCTCAATGGAATTAATTAGGACCCTTGATTGCATCTTGATTTCCTCCACATTATTCCTGTGTTTTCTAGCCTTTGCCTTCTTATGGAAGGAGGTGTTTTTATCCCCTGCTTGAATCCATAGGGCCCGATATTTCAGTCTCCAGAGCATTTCTTCATTGTCGAGAGCCTTCATATACTTTTGGAAGTATTATTTCTCCTACACAATTTGACTGTTATTGATTGCTTTAGATTCCATATCTTCTTGTAATTCCTCAAGATGCTTTTTTCATTTTTCTACTTCTTCCCTGGGTTTGTGGGGGGAGTTTTTTTATCCAATCCTTGATATATTTCTTAGTTATTTTGAGCTTTTGTTCCCAAATGAAAACCGGGGACCCATCCACCTAGTTCAACCAAATAGAAGAGATCAAGGGAAGGAATTCCTACGATTCCAACCAGAGAGGGTTGAACTTAAAGGGGATTGGACCAAGGTTTTATGCTTTATCAAAGGAGATAACTATTTGGCGATGATCAGAAGGACCCCAAGGAATAATTTGAGAAGAGATCTTGTTTGGAAGAGAGAGTAGCGAACTGTGAATAAGGAATCGGTCCAGTGTAGTTGTTATGTGGCCTACTCCTGTGCGTTTGTTACTCCACGTATATTTTCCTTGGCTAGGGTGGACATCAAAGAGGTCCAACTCAGTTACCAGATATTACATGCGTTCCATGAAAGGATCCCTTACTATGGAGCCTCTTTTTTTCATTTTGGTGAAGAGTTGTGTTGAAATCGCCAGCTATGATACAATTTTTTTGAAACCTAGCTTCTATAATCCCCATCAGAGACTCCCAACATACTACTTTCTCCCAATAGTTCTTAGGCATATAAATATTAATGATAGGATAGATGATACATGAGGGAAAATGTTTTAGTTGGACCAAAACCCGGTGAGTTGATTCCAGTCTGTGTTCTTCCCTGAATACCGTGGTGTTCCATATTGTGCAAATTCCTCCTGGCACTCCTCTTGAATTTAGAGCTACTCCATCACTTGCTTTCCAAATTTGTTGCATTTCTTGAAGGGCCTTTGTTCCTTGCATTTTAGTCTCTTGGATTAATAGAATTTGGGGCTTTTCTAATTTGATTAATTTTCCCATAGCTTCATGTTTTTCTCTTTGTCCCATTCCCCTACAATTCCAGGAGACTACCTTCATTACTTACTTGCATTTTTGGTTTCCCCCCTTTTGTGGTCTAAGTATGTCCCTTAGATCTGGGTGTTTTTCCTAATTTCCCATGTTTTTTGAATACTTATTCAAGTGTGGTGGATTCCCAATTATTTATCTTGGTTTGTTTATTTTTCCCTTTTGGGTTATTTGTTTTCCTTCCCACTTTCGATGCTTTGGTGCTTTTGGAGATTTCCTGGTCCGGGTATTCCCTCAAGTCCTCCTGGATTTGTTCCGATGGATCAGGAACAGGGGAGATCAATATGGGAGAGGGATCCTCGAGGTGGATGAAGACTGGATCATTTTTCTTTGATGGGGAAACTGGATCAGAGTCATGTTGGCTCTGAGTATATTCTATTGGTTCCTTTGAATTTACTATTTCTGACTCCATATTTTCAAGAACTACATATCTATTTTTACTTCTTTCTCTGTTGTTGTTCCCCATCATCGGGTATTTCCCCTTGAGTGGAAAATTAGGTTTGGAGTTTGCTTTGTGTTCTTGCGGCTGGGGTCCATAATTATTTGTAGTTTTCTTTCTTTTGGCTTGTTTCCATTGTTCTTTCTCTTTTTCTTCAGGTTGATCTATCTTTTTCTTGGGACATTTTTTTGTGAAGTGTCCATACTCATGGCATGTTTTGCATTTAAACGAGAGTTGTTCATAGTCGACTATTTGAATATAGGACCAGTGATCTAGGGTGAGATGGATGGCCTCTGGAAAGCATTTTTCCATATCTACGTATACACATAGATGAGCATAGGATTGGATACCATCTCGTGGTTTGGCACGATCAATGAATCTACCCAGGGTATTCCCAATATCTTTTAAGGTTTTAGCATTCCAACAAAGGAGGGGGAGGAAGGGAAGATAGACCCAAACAAGGACTACGAACCGGAAGCCATTTTTTGGAATAAAATCTGGGGTCCATTTGTTCAGATACATTACTCTTGAACCCATGAAATATGGACCATTTCTAAAAATCATATCTCTATCAGCTTTGTTTTCAAAAAGAAAGACGTAGAATCCCTTACCACATAAATCCGAGGAAATTTTTCCCTTTATCATTTTCTTCCAGTTCTGATCCATCCATTGCATCATTTCTCTTGGAGAAGGCCAAAGACCCAAAAACTGACTGATCAAACCATTTTCCTCCAAACAAAGGGAAAACGAGTGGGAGGAGGAAGGATGAACTAGCTTCGGGATCTCGTCAATCTTCTTGACAAAATGAGACTGGGGGGGACTTTCGCAGACTTCATGTAGGAGGTGATGAGGGAATGAAATATAGCGATATCGGGAGGATGCGGAGGTTACAAGGGTCTCCTCCCCCCAAACTAGAGGCCATGAGAATGACAACGACAAACCACGAGGAACCCCAGATAGGTTGCAAAGATAAAAAATGGAAAAAAAACATTTCGGATTTGAAATTTATATTTTAATATTAGATGTGCACAAGTGATTAAATAATATGCACCAACATCCCCCATTTACATTGAATTGGATTTGAGAGGAAGAAAGTATGGATTACATGTTATGCCACCATAAATACTACTTTCTTCACCCCTCACAAGGATTGAAGATTGAAGAACTTAGCATCAATGAGTGGCTTGGTGAAAATATATGCAACGTAATCTTTTGAACAACAAGTTTGCAATTCAAGAACTTGATCATGAAAGAATTGTCATATGTAGTGCATATGGAACTTAGTGTGTTTGGTGCACTGGGGCTCAACTTGATCACATGCAGTGTTGATGGGACTTTGACTATCGTACCAAAGAGTTGTAAGCTAGTTTTGGGGAAAACCTAACATTATGGGAAATTGTTGCATCCAAAATCATTCTCGATCGACAATAACATTGCCTTTATAGAAAACATAGGAATAAAATGCTACTTTTTATTGGACGAAGTGACAAGACCCAAAACAAGTTAGAAAGCGTAACCAAAAGTAGACTTCCTATCATCAACATCACTTGCACAATCTAAATTTATAAATCCCACTAAGGAAGAGGAGACCCCTTTAGTATCCTTGACTCCAAACTAATAATCACCCTAAATGTAGCAAAAGATATGCTTTGTTTCCTTCCAATGACTCTCTTGAGGATCCTACATGAAATGAGAACCTAAACTAACAATAAAGGAGATGTTTGGTCTAGTATGGGTCAAGTACAAAAGACTTCCTACCAATTGTCTATACAAAGTAGGATCAACCTTGGGAGTTGAACACTTAGAAAAAAGTTTGACACTTGACTGAAAATGAGAAGGGGAGGACTTGAAATCTTCCATGTGAAACTTGTGAAGAAGGTTAAGAGCATACTTAGGTTGGGAGACAAGGTCCCCTTTTTGAATTGTTGGATTTGAAGACCAGGGAAATAATGAAGAAGGTCTAAGTCAGACATCTCAAATAGGGAAAAAAGACTAGACTTCAAATGAGTGAGTTGGTAGTGATTAATCTTGATGATAAGTATGTCATTGACATAAAGAAAACTGATGAAGATGTCACCATTTACATTTTTAATGTAGACATTGGGATCATATTGACACCTAGACAAACTAGAATCAAGAAGGAAATTGCCCATATTTTTATACCAATTTTGGGGAGCTTACTTGATACCATAAGGTGACTTCTTAAGCCAACAAACAAGAGGATTCATTCTAAGTAAAACCGATATGTTGTTCCATGTAGATCTATTCATTCAATTCCCCATGTAGAAAGGCACTTGTGATGTCCATTTGATGTACTTCCCAACCTCATGAAGTAATGAGTGAAAGAACAAGTAGGATTTAATCCATTGCAATTGGGGCAAATTTCTTTTGAGTAATTAAAACCTTCAACTCGAGAGAAACCTTTGGAAATAAGAGGGGATTTGAATTTTTCCATGCTTCCTTATATTAAAAACTTAGTTCTATAGACCCATGTGTAATGAACAAGTTTGTAATCTTTAGGGAGAGGAACCAAATCCCAAGTGACATTCTTCAATAAGGAGTGCATTTCTTCTTCCATTTAAGTAGACCACCTAATCCTTTATAGGTTTAAGGATATTCAGTCTTGATGTGCTTGGCTATAAGTGCTAAACCAACTAGATGAAACTAATATTGAATCTTGTAAGAACCAATCAGATCACCAACTGATGTACCATCGACATCCCTTGTTTTCTAGACCCAATTTAGAAGAGGATCGACTTTATGTGCTAGATCATCCTATTATAATTGAGGAGAAGTAGTTAGATTATCCACTACATGATTATCATTTGAATAAGGATCATCATCCATAAAAGATACAAGTTCTAGACAATTAGAAAAATAGAAAAATGGAAAAGAAGAAGACATAGACATGTAGGCCAAAGAGTGTTCATAAAAGAAAACATCTCTTTGGAAGATAAACATTGAAATTTGGGGAACAAATAGCCTATAGGCTTTAACATATTTACAATACCCAAAAAAGATACATTGTTCACTTTTAGGTTCCATTGCTTTATGTTTTTCATATAGAATATGGGCCCAAGCTTTATAACCAAACACTTTGAAATGACTTACATCAAGCTTGTTTATAAACTGAGATACTTCCAAAGTTACACCCATTACTACCTTAGTATGAGTATGATTCAAAATATCATCAACACAATTGATCGTTTCAAACCATAGTCGAGGGGATAAAGTTTTACATTGAACCATACAATTTTCCATTTCTTTACATATGTGATTTTTACATTTAACTATACCATTCAATTTTGTTGAATGCCATGTGTTGAGAAAAAATCAATGATTTTTTTTATTGACATATTATCTGCCATTAGTAGTTTGAATTCTCTTAATTAGATATTCAAATTGATTTTCAACTAGTGCTTTGAAAGTGATAAAAAAGTTGGAAACTTAACCTTTTAATTTATTGAAAGGCATAGTCTAAACGTTCTACGTTTTTTAGTTTCTGACAACTATCATTTGAATTCGACAATGAAATTGTTGGTGAGATCACAATTTTGCATTGCTGAAATCACGCTTTAGAATGCATAAATCAATTCAACACCCTCAAAAACTCCCAGGGCACCTGGAATATGTAGTCCCAACCACTGAAATCTGCATTTTTCTAAATTTCTAATTGGAATTTAGGCAAAACTCGACGAAAAAAGTGCTTGGAAAAGGGTAAAAATGTAGAATGTTTAGACTACATCTTATTGAAATAAACCCATGGGTACCTAGTGTAATCATTAATGAATCTGAGAATGTAGTGGGGAATGGTCCACTTATGCCAATGTGAACCAATCTAATGGTTCTTGTTCTCACCATGATTGGATAGATGGATATGGATCTTTGTTTATAATTACATAGTGCACAACCTTGATACACACTAACATTTCTAGAGACAAGGGGTAGGTCATACACCATTTGGTGTTTTGAGAGTTGTTGTCAGTAGTGATAGTTCAAATGACTAAATTTCTCACCCCAAAGTTTACTCAAGTCAACAACATGGGAAAATAAGATGATGGTAGGAAATGAGGGTTTAAATTCATCTTGTATAGCCTTGAAGAATCATTAGCAAGGCCATAAGCTATTACATGCGTTGGAGCCTTTGGAATTACAACATTGTTTGTTGAAAACTTAACAATTTTGTCATCATCTAAATGAGTGATTTGGTAAATTGAAATCAAATTGGTTGATATAGTAGGAACATAGAAAACATTGTAAATTTGCTTGTTAGTGAGATCTATAGTTACTTCTCATACAACATATAAAGATGAACTATCACTAACAAAATATGTCAGGTTATACAATCATCAATACTGGAAAAAAATCCCTATTATTGGCCATATGATGAGAGGTCCCCGGGTATAAAATCCACTCATTGTTAGGAGTACATTCCATAGAAAAAATAGCATGAGATTTACAAGGAGAAGAAGAGGAGAAAGAATATAATTGAATGTTAAATTTCTTCATGGAAACTTCCAATGCTTTCATCTTCATCCAACAATTTGTATAAAGATGCACATCGTTGTCACAAAAAGAACAAGTCTTGGGTGGATTTTTCTCTTTGGATTTGACTCCCTTGTTGGATTATGGTGGAGGAGTCACTAAATAAGACTTAGTGATATTGGGTGGTTTGGATCCTTTGGATTGTTTCTTAAATGGTTTGGTGCCCTTGTTGTTGTGAACAAATAATTTTTTCTATTTGGAACCTATATCAAGTGCACCCATGTGCAAGACCTTGTCTTGCTCTCTTGTTAACTATTAAAAAAAAATATCAAAAGTGTTGAAAGTTGTAGCATTGGACATGTACTTCCACGTTGGCATGTGTCTAGCACGTGGAAGTCATCTAATGCCTCTTAGAACCTTAGAAGTTCATTTTGTGTAAATGAATGACCTTTTGTAATTAATGGAGGTTAATTAAGTTAAAATCCTAAGTTATTGGCTTTAGTAACTTAAGTGAAAATTAACTTAAGTCATAGCCATTAGATCTAAAGTGAACAAGAGATTAGATCTCAGTCGTGGATCAATTTGGATGATATCTATGGTTTTGTCTTAGGGTTTGATTTGGTCTAATATCAAGATTATAAAAAGGAAGCTAAGGTGAGAGGATAAGACACACATGAGATAGAGACTACACACACACAATGAGCTTTCAGGTGTGTGGGTGTAGGGATTTGTGGGAAAGAGACAAAGGGACAACAAGGGAAGTAGCAACCTTGAGGTTTGTGAGGTTAGGATAATTCTTGTAATTGTAATTTCGTCAGAGGGGTCATTTTTCCACGACAAGAGCCCAAATTAAAAATAAAATCTCATAGAACTGGTTTTCTTGCGAGGGTTTTTCCAAGGGTTGGTTACCCAAATATCTTGTGCAATTGTCTTTTATGGTTTCCTGATTTATTTGCTTCCGCTGGATATTTATGTGTTAAGAACCTAGTTGTATTGTGATTCAGTAAAAAAAAAAATTTATTGGAATTAACAATCAGGTGCTAGGTTCAGAAAAGTTAACATGGTATCAGAGCCTAGACTCTGAAGGTGAAGCCATATTGCACGGGACCAAAATTTTTGTAGGATTTTTTTTAAGTCTTAGTCTGCAGTGAATGGAAAATCCAAAAACCAAAAATAAAATAATAGTAATAAAAAAAGAGAAGAGTACATATTGCACGTACTCGTACGGATCCATACGATGTACATATCTACTTCAGAGAAATTAGATCAGGATGTTAGCAGACGGATCATTCTGGCTATGGTCGTGGAGAAGGATTCTGGAAACTATGTGGAAAGACATCTACACAAATCATGTGGTTGGGCAATAACAAGCCAAAATATAAGTCATTGGTTGAGGATTGGTAGCCACCAACAACTGATGATAGTATTGGGAATATCCACAGGTAAAACCAACTGTGGAAAAGATCTGGGTTGTGTGAAGATCACATGGACTATGAATAGATCGAGCCAATGGATAGGAGACGAAAAAGGAAATGATTGCAGTGGTGAAGAAACCTTACTGAGGATTGGGTGGCAAAGGGAGATGCTAGAACTTGTTAGAGGCTGCAGGAAGGTGGTAAAAGTAGTCGTAATTGTAGCCACAGCTTCAGTCGCAAGCTACAGATCAAGAAAGATATGCAGGCACACAAAGAGAAGTGGTAGGAAAAAACTCCATAGAAAGGGGAGCCACTAGAAATTGGAAGTCGCAGACTGAGAGATTATAGTAGTCACTAAGGTGGGTGAGGAGGCTGGGCGCATGTGAATAATTGTGGAGCTGAGAAAATGACGAAGGAGCCGCTGGGCCATGTAAAGAAGCGATAGATCTATTACAGGTGTTGCAACAAGTGAACGGATATTAGCCATCAAGACCATGTCATCTGCCCAACATAGGTCCAACAGGGTATCCGGACGACCACCGGGAAGGTCTAGGAAGTACTGGGTAGCGAGAAGAATGCCCATAATTTTTCGGACAATGGGCATAACTGTCGGGAAACGATCAAGACATTTTTGGGAAGCCCAAAAAGGAGTTAGATAGCCTTGGGAAGGGATTTGGGCAGTGGGAAGCGAGACCAGGCAACAAGTTTGGGAGGTCAAGACTTTGGGTTTTCAGCAGGTTTCTAGGATGGCAACGTCAGGAGTGCGATTTGAAGATAGGTTGGATAGGGTGTCCAACTACAACCCATGGAAGGAGAAGATCATGTTGGTGTTGATGGAGAATGACATTTGGGAGTTTTCCAACTTCGTCGTGACACCACCAATGGATCCAAAAGATTTGATAATCCATAATCTAAAGGATGTGAAAGCAAGGAGGATAATCTTAGATAGAGTGAAGGATCAATTGATCCCTCACTTATCGGGAAAGAACTTAGCCAATACCATGTGGGAGGATATGAAGATATTGTTTCATAGAAAGAACAAGAATCATAAGATGGTGCCAAGAGAAAATCTCAGGGATACAAATATGACAGGATCAGATATGAAGACAAGTTATCTCACCCAGATATGATAGGTTCAAGATGAACTAGCAATAGTTGGGGGGGCAGTGTTAGATTCAAAGTTGGCGAGGATGACATTGAAAGGATTCACTAAGGATTGGACACCATTCATCAAAGGTGTCATGGAACGAGAGAACCTCCATGACTAGTCAAGGTTGTGGGATGACTTCATTCAGGAGGAACTTCAGGATGAAAAGTTGAATGGAGGAACATACAAGAAGATGAGGACAATGTAGCTCTTGCCATCCATATCGAGAAGGGAAATGGGAAGGTCTGAAATAACACAGGTGGAGATTCATCTTCACAAGCATGCACATGGAGATACATAAGTAAGGTTGAATGATTCAATTTTCATAAGAAGGGATACTATGCTTCACATTTTCCCGAAAGGAAGAAGGGTAAAAACAAGACACAACAAAAGATTGCTGCGGTGACAGAGTCAGATGAGTTTGCAAAAAAGTTTAAGGACAAGGTTTGCCTTGTTTCCTAGCATTCCACAGGAACTTTACCAGCTAGTGTATGGTTGATTGATAGTGGAGATGCATGTCATATGACAGGATCACGAGAGTTATTTGAGAGCTTCATGGTGTTAGACTCAGATGTGTATGTGGAACTTGGTGTGGGAACCAAGCATGTTGTGAAGGGATCTGTAACAGTGCTATTCCGGATGGAGTCAGGTGGTATATTGAGAGTAAAAAATGTTCTATGGGTACTAGAGCTCAAGTATAGTGTGATCTAAGTCTCAGTGACTGAGAATAAGGGCTATGAGGTCTTATTATGAGATGGACAATTGCTTATTATTCCCAAAGGATCTAGCTCAGACAAAACAATTGTCTTTGGAGTTAGAGAGAACAAATTGTATAGGCTAAAGGGAAAGCCTATGGGAGCTATGAAAAGTAGAAATAGAGTGAAAGATGACAAGGATAAGGGAGCTACGAAGGTTGATCAACTCAGAGGGAGTCAACATCCAGTTTCCAATGGGAAGGAGCAGCCTTCTAAGTCTGTCTAGAAGAGGCATTCATGGTACAAGATGACCATGCAGGATGCTCAAGAGCAGGAGGATTCTGGGAGCATTATCAAAGGAAAGTCTTCGCAGACAGGTCCGAGCGAGTCAACTGGGATAGATTTCAAGTCAGAGGGAGCAACCAAAGCTAGCAAGGTAGCAACTTTGATAGTGAAGATAGAGCCACCTCTAAGTGGCAGAAGTACCTTCCTTGCTAAGAGGGAGTGTTTAAAGTTGTAGCATCGAACAAGTATTTCCATGTTGGCATGTGTCTAACATGTGGAAGTCGTTTAATGCCTCTTAGAATCTTAGAATTTATTTATGTGTAAATGAATGACCTTTTGTAATTAATGGAGCTTAATTAAGTTAAAATCCCAAGTTATTGGATTTAGTAACTTAAGTGAAAATTAAATTAAGTCATAGTCCTTAGATCTAAAGTGAACGAGAGATTAGATATCAACCGTTGATCACTTTGGATGAGATATAGGGTTTTGGATTTGGGTTTTATTTGGTCTAATCTCAATATTATAAAAAGGAAGCTAAGGTGAGAGGAGAAGAGACAATTGAGATAGAGACTACACAAAGAGTGAGCTTTCAAGTGTGCATGTGTAGGGATCTGAGGGAAAGAGACAAAGGGACAATAAGGGAAGCATAAAACTTTAGTTTTTTGAGGCTAGGATAATTGTTTTAATTGTAATTTCATCAGAGGGGTCATTTTCCTAGGACAGGAGCCCCAATTAATAATAAAATCTCATAGAACCAGTTTTACCAAGAGGGTTTTTCCAAGGGTTGGTTACCCAAATATCTTGTGCAATTGTATTTTATGGTTTCATGATTTATTTTCTTCTGCTAAATATTTATTTGTTAGGAACCTATTTGTATTGTGATTCAATAAAAAAAAAAATTGCTCATAATTAACAATCGGGTGCTAGGTTCAGAAAAGTTAACAAAAAGAAGACATGAGATAATTTGCACCTATTTCATCTCTGGTGGAAGAAAAAGTAGAGACAAAAATATCAAAGATTTGGAAAGGATAACCATTATTTCTCATCAGTGGGCTTATTGATTCCATAATCGGTGATGCTAAAGCCTCAAGAGACTGAATTTGGAAATGCACTCAATTTTTGAAAACTCTATAGGATCAAGTGAAACAAACTCATTTTCCAAAGAGATGCTCAAAATTTAACCATGATTCTTGTGGTGTATCAAGGGTTTGAATATGAAATTTCAAACCCTAAGAGATGGACATGCCAATGAGGCCTCTCGTTTCATCATTGTGATTTAACCATTTCATGACAAGATTCTTAGTATCCAATGGTGCAAGATATAGCCCAATTATGATGTGATAAATAGCTTTGTTTTTTAGTAAGTCTTCCATATACTTGTCCATTTTGATACGTTGGATTGTTAGTCAAATGAACAACACTTTGACCACCATAGAACACCACATCATGTACCTGTCCAAACTTACCCAATAGATCCTTGTATTCTTGCAAGACATAACCTGAGGTAGGTCTCCTCTTGTCCAAATCTCATGAATCATAACCAAAAACTAAATCACTGCAACCATGGTAGGTGATACTTGTGATTCTATGTTTGGAGCACCCATTTCCATGCTCTTCACTTGGTTTTTCCATGTGTCTACTGACAACACCAACTGCATGTGAAATGCTGACCATTTCCCATCGCAATCATCAAACTTCCTACTAGCATATAATACTCAAGACATATAACCCTTTTCTTCTTCATCAATTAGGACATAAACATGAATAAAACTTACAATGGATAAGCCAAAGGGATTTTACCGGTTTACATTATTCATACCGATTTTCTTGAGTATCTTCACCACATACTTATGTTGTGATAACCAAGCTTACCATATTTCCTTTCCATGTGTATTTCCATGCCCAAGATTTATTTTGTTGCTCCCAGATCCTTCATAACAAACATCCTAACCAACTGAGCCAACCTGTTGATCTCAAACATGCTTTTTCTTGCTACAAGCATAACATATAACACCAAGATAATGAATGTACCATAAACACAATGGTTATACTCACTTCTTGTAAAATTTGGCTCACCATGAAGGAATCAAATATCTTGTTCCATTTTCCTAACATGCTTTAGGCCATACAACGATTCTTGATTTTGCAAACAAATCTTCTATTGCGATTTTGAACTAATCGTTCTGGTTGTTCCAAATACATCCCCTTATCCAAAAAAAATTCATGTAAAACAATTTTAACATCTAGTTGTACTAACACAATTGGTGCTAACACAACATGAATATAAACATGTTGGACACACCTACCACACTTAGAGGGGGGGTGAATGAGTGTGGGGCTCTTTTTCCCAAAACTTTCCTCTTGCACAAAAAATCATCAATTAGCATTCAACATTTATTCATTAC
>JZKD02S1813706.1:564060-579273 GCA_000966675.3 Picea glauca
CTTTAAAAGATGTAGGTTGACATGACATTAATGCAAAAAGATTGTGTTGTTCAATGTCATCAAACTGCTGATGGATTTCTCTCAAACTTCGAGTTCTCTAATTTTGAAGTTCAGAGGATGAGTCTCTGCTTGAAGTTGAGTTATCCTGAGAATTTTCAGGTTGTCCTTGTACCTGCAATCTTGGAAGAGCAGGTTGAGGTATTGGCTGTCCTAAATTTTCTATGTTTTCAGAACTGGGCAACAATGGATTTTGACTGTCCATTTGTTGATTTTCAGATTCGTTCCAGAGTTGATTTTCCATAAATTTTACATCTCTGCTGAGAATTAGTTTCTTTGAGATTGGATTGTTAAGCCTGTAAGCTTTAGATGTTTCATTGTATCCAGTAAAGATACATTTCTCACTTCTATCATCCAGTTTCTTCCTTAATTCGAAAGGTATGTGAGCATACACTATGCATCTGAATGTCCTTAGATGTGCAACATTTAGCGTTGTCCCACTCCATGCTTCTTGAGGGAATTTCATCTTTAGATTGGTGGTTGGAGATCTATTCAAGAGATAAGCTGAGCATGCTACTGCTTCAACCCAAAAAATTATTTGACAAACATTTCTCTTTGAGTAGGCTTCTTGCCATGTTCATTATTGTCTGGTTTTTCCTTTCAGCCACTCCATTCTGTTGTGGAGTATACCTGGTTGTAGTTTGCATGATAATGCCTTGTGATTTGCAGAAATTTGCAAATTCGTTGGAGTTGTATTCTCCTCCTCCATCCGACCTAAGAGATTTTATATATTTGCCATTCTGTTTTTCGGCTTCTGCTTTGAATTCTTTGAATTTTGAAAAAAATTTAGACTTGTGTCTGAGAAAATAGATCCAGATTTTCCTGCTAAAGTCATCAGTAAATGTTAGAAAATAAAAGCTACCACCTATGGACTCTATTTGCATTGGTCCACATAGGTCAGTGTGAACAAGTTCGAGATGTTGTTTGGCTTGAGTGGAGGACTATGGAAAACTAGTTCTCTTATGTTTTCCATGTATGCAAGACTCACATGGGGGATTTTTCTCTTTGAAGATAGGGAGACCTTTGACAATGGAGTGCTTATGTAGAAGACTTAGACTCTAAAAGTGTAGATGTCCAAATATTGTATGCCAAACCATAGTTTCATTGGGGGTGGATGCACTTTGTGCATATGTTTGGATCAGATTTGCAGTTCCGAGGGTCAGGGGAAACATCCTATTCTAAGTCATGTGGATTTCATAAATCAATTTTCTGCTGGGGGTTTTATCGTATATTCTGCAAGATGCTCCCTCAAAAAGTACCTTATAACCATGTTCAATGAGTTGTCCTGCACTTAGAAGATTATGTTTCAGATCTGGTACATGGTAGACATTGTTTATGTCTTTCTTTACATTTTGTTTAGTAAGAATAGGTACAATTCCTTTTCCTTGAACTTTGACTAAGGAATCTTTTCCAAGTGTAATATAAGATGAAATTGAAGAATCAATGCATGAAAGTAAGTCTTTGTTACCTATCATGTGATTGCTGCATCCACTGTCCAACAACCAGAGATATTTAGGTTGTTCTTCAGACTTGTGACATGAGAGAAACATACCTCCTGAGGTTTCTCCCATATGATTTAACACATGTGCTCTGCCTGAGAACTGATCTGCTTTCTTCTTCCTGCATTCAGATTCATGGTGCCCATACTTTTTGCAGTAATAGCATTGTATGCTTGATTTGTCATTTGATCTTCTCCCTCTGCCTCTTTGAGGTTGGAAACTCTGATTCTTACTCTGTTGTCTGTGACCTTGGAAATTTCGATTCAAGATCTATTGTCTGTATCCTCCACTGGCGTGAGGGTTACTGGGACTGCTCCCTCTTCCTTGGTGACCTCTGCTTCTCCCTCTGTTGAAAGAGAATTGATTTTTGAAGGCATTGGAGATTGACTCATCTATGAGATGCAGTCCGGTCTCGTGTGTCAACAGGGAACCAATTAGTTCATCTGTTGAAAAACGTCACAGATCCTTGGATTCAAGGATTGTTGTAACAACCATTTAGAATTTCTTTGGTAAACTTCTAAGGACTTTCACAACAATGCGTTGATCAGGGATGGCTTCACTAGTCAACCTGATCTAGTTTACGATTCCCATGACTCTGGTCATAAACTGATCCACATTTTCAGACTCTGTCATTCTTAAAGTCTCGAATTACGTCCTCAAGGTCTACAGTTTGACTGTTTTGACCCTGTCATTTCCTTGGTAGGATTATTTAAGGATGTCCCAGGCCTGTTTTGAAGTAACAACGCCTGTGATTTTTGAGAAAATCGAGTCATCCACTGAATTTTGAATCCAAAATTTGGCTTTATTCTCTTTGTTCCTCTGTGTTGCCTGAGCATTTCTCTGTGGGTTTGACATGGCGGCAAGGTCTGTTGGATCTGGTTCCACATATCCAAGATCCACTGGATCCCAACACTCTTATGCTTGCAAGAAGGATATCATTCGAAGAGACCAAAACTCATAACTCTTTCCAAGAAGAATCGGGTCTTGAGTTGGTCCTAAATTGCTAGACGTGGCCATCTTTAAAGAATTTAACACAATAGAAAAAAAATGTTAGAAAAATTTCAAGTTTACTTGTTTCCTGCACGTAAACTAATTTCTTGCAGTGACTTTGGAACTTCGCAATTCAGGATTTTGCGAGTCTCGACTTCGGCCTTTCGCACTTTGGGACTTTAGGACTCCTATATACGAGTCCTCCAATGTCTTGTCTCCCCAACTCCCGGTCGCCGAAATGCCGAAAAGCGCTTAACAACCCTGTATTGGCCCTTAGCCTCCGTCTATGTGACCACGGGCGGTGACCACGTGCCTAATTGTTCAAGCGCTACTGACTTTTCACGATTCGGGGAATTGCGATGCAAGCACTTCGCTGGTGCTCTGTTCCTCAATATGTCGAAACTCGAGATATCCTGGCGTCTATCCTTCTCGAACGCCTTTTCAAAATTTCGCGATTCGAGACTTTGCGATGCAGGCACTCCGCCGGTTCTCTGTCCCTCAATATGTTGAAACCCAAAATATCCTGGCGTCTATCCTTCTCGAACGCCTTTTTGGGATTTCATGTTTTGGAACTTCGTGAATCCTGCTGCTCCAATTCCTGACCCTTCGAACTTCCAGTATCCAAAATACCGAAGTACCGAATTCTGAAATGCTGAAACTCCACTCCTGCGGGAGATCAATGGTTGTGAGCCTCCCCTGATTCGACGACTCAGATCCTTTCGAGATTTCATGGGTCAAGAGTCCCAAACTCTTACCCTTTTCATTCTCGGTAGCCGAAATGTCGAAATGATCCTTTCGGGGATTTCCCTGAAACCTTGAACGCTGCCACGTGTCCTCCTTGTGGACGGTCACGATGTTTTCGGGAATTCGTGAGCCAAGACTTCTTGTCTCCCAACTCTTCTTCCTTGATCTCCCAGTACCCGAAGTCCCGGTAGATTTAGATCTCCTTTCGCGATTCAGGAATCGAGACTTCTTGTCTCATGACTCCTGCCTCCTTGATCTCCCGGTACCCGAATTCCCGGTAGATATAGATCTTCGACACCTGTCCTCCAAAATGGACGGCTCATGATCCTTTGCTGCTCCAAGTCCCGAAAACCGAAATGCTGAAATTTCACCCCACGATTTCAGGATTTCACGATTCGGCTATTCTCCTATGCGCTTCAGAGGACTAAACCTCATGCACTTTTCCTGGATCCGACGACTATCGGTCCTCTGCGCAAAATCTGATGGTTGAAAATCTTTTGCCTTTTTTGCGCTCTCCTCATCCTTTTTGAACTCGATTAACGCCTCGGATCTGTTAGCAGGACCGATCTTACGACTGCGTCTATCTGTCCTTTGCTCCTTTAGCGTGTTCTTTGCTGCTTCTGCAAAGAGTTTCTCCCGAGGAAGGAAATTCGTGAATCTTTCACGAATTTGAAAGAATTTCACGAATTGTTTGAATGTTTCTGCCCTCTGCAACAATCTTTCACTAATTTGAAATAATTTTCACGAGATCTTTAGATGTTTCTGCCTTCTGCAGCAATCTTTCACGATTTTGAAAGAATTTTTTTGAATTCTTCAAATGTTTCTGCCTCCTGCAGCTCTGACTCCTCAATCTTTTGAGCGTATTGTGCTCTACTTCCTCTGTGTGCTTTCTGCGAGGATCTTTTGAGCGGATGGCGGACTACGGATTTCTCTCCAAACTTTGTGAAGAATCTCGCATCCTATGCTCTCATTCACAGTGTAAGCTTTGCGCTGTTGAGGATCGGGTTTCTCTCTAGACTGTGTGAAGAGGCTTACTGGTGATGCTCTGATACCATGATAAAATGAGAAGCAAAGAATACAGATAAAGAGCAGAGAAGAAATAGTATTCAGTATATTAGGTATATTAGGAAAATAGTACATGGAGAAAAGGGAAAATAGCTGAGCTAAATAGGCTTAAGAAAATTAAGAACATCAAGAAATGATAGTACAACTGGCCAGGACAACTGGCAGTGTACAGTCAGATTGTTGAGGCTACATTATATTTAACATATATGCAGTAGTTTAAATGTTTTATGTTTTGGTCTTTTCTAGTTTTTTTTGGCAATTTTTTTTGTTTAATTTTGTTTGAAATCAACCCAGAAAATGTTGGATCTGCAGATTTGAGTGGCTAAGTCTGTATAATCCCAAAGGCTTAGGGGTTGGTTTTTCAACACGCTAATCCATTTATACATTCAACAATGCAATTTAAACAACAAAAAATTGTGATATCCTTTAGATTGATGTCGCTGGATTGTAACTAAAAATCCATCAATTATCATCATTTTCATTTTCTTTGAGTGGATTCTAATCGCATTTTTTCGAAACTTCTATATCTAGAATCACATTAATTATACGTGTCAATTTACCTTGTTTGTTATTCCAATTCAACAACGCTTCTAAAGCCAATTACATGAAATAAAAAATCAATTGTGAATTTTTAAATCAATTTCCAAGTTACCACTAAGTAACCCACCTAAAATCATAGCACACTCCTTGAATTTTTTTTGAGAATCCCTTACAAGTCCCAGTCCCAAAAAATTAAGTTACTGTACAAAAAAAATTAGTTCGTGCATACAAACTACAAAACTCACTGGAAGAGTAGGAGACTAAAATGCCTTTGTTTCGAAACACTGCGAAGGAGACTGAAAAATATAAAACAAAATACCTTCTTTTGAAAGCCTAACATGTATAGCAACTTAAATTGTATAAAATGCTTTTGTGTATATTAGGATTCTTATTGGATATGGGCTTAGATTTTCCTATTAGTTTCAGGTTTAGCTTTTCAACTTAATTTCAGGTTTTGTGTATATTAATTTATTAAGAAAATAAAATTAATTATTGAGAAAATAAATTGTTTAGAAAGTAAATTTTTTATTTTAATTTTTTTCATAAATTGTATATTTGGGATTTTCTCATAGAGTAGAACTAAGTTTTTTAATTAGTTTTATATTAGAAAGTATAACTAGGCTTTTCTTATTAATTTCATGTTAGGGATTTTCTTAAGGAATAGTTTTCATTAGAAAAACTATCATTTAATGATTCTAATAAAGGAAAAGTATGGCATTAAGAAACATAAATATTAACTGGGTGGCAGGTGTAGGTGTTCACTTATTATAAGTGGGAGTAAAGGACAACTTCAAATAATATTGCCAAAGTCTATGCTTTACTTAAGGGTTTGGATCATAACATCCCAATATTGTTGTATTTAAATATTGTTGTATTTAGAGATTCCATGATGGTGGTCCAAAACATTTAAATAATATAAGTTAGTATGACATTAAGGAATATAAACATTTAATATGCATTAAAAAGTTATCATAAAAATATTATAACATCATCAACTTTTTATAAGTAAATATGGTATTATTTTTTTAGATGATCTTTATCATTTTGACTCAATGGAATGCCATAAATGTACATGGTCTTCATCAAAATAAAAGTATTACAAAGAACAATGATATTATTCATAGTAATTATAGCCAATGAGTTAATGATGAAGAAGTTGTGGTATTGAAATTTGAAATTCAAAATTTTATATTTTTTTTTCTAGTGTTTTGGATCTTTGTTCCTGGTTGTTTAAGAAATGTCCACAAGCCAATTGTGATTGGTAGCAAGAACAATGTGCATCAACTTTTTCTGCTAGACTTTGAAACTTTTCATTTTCTTTTCTAAAACCATTAAAACCCACAAATTATAATCCCCAAGTATTCCTTGAGTAAGATATTGAATTTATGAAGACTTATGATTTAATATATAAATTCATCAATCTTTGGCCACAAATATTCATGCTATGTAGCCTCAAGGGTTAAGTCAATTTGTTGGCATGTTGTCAATGGGAAAGGCAAAAGTCACAAGTTCAAATCCAGTTGGGTCCCTCAAGGATATCAATGGACATAGGGGGATCTTGTGAGGTTTTCCTTAGAAAAAGGATTTCATCAACCTTTATTTATGTGAAAAATCAATGTTATTTTTTCATTATTAGAGGGTATTGGGGATCTTGTGAGGTTTTAATTGGAAAAAAAATTCCATCAATCTTCATTTATGTGCTAAGAGAGCTTCAATGTTATTTTTTCCAATCTTCAAGATTGTGAGGTGTTATTTGAAGCAAGCCCGTACTTTCTTAATTATATTGGTTTGCATATGTGGTATTCAATAAAACATTTTTACCTTGCCAAAGAGGATCTCATTTACGCTCTAATATTGCATGAGGTTATGTTCAAATGCATCTATCTTGCCCTTCCGAGAATCAATTGCTCTTGCACTATAATATTTTGGGTGATTTTTCATTAAAATATCATCTAAAATTTACTTTTCCACCAATGGCCCTTTGAAATTTTCTCTCTTGCATCTTGCATCCAATCAATGTAACATGGTTGTTTATGCACCATTCATTAATTCTAAAATTGCATCAAAAGTAGCATCACTTGTATGATGCATTTGCATCAATTTTAGATATATTTATAACATAAAAAATAACATCAATATTAACATCGACCACACACTACTTTGCTTCATACATGAGATGGACGAATTGGCATTTTCGATTAGTCACAATATAGACAAAAAGTATGTTCAAATAGGTTTATTATAAGTCATTTAGTCAAATGAAAAATTATTCGTGCTTAATCAAACTTGGAATCTAATAAATGATTTTATTTAAAGCAATATTGATCTAAAATAAAAAAATGGATATAATTCTAATCAAGAAAAAATCATAAGCAATTAACAAATCCGATCAAGAAGATATGGAAGTGTATTTTATAACACTACTATGAATGCTTATGAAGAAGGTATAGAAATGGATTTCATAACACCACTACAAACGTTGATGAAGAAGCTGAAAAATGAATTCATTGTTATAGAAGATAATCAAGTCTCCAACATTTTTTTGTAGCATTTTGAGATTGCTTCTAAGAATATTAAACCTCTTCTTCATCAACTATACAAAAGGTAACCTCGTAAGTAGTCTTGTTATGTATTTCAATAAAGCTTTTTCTTGAATTTTTTTTGTTTTACAAAAAAGGCAATGATGGAAAGCCTCCAAGGTTAAGTTGTTTTATAAACCCATGGATTAAATTCCGTGAAGATGCAGATTAAGAGCATATTCTTATTAAATTTTTCTATAAGGTCTTTCTAGTGCACTCTTAAAGATTTTGTTAAGTCTTGAAAAAAAAGTTATGGGAAGTCTTGGATAGGCCCAATTGAAATCATATAGGCATCTAAGTAATGATTAAAATGGATCCCATCACAGCCTGTCAAAAGGTTTCAAGCCCGTCCGAGAAGTACCATTAAAAATATATGTTTGTCATAAAAAAAAAAATGTTAATTTTCATTTTTACTAGTTTTTTTAGGAAGTGCAATGCACATATTAAAATTTCATAAAAAGAGTTATGCTTTAAACTGCTCTAAATTGCTCGTCCATGTGCATCTTTTATGAATAGTGACATGTCCAGAATATTTCACATTATCATCTAGGGATTTAATTATTATCTTGGCCAAACATTAAGAGGCCTTTAGCTGGTAGATAAGTATTGAATGAAGCAGGTAAACCATAAGAGGGAGCATGATTCTCAATGACAACCTGAATAGAGATAGGGGTTCATCAATTGAAATGGGAAGTTTCGAAGAAGGATGGAAATGGTAAGGAAACAAGCTTATATTTTTTGAAAAGAAGGAGAATGGTCGAGAGTCAAATTTGGTATGTAGTGTTTGTTTGTGGGGAAAAATATTTAAGCTTTATTTTGTAGGCTTTGATTGAATTTAGTCTTTTGTATGTACAATATTTTGATATTACATGGTAGTTGTGAATTAGTTGTGGGATTTGTTGTTTTGGATTATAATTTGGTAAAGAATGGGCTTGCTTTGTTGTTTCATTTATTATTTTTAGGTTATAAATGGATATAGAAATTTAGAAAATTAAGATTTGGAACCCGAGACTTGGCAATAACATGTATTTTAGGGAAATAAAGGAATAGAGAGTTGAAGGGGCAGAGAAGAAATAAGATAGAGAAGGAGAAGGAGAAGACGAAGAAGAAAAGAGGAGAAGACACACAGGAAGAAAAAGAAAATTAAGGAAGAAGGAGAAGAGAAAAATAGAACAATGTAGAAGAGCTTGTGTAGAATAGAAAAGGAAGAAGAGACAGACAAAGAAGACATTGACACCAATAGCTCAGTTAAAGAAGAAATACTCAAGTGAAATCTAGTGTTTTTTAAGTGTTTTTGAAGGACGTGTAAGCTTGCTAAGTCATAGACTGGCAAGTATTATAATTGGCATTTGAGAAAGGGTTTTCAAACCCAATAGCTAAGCTATAGGAAATTAGTTAGCATTTTTTGTGTGTGTGTGTGTTTTTCACATGGTAATGATCCTCAGTTCAGCTGGGAGTTGTTACACTTAATTTCCTAAAGCTTTTGGGGTAAATGGATAGTCCCAAATCTCACCTTCTCAAAATTACAAAAGTGTTTTTGAGATTATGTTGGTTTTAAGATAGGAGTTGGGGATAGATGGAATATGATGGGTAAAAACACTCAAGTATACTTTTGTTTTGGGGACGTAATGTACTATTTCATTTTGAAATTAATTAATACAATTCACAATTTTATTTTATTTTTTTTAATTTGCATTTTCAAATTTGATTAAATATCTATTTGATGTTATTATAATCCTTTCACTCGAACATGTTTATCCTTGTTAAATTTATTCTGTGGAGAGAATATAATAAATTGCAGGTTCATAGAACAAGGTTTGGATTGTTCCTTTTTTCAACGCTTTGTTCATTAAGACAACAGACTGTGTGTAGTACTCTAAACCACTATGACGAAAGATGGAAAACAAAAAATGCTAAAATTCATTTTCTCTATTGGAAACATCCACTCCCATTTATGCTTATGTTTTATCTTTAATTTATTTTTGGTGTGGGAAAATCTATTTGATATTTTACGGGTAGCTTTGTGAATGTTAAGGTGATATTCAAGTAGGTAACCATCTAGTTTTTAAGACCGATAATTTTAGATTATTGATTTCTCTACTAAGAAAATTAATTTGATTGGAAATGGAATGTTTTATTTAACGCATTTTTATGAAGTGTGTAGTTAATTTATTGTTGTCAATTGAAATTCAATTTTTTTCAAAGCTTTTCATCATGGAAGGGTTGCATGAATATATACCATTCTAATTGAAATTAGGACCAACCCTTCAAATTTAATCAATGCATCCAATGCATATCAAACCCCACATCCCTAATGGCATAAAAAGACACTAACCAAAATACATGAGAACAATCACTCCTTGTAGAAGTAGATGAATATATTCACTTGACAAAAGTTAAGGAATTGATTGGCCTAGGGAAATGGAAAATGATTGGCATCCCAATGATTATTGGAAATGAATATCATGGAGGTAATTGGGATTATAGGGTAGCTAGCCAAGGAATTTGAATGTTTTACCCATCAATGGGTCTGCCTCTCCGAGGGAGAGATAAAACTACAACATGTGAAAGAGAGGGGGTGCTTCAGTTTTGGGTTTGTAGAGATTGAACAAATAAGGAAAATGATGGAATTGCTTAACCAAAAGATGTTGAGTCCCCAAGGAAAGAACGCTAAATGGGATACCACTGGTTTTTTGTATCCTCATAGTTAATGATGGAAGAGGCATTATGGAAACAAATTTGTGCTTGAGGCCAATTGCAGAGACTCCTATTGAGATTGTGAGTGGAACAAAGTGCTACCAATAATTCATATAATTTGTATCCTACCATCTCTCGATTGTATTGCATAGATACTTTGCAGACTCAAGTATCTAAGATAAATTGTAGATGTCAAATGATCTTGCTAAGAAAAATGTTTTTCCAAGTGAATGAGATGGGAAAGAGATTAAACTTAGCTGGAAGAGGGTCCCTTTATCAATAAGAATGTTGGCATAACATGAATCGACTATGCAATCCATCCTTGTTTTGGTGATCACATATAGAACTAGTTACTGATGTACCCTAATCAAGTTGTGGGACCTTAGTTCATATTGTTACCATTAGCCTAATACAAATTGTTGAAAGGATTTTGGCTAAGTGTTGTTCTCCCCACAACATCCCACTAAAATTCTCTAACTTAAGAGGAATTCAGTGGGTCCCCCCTAATAAAATTTTGGAAAGGTGTTGTATCACTACATACTTGGTTTGATACTAATATAGGAAACTACTATTTTGCTAATGCGGTCTAAATCCTAACCCTGCAAGCAATCATGCGCATATAAGGTATTGGATTTTTTCTACTTGTTTTTTGATTTACACTTATCCAAAAATATCAAATTCGAAGTCATGCTCAACCACAAGGTAAGTATTCGTTGATCTAATAATGCTTGGAAGCCATCGATTTGTTTCTCGCCAAGAAAACACTCTTCAGAATGAAATACATCAACTCTTCTAATTTATATTCCAATAGAACCTTTTCGATAGTAATATCAGAAAGAGTTTTGTTGGAATCATTTCTATCAGAAAACCTTTTTACATTGATGAAATTAGACCCTGATGAAGCCCTTTTCGATAGACCTTTTATTCTAACGCATACTTTCATGCTAAGTCTCAGAGTGATTATTCTGCCTATGTGTCAGCTAATTATTGGTTTGTAAATCTTATCTGAATAATAAAATTTTAATTCCTAAGTGGGTCCCTCACAAAGCTAAGGACAATACTTGGCCAACCCAGTTTGGCTAATTTATTCGTTTATCCATAAGCTTTAATCTATCAATAGGTAAAATCTTTGCATAAGCACAATTATTGAGAAGGGAATATCCTTCGATGCCTTCCCGTCAAAGTCAAAAGATTTCTTAACTTTCTCTCTCCAGTGAAAAACATCTCGAACATACTATCAGAGAGTCTATCGTCAAAGTTTCTTTTAGTGTTGATTTTAATCTCCAATAAGAACCCTTTCGATAGCACACAAAGGAATAATATTAACCAATCCTTAATGTCTTCTCTTTGACACACATATCAATACAAAGATAGAATATTCTTCGATACCCTCCCATCAGAACAAAGAATGATTATGAAATTTTCCCTCTCCGATGACAACTCCTTTTGATAGCACTCTCAATAGTTTTTTAATCCGATCATTAACTGATACGCCTCTGATCGTGAGCCAACTTTAAGCCTTGACTACATTTCAAGAGTAATAGGTATGCAACTGTTTCAATTTCTATATTAATGTATCATTATATTTGTTAGATTGACTTACCTTTTTTTCGCTTGTCACACGACACAACATATACACCATGTCACTCCCAAACACCAAAAAGGAAAAAAAACCTGTACCATATGCTCCAACTTCTGCACCTACGCTTGCAAAAAATCCAGGTGGGATATTGGAGATAGATACTAGTTATCATAGCGAGGAAGACTATTGCCCCCGGTATGACGAGATATATACAACCTTCAACATCGATGATTTTTCAACACAAGATGAGCAGTTGGAAGTATATCAAGATATCTAGAAAATTGGTATTCACCAGGTGGCTTCCCATCTCTTGTTGTTCCCCTATAATGATGCAACTAAATGGTGTTTCAAACAATTTGACCCGAACATGACCACAACCATGAGCAAGTCAGGAATCTAGATAACATCTATTATGTTGGGTATGTGTTATATTCTTTGCATGAGTAGTAGTGTTTTCGTTGCACTAGGCACGCAGGGGGGCGAAATCCCCCTATGCGGGGGTTCAGGGGAAGCTCCCTCGAGAAAAATTATCCTGCCTCGAGAAACGTGTCACATATTTAAGTGGTTTTTCGACACATGGTTTCTTTGCCGATAGTTTTCTATTTTCGGTTAAGGAATTAGGGTTGTTGAGTAATCCATGTCATTGGGTTAGGGTTTTGGATGTCGTTGGATCCTATATGTATATTGTATTGTAAATAATGTAATACCATGAATGAATATAAAATATTCTGGTTTTTCCGGTTTGGGTTTCCAGGGGAAAAATATCTGTGTAATGTTTGTATTTATCAATATATCTTTTCTGTTCTTTTACTGAAAATTTGTTTGCAGTAAATATTGTACAAGGTTAAAATCTATATTTGGTATCAGAGCTTTGTTGGATTCAGGGGGATGCCTTTGTGGTCAAGGGTTTGGCTCGGGACTGTGATAAGCCTTGTTACAATGGGAGATCTGTGGTACTGATTTTTCAGGTGAAAATAAATGGCAAGCAATTCGAAAATGGAGATCAAGAAGTTTAATGAGCAAAGGTTTGAGCTGTGGAAGCTCAAAATGGAAGATCTGTTGGTGGATAGAGATCAATGGATCGTGGTAGATCCAGGTACTGCACCTACAAGAACTTCAATTGATGACTGGAAAAATTTGGATCGGAAGGTGAAGAGCACAATCCCACAGTGTCTCTCAGATTTAGTAGTATTGAATGTGTCAAAGGAAGATATAGCCAAGGATTTATGGGATAAGTTGGGGAAGTTGTATCAGTCTAAGTCCCTAGTCAATAAACTATTCCTGAGAAAGAATTTGTATAACCTGAGGATGAGAGATGGAGACTCGGTGGCAGAGAATTTGAACGCCTTCAATACCGTGGTAAGTCAGTTAGTATCTGTTGAGATTAAAATTTCAGATGAAGATAAATGTATCAACTTACTGTGTTCTTTACCAGACTCATGGGATAATCTAGTTATGGCCATAGGTAGTAATACAACTTCCTTTAAGTTTGATGAAGTGGTCTCATCCTTGTTGTCAGAGGAGATGAGACAGAAGAATATGGAAGGACAGAGCACATATGCATTATTTTCAAGAGGACGTTCCTAGGAAAGAAATAGATCTAAGTTCTCAAGTGTGGGATCTAAGTCTAAGGGTAGATCTAAATCTCCTGGAAAGTTTTTAAAGGTATGTTGGAGATGTGGAAAAGAAGGGCACTACAAGAAGCAATGTAGATCCAAAGTTGAGAAAAAGAAGGGATCTGAAGAATCTCCTTCTACAGAAGAAAAGACCTCCAAGGAAGAAGGAGGGGATGTGTACTTGGCTTCTTCAAGCACACATGCAGATCACGAGGCATGGTTGGTTGATTCTGGTGCATCCTTTCATATGACTCCCCACAGGGACTGGTTCTACGAATATGAAAGGTATGATGGAGGTAATGTTTTCTTAGGTGATGATTCGACAACCAGAATCATAGGACGGGGAAAATTCAAGTTGAGGCTCATAGATGGAAGGATTAGAACATTTCCTGGTGTTCTACACATCCCAGGTTTGGCCAGAAATTTGATTTCAGTAAGAAAAATGGACGATGCAGGGGTAAAAACAATATTTTAAAAGGAAACCTGCAGGATGCTTCGAGGAACAATGGTGTTGTTGAAGAGAGTTTGGTTTTGAAACTCTGTATAAGCTGCAAGGAATCACTATTAATGATGGGTGTAACAGTTCCATTGTTCCTAATATTGGAGTTGAAGAAGAAAAAGTACTACAGTCTCTGGAGAAAAGGTTATGTTGTGGCATCAAAGACTGGGGCATATTGGAGAGAAGGGTCTTCGACTACTACATAGTAAAGGTATGGTCAAAGGTATGTCTAAATTCTCTCTGGAGTTTGATTTCTGTGAACATTGTCTATATGGGAAGCAAAATCGAGTAAGATTTCCCTCTGGTGCAACGAGGGCAGAAGGAATTTTACAGCTAGTTCAAAATGATGTTTTTGGACCTGTGTTGGTCCCATCATTGGGAAAATCTGTGTACTATGTCTCATTTATAGATGACTTCTCGAGGAATACTTGGATATATTTCCTCAGGAACAAATTCGAAGTCTTTGACAGGTTTAAAGAGTTTAAGTCTCTTGTTGAGAATCAAGCAGAGAAAAGAATTAAGGTACTGAGGACAGATAGTGGCGGAGAGTTTTGCGAGAATGAATTTGAATAATTTTGTTAGAAGTGCAGTATAGCAAGGCAGAAGACTACTCCATATACACCTCATCAGAATGGAGTTTCAGAAATGATGAAAAGGACACTGATGGAAACATCAAGGTGCATGCTCAGTGGTGTTGGGTTAGGGCAAGAATTATAGGTAGAGGCAGTGGGTACTGCATGTTACCTGGTCAACAAATCACCCTCATCAACGTTGGATGACAAGACTCCACAAGAGGTATGGAATGGTAAGGAACCTTATCTCACACATCTCAAGGTATTTGGTTGTGATGCATATGTTCATGTTCCAAAGGAAAACAAGAGTAAGCTAGATAAGAAGTCTGAAAAGTGTATATTTATTGGATATAAAGATGGTCTCAAAGTTTATAATCTTTGGAACCTAGAAACTATAGTGTATAGTCGAGATGTGGTATTTAGAGAAATGAAGGATGTTTTTAAACAGGAAGTCCTACCAAGTAAGGAAGAACCATAGAAAATAGAGTTTGATTTAAAGGATGATGAGTCAGACTCTACAGAAGAACAAGAATCATAAGAAAAAGATCCTCATACTCTAGTATTGAGGAGAGCGGTTCGAGAAAAAAGGCTACCGGAAAGGTATAGTCCATCTGATTTCCGTTCAAATTTTTCTTTGTCTATTACTGATGATGATCCTAGAACTGTTAGGGAGGTAGTGGATTCAGAGGATGGAAATATCTGGAAAAGGGCCATGAACTAAGAAATGGCATCTTTGGATAAGAATGAGGCTTGGGATCTAGTGGAGTTTCCGA
>JZKD02S1813706.1:587889-605414 GCA_000966675.3 Picea glauca
ATTTATTTCCTGCCAAAGTATCCATGACCTGATTGATGAAAGGCAAAGGGAAGTGGTATTTTTGAGTGGATTTGTTAAGTTCCCTGTAGTCAACACAGATTCACCATTTCCCATTTTTCTTTGGGACGATCACTAATGGGGAAACCCACCGACTATCTGAGATGGGATATATAAAATCTACGTTCAACAACTTTTGTAATTCTTCTTTAGTGATATCCCTGAGGTGAGGATTCAATCTTCTCTGTGGTTGTTGGATAGGTCGGGCATATTTTTCAACATAAATGTGGTGTGTGCAGAGTTGCAGATCAATACCTTTCATATTAGAATATTCCCATGCAAAATCTTGCTGGTATTTGGAGAGGACTTGAATCATCTTTTGTTGTTGTTGTTCATCTAAATTGGCATTGATGTTCAGAGACCTCCCTGGTGCAATCTCGACGGGTTTGTTGTTATGAATGGCTATAGTTGGAATTTGTTGTTCCAGTAAATCTTCCATCACGTCTCTCTGTGCTTCACAATCTAGAACAACTTGGAGCATCTGGCAGGTCGGGTTTCTCATGGTGGTTGGACTATTGTTAAACCCACTGATTACGTCATCCTCTGGCTAGTTTTTAAGTTTGAGGGATTCTTCTTGCATAAGAGGGTCTTGTAAATCCCTCTCTGGGTATCGCGGTGGTGGCAATTGTGGACATACGAAAGTTGGGCTTGGCTTAGCAGGAGGATATAAAATGAGATTCTTTGTGATACCCCCTCTAGCAATTGTCATATTACCTGTTCGGCATCCTATGTATGCATCTGTTGTTGCAAGCCATGGCCTGCCCAGTATCAATGGATTCCCTTCAAGTCCACTTCTTGGGTTGATGATGAGGAAGTCCACCAGATATCCCCAAGAATCGATGGAGATGGCTATATCATGTAATGTGCCAACTGGTCGAACTATTGATCGATCTGCCAACTGCAACATTATTGTGGTGGGTTTGAAGGAGTCAAAACCCAAGGTATTGCAGGTTTCCATAGTCAGTATGTTGATGGCTACTCCCAAATCAACTAGTGTATTTGGAAAAGAATAGCCCTGGATCTTAACTGTCACTGTGGGATTCCCCGGATCTACATATTTGACTGGTTCTTGTCTACCTAAAATTAGATCAGACAAGGCTCCTACCATGCAGACTGTTGATGATGGATCTTTAATTTTTCTGACGATCTTTCTCCCACATAGATCCTTGATCGGTTTTGCGCAAATTGGTATGTCTTGAAGAGCTTGCAGCAGTGGAATCTTGATATATAAATTCTTGAGTTCCCCTACTATGTTGAAGTTGGGATATATATGACCAGTTTTGCTATCATCAATATTTCGGGGAACGGAGGGGAGGGCATTGCATCCTTATCAGGATCTTGTGATTCGAATGTGTTTCCCCCCTGCTCGATTTATTCTGTTATTACCACAGTCGAGGGTGTTATTGATGGTTGTTTTTCATTCTCTTTATCTTGAAAGACGTTATTTTCTTCAGGAGAGATTATTCACCCTGATCTCAACCGTAGTTCGCTGCACCCTACTGAGCTAGTCTCTCCTTCCCCATTCTCCATAATCTGGGCAAGCTGAGCCAGTCTGTTATTTGGATTTGGGTGAGGTTGGGCTGGTAGTTGAGGGCGCAATTGTGATTGCGGATTTTGGGGCAATTGGAGTGGTGCTTGTAACGTAGGCTGAGTTTGAGGGGCCATCCCCATGGGTTGGTTGTTTATCCCCATGGGGCGCTGCCAATTCCGATTCCAATTTGGGTTTTGGGTAGTCATGTTGGGCCACTGTGAAGGGTAGATGTTGTTGTTTGAGTTTTTCCAGGATGAAAAGGGATATTGTGAGTTAGGCCAAGTGGAAATTGCAGTTGGTTGATTCTACCAGGCAGGATTTGCAGTGGGCTAGTTTTTCCAAGTGGGATTTGCAGGTGGGTATTGTTGGGGTTGTCAATTCTAACTAGTAAACGGATGACCCTGCCATGTGCTACCAGGAGATTGTTGTTGATTATAATATCTAGAGAAGAAAGAGGAAGGGTCATGTAGTGTATTTGGAAGTCGATTCTTCCATTGACGACGTTGAGCCATCAGGTATAACGGCTTTGTTTCTTCTTCTACTTCTTTGAAGACAAATTTCAATCTAGGAAGTGATGGGAACTGTTCTATGTCATGATCTTTGGCGCAGATAGAGAAAACCCAAACCACATCCAAAGGGAAATCCCTTGGACCATGTTTTCTTCTACATCTGTGGCAAAATATGGCCAACGCTTGTTCTGCTTCTGTTTTTTTCTATTTGGCCTGCAATACATCCAATTGTGTAGTAAGAGTGCTCATGATATCTATTTTTTCAAGTTTTCTAAGAGATTACCAACTTCAACTCGCGTAACACCCATGCTGGTAGTATTTCTATTTCTGGTGAGGGGGATACGCATCCCTAATCTAGTCCGTGAACTTCCTCTTGAGCACCTGATGCACAATAAGACGATGTCATCATAAGTTTCTTGATAAATGTCACCCTTCCCCATCAAATTCAACGTTTCTACCCATTCATATTTCATACCCTTAATTAGATTTTCCTTAAGTACTTCACCTGGTAGCGTGCCATAGGGTGATCTTTGTAAATTATATTGAAATCTATCGACATATTCTTCTAACGATTCATTTTCTTTCGCAGTCATTTGAAATATTTCATCTTTTAAGTCTCTGGTTCTACAATAATCCTGATATTTTGTCAAGAAGGCATGTTTCATCTCATCCCATGAGTTTATAGTTCTGCCCCCTAATCCCATAAACTAGCGTCGAGTTGCTCCTTTCAAAGTGGAGGGAAACAATTTTAATTTTTAGGGTTCAGAGGTGTAATCATACCCTCTACATAGAACATCAAATTAAAATAAGAATGCGTCCGAGTCTTCTGAGATTAATCCATGAAAGGTTGGCAGGTTTTGTAGGGGAATTGCCTTCATGGGGGCATTGGCGATTGGATCAACTATCAGATATTCCAAAGTGGAATTCTAAGGAGGTTGTGGATTTGGTTGTGCCATTTGATCGAAAATATGCCAGAAATCTTCAAGGATTTCTTGATCTGGATATTTTATTCGAATTGGTTGGTTATCTGATTCTCTAGGGGATTTGATTGCACTCCCTCTATCTGGGATTTCGGGTATGCCTTCTTCTTTCATAGGATATTCAGGATCAGGTGGTTGGTCTATCTTAGCTATCTCGTTGGTTTCTCCTTCTCCTTCCTCCAGATTACAAGAGTTGTCCTCTTCTAAAGGGTTGAGGGGTGGAATATCTGTGCTCTGAAAGCTTTGCTCAATCCCTTCAGTTTTACTATGAATCTCAGCATGGGCTGCAGTTGGTGAAACTGCCACCTGAGGGATTCGGGTAGATCCTTTTCTAGGTCCAACCGAAGCTTGAGATTATGCTTTTCGGATGATGTCATCTATGAAAGTGCTTCTTCGAGGGAGCATCGAGCCTTGGGATTTGGTAATTTTTGGTGGGGGTTTTGGTTTTTCAAGATCTTTCTTCTTAGTCATACACACTTCACACAAAAAAAAAAAATCAAGAAAGAAAAACATCTATGCAACCTCTTAATGCGTCAGCTAGAGATAGGCGATGGCATAAGCATATTCCTTATTGCCTGCGTAATTTCTTACCTTCCGTCTTCAATACCTCATCCTCCAGAGGCACAATCTATGCTACCTTTGACATTCTTCCTCGGCAACGATGCCAAAATGTTGGGGTCTAAAGATGTCTAAAAACAACCTTAGTTTAACATTAATTTATCAACCCGAGGATTCATCTTTTATCGCAAGAATATTGACAAAGTCTATGCAGATAGCTCGTAGAGGCTAAAATTGTGTAGTTAAAGCAAATCTGAGTTTATCAACAATCAAGTTCCTCAAACTTTCATTAAAGATTCTAGGAATTGAAATCTAAAGCTGTGCAATGGAAAGGAACTAACTAATCTATTGAATTCATTTTAAGAGCAATAATTGAATCTAAATAAAGACTTGAAGAATTGACTATTGTTATGAATCAAATTACTAGAAAGGAAAAATGTGAATTACTCTATCTATGGAAAGAAACAGAGACCGTAATCTAATCGAAAAGAAACAACAATCATACTTCTATGGAAAGAAACAACAACTATAGTTTAACAGAAAGGAACAACGAATGTAAACTAAGTGAAAGGAACAACAAATGTAAACTAAGTAAAAAGAACAACAAATGTAAACTAAGTAAAAGGAACTACAAGTGTGAACTTATGAGGAACTATCACGCATCGAATCTCAGTAATAGGAATTGGAACAACAATCATCTAATGCTTAAGGAAATAGCTATCTCTTACAAATGACATAAAATCATCAACACATTTATGCATTCATTTAACTACTGTACAGGAGAATCAAATCACAAAACATAAATTGAATTGATACAATTGCAGGTTGAACAGTAGCTCCTTCAGACTAGGCCCTTGGTCCTTAGAAGCATTGCTATTTGAAATTCAGTATATAGAAATGGTAAAATTGCTTAAAGCTTTTATTGATTTCATAGTTGGTACAACATTTTACAAAAACTGCTAACGCAGAGCAATTCTAAGTTCTGAGTTCTTGGGTGCAATTCTTCTATATCTTTTCAAGATCTATTTACCCCTTATATATTACAATAATATGGGTAAATTAAGCTATCATGAGGATCGAGAGATCCTCAAGATTGCTTTACTATTAGAAAGTTACAATATAACAAACTCGATCATCTTCAAAACTGCCTTGCGCCATAAAGTCTTCAACCTCCAATAGCTTGCGCATCTTCAAGATTTCCTTTGCTATCTTGGGTTTGACGATATTTAACCAATCTTATAATAAAACCAGACAATTCCAATCATATTTTAGGATCTATGTAATCTAATTTCAACAATAACTCTAAAGAGTATATTATTCATTTTCTATTCTATTTGCTCCTAGATAGCCGAAAATTCAATCAAGATGATATCATGAAATGTGGGAAAAAGGAAGATATTTATACCTTTTTCATAACCTAACATAAGGATGACCAGGATTGGACAGAGTGGTGGATATACATGGCTTTGTGGATGATTTCAATGAATGGAAAACAAGGCCAGATCCTAGAGAGAATGTCATTCATACTGCCTCTGTACTTCATTCATTTACAGGATAAAATGCAATGTATGTATTTGAAGTAGCTGCAAAATTAGACATTGCACAGGCCAAAATTGTTGAGTTAGAAAGGAAAATAAGCACACAACAAGATACCATCTATGTTGAGTTTCATAGAGCAGTCGGTATTGCAGATAAAATCTACAAGGAAGAAATGGAACGAACCTTATAGACTCGAAAATATGAATTCACTTCACAGTTTGAAAGGGCGATCAAAACTGCTGAAAACCTCCACAAAGAAGAATTGTGCAAAGCCTTACAAACTCAAAAGGATGAAATGAATACAAAGTTTGAAAGGAAATCACACAGATCAAAATTTGTATAGAGAAAATTTGGATTCTCTTAAATAGGAGCACTCTAAGGAGATAGAATGGATGAAAAATAGGCATGCATAGGACTTGACAAATTTACAATCATAATAGGTTGAAACCAACAAGTTTGTTGAAAAAAAAGAATACAAGATCTTGATGTTAGTGCAAGACAAGGAAAATATTTGAAAAGATTTGGAAGAAAATAAAGCAATAACACTTGCCCTAGAAGTCATAAGGGCAGAAGCTATGGCTCTCAATGAACAAATGAAATGAGAACAAAAGAAGTGCTTCTGCATCTTGAATGATATATAGAAATACATGGATGACTAGATAAGGTTGGAGGATCAGATCAATGAGATCAAAGATAGATATAAAACGGATTGATGCCTTTGATAGGATCATAGATTGGCAAGGAGTATACAAGATTCCACCTAATACCTTACCACTTTACACCAATAAGCAAAAGCTAAAGGGTCAAGTCCTTTTTGATACACGAAAACCCCTATTGCAATATATCCAGACTATTCATGGGATAGTAACCAAGGCATACAAAAATTGTGGAACAATTTCGATGACCTTCTAGAAGAATCCAGGATGAAAGTCATGCCTACCATTAATGAAGCAACATAGGCCGAATTAAGGATAACTGAAGTATAAGAGCAAAGGGAAGTCAGTTAGGAAAGTATAGAACAACTGATATAGGTAAATAAAGAAGTTCTAAATGAATACTTGTTGAAGCCCATCAGGTTAATCACACTGACCTAGAACTTCATCAAGAAGACTGAACAAGAGTTGAAGTTAGAAGTCCCCACAAAAATCTGTGATGGAGAATTAGACCTGGAAAAGATGTAGTTAAGCAAGTTCGAATAAATAATGAAATACTATGTGCTCTAGAGGGAATATCATGATTAGATGGAATTGCATAGGAGCTCATGATTATGCTAGTTTTGTAATTGATCCATTTTTTTTCTCTTCATTCTCTTGATTGTAATATGAATTGGAAAACAAAGAGACACGCCCCAATTGTCCTCTGACAAAAGGCAGTTTTGGAATGAAAATAGTCCCTCTCTTTTTATAAAAGAGGGGATTGCAATTGAAACATGGCTTTTGAATCTGTATTGTATGAGATCAATACTTTTTACTGTATGATTTATAGAGCAAAAGACACTTATGGAGATTTCAGAATAAGATATGTGCATATAGGACTTTTATTTTGTATATGTCTACTATGTGAATGTTATAGAACATGGTTTATAGATTTCTTCTGCATTATTCTCTATATGTTTACACATTTCTAAATTTCCCGATGAGTACAACAATAGTTTAAAAACTAGACCACACAATTAAGTGTTCATTTACTTGTTTTGTTATTATATCAACACATTATTTGCATATATGAATTAATTCTTTTGCAAGTAGTGTTATATTTTACTGTACTCATTGTTATTAGTCTGCTCCTAATAACGATATGATAGAAGAGTCTAGAATTTCATTTAGAGTAGCATTAGATAGCTTTAGTTAGTTTAGTTTCATATTTTAATTCATGTGAGAACATTTTGTTCTCATATTCATATTTAGATAATAGTTTAGAGAGGCAACCARGCCCACATACTGGTCAGAAACTCCATCCCAAATGAGAGTGGGGTCTAATTGGGACCAGCCATCGATCGTTCTCCCTTACCTGCTTGAYAGACCAATTTGGACCCRTCAACAAAAATGGTGCTAGAAGGAGGGACATCAAACTAAATGGTTGATAAGAAAACGCTAAATCCTACTTWTTCTATTATGCTTATAAATACTACTCAGTTTAGTGATTCTCATCATACTGACCCCGAGCAAGCTTTATTACCTCRKTCATACTCTATGAACACTCTTKCTYAAGTTTCCATTCCACGAKAATCTACTCATTCCAAAGTTGTATCTCCATCACCTCACAGGTTTACAAAATAGGAACTTGATACAATAATAAGAGAATCCCATGAGAGTGTGTTGATTCAATAGTGGAGCAGGMAAACCAACCAATTCCTTGTTKAATTTTTGGTACCCCAAGGCCAAAGAAACCCTACGCGGAAAGAACCGTCTCTTGAAATATCCCCTTCCCACGCAGGAAGCCCAACCGTCAAGACACCCAATTACCACCTATATCAAGTCATGTAAGGAATTTTGGAACCCTCAGACTTCGAATTAGAAGCTTACATTCTTGCTGGTGGTGGCGGTAGACCTCACAATCCTCCTGAATCACCACCTAGAACAACTAGGGGTGAACTTGAAGACAAGCTAGAAGGAGAATATAGAAAAATGATCCCTATGAATCCTCAACCTGTGGTTGGAGTTAATCAAAACCAACAGAATAACCAACCTTGCTTGGTACCCGATGATGTTACAGTACTAGGGGTAGTCCATGACCTACCCAAACATATCGAGATGATTTTACCAAAATTCGATCCTGATAGGAAATATTCTACTAAAGACCATATCAAAAAGTTTATGCTTGCTTTTAGATTTATGAATGTGCAATATGAAGATGTTGTCTGCAGATTATTGCCTTACAAATTTGAAAATAGGGCTTCTACCTCGTACTTTTATCTGGATCAAGCCGCTATTGCTAGCTGGAACACTTTTGAAACTGTTTTTTTGAGAAAATTGGTGAAGATAAAGTCCTTGCAACTTTGGTTCTAGATATTTCGAGAATAAAAATGGATGCTAAATAAAAAATTAAGGATTTCAATAAAAGGTTTCTCACTCTAATGAATAAAATTCCTCAAGCTTCTAAGCCTGTTGAAGATGTGTTTATAAAATATTATAATTCGGCTCTCCCTTTTCTATGGCAATGTTTGTAAAATGGGTTGAGAAGAATACACTAGAATCAACCTTTAAAGAAGCCATTAAATTTGAAAAAGACATGTTAGGTTTAAAAGGAAACCCTGGGATTGAACCCTCAAAAGAAAAAATTGCTAATAAGATCAAATCCACTATGACCAAACCCTTTGAAGATAAGAAATATTCAGAGTCTACATATGTGGAATATTTATAGATAAATGTTAAGAAACTCACCAATGAAATTATTTATCTAAAAAGGTACTATGGAGAAGGCTCTTCCGACCCCAATGTTTTTTTCAAATTTCAACCCAAAAAAGAAAAGAGCACTCCTCCTACCAATAATGCCACTGCCCCTTCTTTAGAAGGAATTAACATGAAAGATATTTTTTAGGCCCTTCAAGATTGGGAAAATGAAAAAAAGACTGAATCTAAAGATGAAGAGGAGGGGGAAACTGAACAACAGGATGAATCTCAAGAAATTGATGAAACAGAGGAACAACAAGTCAATTAATTTTGGGAAATTTCTTTTGGATTAGGGGAAGAGGAAGAAGATGTTGAAGAAACACATATGTCTCAAAATGAAGTCACCACTAGGAGTGCAAGTAAGGCATCGTCTTCCAATCCCCCTTCTTCTTCCGAAATTGCTAAAACAATACCCAACACTCAAAAGACACCCTTTGGTGAAAAACAAGTTACTCCTTCTATCCCTCCATCCAAATTGGATTATGATTTTTTGGAATATTTGAAAATAACTAAGGCTAATATCTCTTTATTTGAACTTATGAAGCTACCTCAGATTCAAGAGAATTTCCTTAAAACTCTACAAGGTAATACTTCTAAGAACACCAGAGAAGCTAATGTCAGAGCCATAAAGGGGAAAGGTAAGGTTGGTGAAACCACTGAAAAGATAGCACCAAAATGACAATAAGTTTTCAATGCATCTCTGACCAGCCAAAGATCTAGGTCTAATACTCCTCCTTTCTTATTGACTTTTGAGATTTTTAATAGAAATGTGCACAGCTACATGGCGGATTCAGGAGCTTCTTCCAATGCAATTCCATTCAAGGTATGTGAGAAAATTAATGTCAAACCTAAAGAATTTGATATCTAGATCATACAATTGGATAAGACAAGAGTCAAAGTTATTGGGGAGTTAAAGAATGTTTTGATCATATTATCATCCAATTCTACAGTGCACCAAACCATTGACATTATAGTAATGGACATCCCCGATACTTATGGAATGATTTTGAGAAGAGATTTGTCTGTTATCCTTGATGGATATTTTGCCACTGATTGGTCACACTTATGGCTACCATACAATGGAAAACCAAACCAAATTAGAGTAGATAGAGAATAGTACATGAAGCACGTGTTTATTGAATTAAATGATCCCAATGAACCCATAATGTTCATCCATTCTATTCTGGGAAATTATTCCTATCATTCATTCTTTGGGAATCACATTGTTGAGATCTCTCCTTATGCAGAAACATATACACAATCTGAAATCCTTCATTGCACTCAGATTGTTGAGCCCCATTTTAACATAGAATATAATACTAACAATAATCATAATGTATAGTCTAACATAGTATCTAGGAATAAATTAGAAGTGTATGTGAATTTTATTAACCCCCATAATTCAGAAAATAAAGTAAAATCTCAGTCCATAATTGGACCTAAAGGAGATCCTAACATGTCGACATTATTTTTTTTTTTATGGATTCAAGTCTCTTGAAGGTGCAGGTGTTGGTTGCATACTAAAAGACCCTAATGGTAAGAAAACATTGATTGCTTGTAGACTTGAGTTCCAATGCACAAACAATATTATCGAATATGAATATCTTCTACAAGGAGTGAGAAAGGAAGTGTACTTGGGAGAAAAGAAAATTAAGGCATTTGGTGATTCCAAGATTGTAATAAGACATGTAAGAAATACCATACATTTCCTTCCTAGTCATCTCAAAAATTACCAACAAAAAGGTATGGGAATTGATGAAACATTTTGATGCATTCAATATCATTCATGTTCCTTGTTCATTAAAATATGATGCAAATTTGTTAGATATTGTTCCATCAAAAGGGATAATGCTTGATACTTTTTCTATGGAATTAATGTACATGCCTTCAATTCATGATATTGTAACCAACTGGAGAGTCTTTGATGATGACCAACAAATTATAATTTTCCTAAACCTTGAGGGTAAATTCAAAGACTTTGTCATAGATCAAGGCCAACACGATCATGATGGTATGAATTCTGAACTTCATGACCCAGTTGATCAAACAAAGCAAAGTAAAATCAAGTCGATTAATAATATTCCCAAAAGTGTGGTAATATTGGAGAATCTATACGACCTTCATGACCTTCAAGGAAAGTTCAAGAAAGTAACAAATGAAAAAACTAACATTTAAAAAATGCAGTTTGAGGTGATAAATCCTGGAACAAGCAGTGTACCTCAAAGCATCAACCTTGGAAAAAATGTTCCTTAGCTAAAAGGAAATCCTTCATCAAATTGTTCAGAATACAAAGATATGTTTTCTTGGACATATGATGATCTTAATACTTATGACACAAATATTATCCATCATATAATCCCCATAAAGCCTCAAACAAATCCTTTTCAGTGAAAGTTGAGGAAAATGCATCCAAGCTTGGAACCTCAAGTAAAGGATGAATTGAACAAATTACTAGCTGCAAGAATAATTTTCCTAGTTAGGCATACCCAATGGATTATTAATCATGTATATGTGAGGAAGAAAAATGGGGACATAATACTTAGTGTTGATTTCAGAAATTTGAACAAGGCCTATGACAAACATAATTATCTCGGTCCACCCATGGAACAAATCTTGCAGTGTGTCTCAGGATCTGAAATTCTCTCATTATTGGATGGTTTTTCGGGTTACAATCAAGTTCTAGTTGACCATAATGACCAACTGAAGCCTACCTTTTGAACTAAATGGGGAGCCTATTCCTACAATAAAATGCCATTTGGATTGATAAATGCAAGGGAAAATTTATAGATATCCATGGACATCGATTTATGAGGATTAATTGGTGATTTTGTGGTGGTATATCTGGATGATGTGACTATCTTCTCTAAAGACAAAAGGGACCATAAACTTGATCCGAGGAAAATAATCAATAGATGTAGGAGATATGGAATTTCTATGAATCCAAAGAAATTTGTGTTTGCAGTCAATGAAGGAAAATTGTTTGGATTTATAGTATCCAAAGATGGTATGATGATAGAACCTTAAAGAAATGAAGCCATCTCAAAAGTTCCCCCTCCCCATAACAAGAAATCTATGCAATCATTCCTTGGGAAGATCAATTTTGTAAGGAGGTTTGTTCCAAGCTTTGATGAAATTTTTAAACCCCTTCAAGACATGATAAAGAAGAATGCATGTTATAAATGGGGGCTTAAGAAAAAAGAGTCATTCATAAAAACCAAGGAAGAGAAAGAACATGCTACTACACTAATGAGTCTAGATTTCAACAAAGTTTTCATATACTATAATTTTTCTTCTAACATTGCATTCATAATTGTCCTCACACAAAGAACAATGAAGGAAATGAATTCCCAATTGATTTTATGAGTTCATGTCTACAAGTGGAAGAACTGGATTATCTAGAGGTAGACAAACAAGCTTATGCAATCTTTAAGGCTATCAAACATTTCAGACCTTACTTGATCAAATCCAAAAATAAGGTGATAGTACATTACCCTACTGTGAGGAACCTCCTGGTACAAAAGGATTTGGGAGAGAAAAGAGTTGACTAGATAACAAGCTTACAAGAGTATGATATGGACATTAGACATGTTAATATTGTGAAGGGGCAAGGACTATGCAAGCTAACAACTAAATCAACAGAAGATGGAAGAGATGAATATGAACTTTACTAAGATCATAATTTACTACAGAAATAGGTTTTTTATATTATTTTCAACAATGATATTATTTAACCCACGATTAAGCTCCACAATACATGGAACCAAAAAATAAAAGGGACCTTAGGCTTAAGTCAACCCAATATCACCTTACTCAAGGGATACTATTCAGAATAAATTATGTTGGTGTTTTCCTAAGATGTTTGGAAAAAGAAGATTTAGAAAAAGTCCTCTCTGAATTACATGATGGACCAACCGGAGGACACTTTGGGGGAGATACCACTGCTCACAAAATTCTCAGAGCATGTTATTATTGGACCACTTTATTCAAGGACTCACACTCTTTTGAAAGAAAATGCCAAGAATTCCAAAAGTCAGCTGGGAAAGAAAAGAAGTCTTCTTTTCCCTTCCAACCTGTCACAATTGAACGCCCATTTCAACAATGGGGCTTGGATGTGATAGGGGAGATCAGTCCCAAATATTCTCATATCTACAAGTACATCCTCACTATAACCAAATATTTCACCAGATGGACTGAAGCAATACCTCTGAAGATGGTCAATGAAAATTGGGTGATATCTTTCTTGGATTCTTTTAGTATAACTAGATTTGGTGTTCCAAAATCTTTGGTATTTGATAATGAAAAATATTTATCTTCTTTGAAATTAATTGAATATGCTCTCAAAAACAACATTAAAATCAAATATTCAATTAATTATTATCCTTAGGGAAATGGGTTAGTAGAATCCACAAATAAAAACCTAATCAAAATTCTGAAAAGAATTGTAACTGAACATCAACGAAATTGGCATTTAGTCGTCCCTAATGCTTTGTGGGATGATAGAGTAACACTTAAAGCTTATTTGGGAAACTCTCCTTTCTTTCTAGTTTATGGATAGAAAGCTATCTTTCCTACGCACACTTTCCTACCTTCTTTGCAACTAGCTCAATATGTTCAAGATCAAGAATGCCCAGTTATGCAGTAGACATTGAATATGCTTCTATACTTGAAGAAGAACGAGACAAGTATAAAAAGAACTTAATTCAAAATCATAAACTAATCAAAAATTGGTTTGATAAAACTTGTGTGGGAAGCAAAGACTTTTAGGAAGGTGATATATTTCTTAAATGTGACAAATCCAATGAAATGAAAGGAAAGCATACCAAATTCCAAAATCTATGGTTAGGCCAGTACCAAATACATGAAAATATTGGGTTTGGAACTTTCAGACTTAAAAAGGGAGACATGGAGGAGCTCCCTGTCAATGGAGAAATTATCAAAAGATATTTTTCCTAATCACCTTGGGTGATGTAGCTTTGTATATATTATCTTTCCTGATTGCATTTTTTTTTTCAAGTTTTTTTTATTTCTTTTGAATACCATTTCTTTTTTGCATTTTTCCATTTTAGCTTCTGATTCATCCTTTTCTTTGTTTGTGAATAAGGTATTTGCTAATCATTATCAATTATCCCTCTACAATTTTGACAAAAACTTTGGATTGCATAACAAAGTTTGAATTAGCTTATGTGTGAGTATCTCTTCATGTACACTGAAGTGATATTTTTGCCTTGCAATATTTCAAAGCTCACAGAAATGCAAATAATTGTTGTACAAAAAAGAAGTAACCTATTCATATCTGTTTCAAGAGAAAACCTCATATTATTGATTGAAATATCATATTCTTAATGACATATTGCCTATAATTGTGTGATCACTCTTTTATGAAGTTCATTGGAGATTGTTCAAGGTTAAAATAAGGTGACAACCAAAGATGTCTTCTGCATAATTTTTGCGATGCATCCCCAATTCACATAAATATAAAGGATACATTGACATATTCTTAAAATGAACCCATATGCACGAAGTATTTTCCGAGACTAGCATATCAAAGAAACTATCGTATCACCCCGCTTCCTGAAACACCCATGTTGCAAAATCAATACATAAATCACAAATCTTGAAGGTTGAATGCTAAAGTAAAAACACAAGGAAGTTGAAAGAACCATTAATGGTGTGGGAAGTACAATTAAACTCTTTGTTGCTATGGACACTCACTGGAAGTGGGGATATGTTTGTATGATGCCGAGGAAATTTTGTCAGGGCTACAGATGCTCACTAGAAGCAAAGAAATGCCGAGAAAATAGAGATGAGGAACACACTTCAGTCTATAAACAGTCAGGAATAATCCTTTGTGGTGTCTCATTCTTCTAAGATTTATTTGTATGAAATAATTTAATAAACAAATCCCTTACATCTCACAGGAATTATTCAAAGGAACATCTAATCCGTTTCACTTTCTCATTCGTCAGTAGAGGCTTAATGATGTGGGATTCATAGTACAGGAACTATTGTAACATTTCATATGAGAAAAAGAACAAAGTAATATGATCTAAGGGAATATCTAAATCAAAGATAACATGTTCTTCTCAGTAAGTGGCCATTTGTTGTGCCCCTAACAACATCCCACAAAAATTCTCTAACTTAAGAGGATTTCAAAGGGTCCCCCCCAATAAAATTTTGGCAAGGTACCGTATCACTACATACTTGGTTTGATTTACTAACATAGGAAACTACTATTTTCCTCTAAATCCTAACCCTGCAAGTAATCATAAGAATCTAAGGCATTGAGTTTTTTCTACTTGTTTGTTGATTTACACTTATCTGAAAAGATCAAATTCGAAGTCATGCTCAACCACGAGGTAAGTCTTCAATGATCTAATAATGCTTGGAAGCCATCAATCTGTTTCTCGCCACGAAAACACTCTTAAGAATGAAATACACCAACTCTTCTAATTTATATTATGATAGAACCTTTCTGATATTAATATGGGAAAGAGTTTATTCATAAAATATTTTTACCTTGATGAAATTAGACCCCGAAGAAGCCCTTTTCGATAGATCTTTTCTTTCGACGCATACTTTCATGCTAAGTCTTAGAATGATTATTCTACCTATGTGTCAGTTGATTATTGAATTGTAAATCTTTTCCGAATAATAAAATTTTAATTCCTAAGTGGGTCCCTCACAAAGCTAAGGATGGTACTTAGCCAACCCGATTTGGCTGATTTTTTCATTTATCCATCAGATTTAATCTATTTGTGGGTAAAATGTTGACATAAGCATAGTTATCGAGAAAGGAATATCCTTCGATACCCTCCCATCAAAATCAAAAGATTTCTTAACTTTACCTCTTCGATGAAAAACGTCTCAACCACATTATCAAAGAGCCTACCTTTGGAGTTTATTTTAGTGTTGATTTTACTCTCTGATAAGAACCCTTTTGATAGCACACAAAGGAACGAGATTAACCAATCCTTAATGTCTTATCCTCATAACTCATCTCAATACAAAGATAGAATATTCTTCAATACTCTCCCATCGAAATGAAGAATGATTATGAAATTTTCCCTATTTGATGACAACTCCTTTTGATAGCACTCTCAGTGTTTTTCGAATCCGATCATTCATTAGGGAAATTTTGAGGTAAAAAAAGGACCTCCTAAGACATATATATGACAATTTATTGTAAATCAGTCAATTTATGGGGAAGGTATATATTACAACTCACTTCTTATGACCTCATTCTATGTACAATCTAAATAACCATGGTTGAGTTACATTTAAAGGTTGACTAGAAGTAAAATTAATAAAAAAAAATGATCGATTTATGTGATTGATAACTTTCTCAAAAAACATTGTACTTGAACAACTAATGCATTTCAATATCTTGAACTTAGGGACCAATTTAAATAATAAAATGTTTACACAATGAAAATACATTAATATAACAATATTTATATATCACAATTTCAATTTTCATGATTTTAATTTTTTTTAAACACGACTTCTTTTTTACTTTTGTAATTATAATTTTTTTGAAAATGGACAAACATGATCTAGGCATAATTTTGATTTTTAAAATTTTAATTAAAAAAAAAAAACAAATAAAAATGTAACCTCGCATAATTTAATTAAAAAAAATGCAAAGAAATTTGACATGAGCATAATTTTCAATTTTTTAAAAGACATATTTAAGGAGATACTCGTATACCTTAGACTTTAAGGAGATACTCATTGCATTGAAAGACCTATTTAAGGAGATACTCTTATACCCAAAATATATGTATATTGAGACTAAGAAAGGTATACATGATCAATTCCTTAGATAAAACATAGTACTTAAGCACACAATATCACCAATAGTGATAGTGAAAAATAGGATGAAGACGATTCTATTCTATAGGACTATGCATAGATTGTTTGGGAAAATATTTCCGAGACTACTGTGAAAATCAATGACATTGAGGTGCTTGACAGGGTGTTCTTGCATGGTGATATTGTGGCAGCAGATCCATCTAGACAGAGAGGAATAATGGTTAATGTATATCTCATAGTAGATTTGTTAACTCCCACATTAGTTGCTATAAAAAATGTTTCCAGTGGAAATCTTTATCAAATAAGGGCATTTGCACGTAGTTGATCTTGATCGCCTTATTCCAATATCCAAGAATCTCCTTTGTCCTTACTTTCTAGGGTATCATGTCAGAGGCAATTCTTCAACATTTCTTTAGTGGATTGAGAGGAGCGCACAACAAGAGTAAGGTGGTTGAAGGCGGTGGATTGTCCAGAATATACATGAAAATTCGATGGCGAGGAATTAGTAAGTGTTTATGAGATAGATGAGATAGATGAGTAAGTGTTTATGAGCTAAACTACTTTGTAGGGGACATCATTATGTATCTCTCTCCAGTGTTTGGGGAAACAAAATATCTATCCTTTTTTATCATTTGGGTGGCCAAATAGAATGTAGGGTTAAAACAAGACCCAAAAATGTTATTGAGACTACAGATTTGTCTACAAACCATAAATCTCTGAAGAAAAGATAGAAAGAAAAGCTTGAAAAGAGTCTCGGGGAAATTAATCTATCCTAGATTAGAAATGTCATAGGTGTTAAGGATTGAGACATTAAGGTAGCATGGGAAGAAAAAATGGTCTCAAAGGTATGTTGTTTTCTTGCTTGATTATAGTGGACTATTGCAAAGGAAATTGTTTTTCATTGTGTGCTTAAGTACTATGTTTTATCTAAGGAATTGATCATGGATACCTTTCTTAGTCTCAATATACAGATATTTTGGGTATAAGAGTATCTCCTTAAATATGTCTTTCGATGCAACAAGTATCTCTTTAAATATGTCTTTCAATGCAACGAGTATCTCCTTAAATATGTCTTTCTTGGCAGCATGCCCTTTGCCAAGAAGTTTAAGGAGATATCGATTATGTTTTAAGTGTCTTTGGAATGAAA
>JZKD02S1813706.1:620196-634497 GCA_000966675.3 Picea glauca
CCCTGTCAGCGAGTACATGGAGTGGCATTTCCCCTATGCCTTGGAGCCGCCATATTTCATCTCAACTTAAGCCAATGAGGAGAAGTTGAAGAGTGTAGTCGTTCTTCTGTCATGGTTACACTATCTGCTGGTGATCATCTACAGAAGGAATGAGCTTCTATCCAGGAAGTTGCTTGAATGGCTATGGTGGAAGTTTTCTTTCACCTAGCCCATGTAAAATATCTTATTAGCATTAGGATTGTATATAAATAAGCTCCTTTGACCATGTAGCTTTATTTTGTTTCTTCTATTTTTCGGCCTGTATTTTCAGCAACGAGATGTTTTCAGCATGACTCCATAGCCCAACAGCAAGGCACTGAAGCTGCGGAATGAGTTCTTAGAGAATCACAGGGACGACTCTATCCCCCATGGAGCCAAATGTTAGCGATATTTCTTGTTAGCAATATCACCTAGCGCCATAGGCGAAAGCTCCATAGAAGGGCTTCATCGGCATATCGGGAATCGGGATATCAGAGATCCCGTGCACAAGGAGTTCATGCATTTTGAAACTGCGAATCCCGGAACTCCGATGGGGAGTTGGACTGCAGTCACATGGAGCGATGGTCACATTGACCAGGATTTATAGCCAGCAGGGGCAAACGCACAAAGGAGCGCATCGGGGATCGATATATCGCGAGTCCTGAGGACTTTCACATTTCGACATCAAAAAGTTCGAAACCCCGACAGCGGAGTATAAGGCTACGGTCTTATAGGGAGGCGGTCACGTGGACCAGGAGTAGCCAAAGGGCTAAGGACGAAGCGCATCGGGTATCGGAGGATCGGGATTCCTAAGGACAGGCGCGCGTTGACATTGCAAATGTTGAAACCCCGATAGGAGTGGAATAAAGTCGCGGTCATGGGGATTGGTCATATGAGCGGGAGCTGAGMCRRGAGGGMCAGTACGTGGAAGYGCTCATCGGAGAATCGGRGATYGGGGATTCRCGAGGACAGTGGTTGGTGGCAGCGGAAAGTCYRAAACCCYRAAACCCCGATATAGAGTCARGGATCACCACGGCTAGGTGCAGAGGCCGAGAGGAAAGTCAGAAGGACCTATGGATCGGGTTTGCACTGTGATTCCTGAAAGGAATCTAAAGAGCCCCTTCGGCTCAGAAGAGGGGATTTAAAACGATCCTGAGAGCAGGAAGGCACGGCGATGTCTCAGGTACCGATTCGATGTGGGCTAAATCCCAGTAGCTGCCAGGATTGAATGAAGAAAAGAGAGGGTGGTTGAGGCCTCGCCTCAATCATTAATTGCACGGCATGGAGGGTCTGACCAGAAGTCTGCTTAGGAGGGTCCTGTGTACCCATTCTTCCAGAGAAGCCAGGCCCGATTTCACAACCATCCGGAGAAAGTCTGCACACGCTAGCTCGGCATTTAAATGGCTTAGCTACTCCCCTTGTTGAATCCATGCACAGTTAAAATGGCGTCTGTCATGGGTGCACGATCATCCAGTCTGCATGCGTAGACTGTCAGAAGGCATGCAGACGCAAAGTTTTAATGCAGTTGCTCGTTCCCGCTGCTGATGTTTTGGTTTTTGGTTATATGTAGGTATTTTTGCCATTTTGTAAGGGATCGATGGTTGAGTTGAGCTCCCGGTTGTAAAAGCTTTAATGAATCACTGTAATTCTGGTCATGTATAGACTTTTGAGACTTCTTTCTTAATGAATGCCAGTTTCCTTTTTTACGTCTTTGTTATACTGTGTTAGAACGCTCGGAATTGGAGGATCCAGTTGAGCTACAGCCGTTATAGGATGATGTTGTCCTGGATCACTGTGATAGCTGCACCATTTCTAATCGGTTCTTGTGACTTTCCCGTCGCTGAGTGACTTGGAATTGGCGAATCCAGTCAAGTCCCCTTTCAGTTCCTTGAGACCCTGAACCAAGAGGATCTTGCTTTCAGAGTCTTTCTTCTGCAAGCTGTTGTAAACCTGTTGCCCAAAGCCGTTTGTTCACCCTCCTTATCAAGTCTTCCACCTATTCACCCTTTAATCAACTCACTGGATGAAGTTAAGTCGAGACCTCCTTTGTTACTTACGTCCCAGACACAGTCCCTGAGTTAGAGTAATATCCCCTTGAGTCTTTATCTCCATTTGATCACCCATCTATTAAACCGTGACATAAAAACTGATGGGCGTTGGGCTCTACTCCTGCAAGAAATCCAGGAGTGACTTCCAGCGCTAACAGTTTGCTTCTTATATTTGTAGTGTGTGTTGTTTGTTTTCCTTAGTGGACCCTAGTTCGAATCAGTGTCAATGGCATCAACTCCTGGGATTACCAACGAAGGAACCCCTTTTACCAGGGAACCTTTCTCTTTTACTTCTTTTGGAAGTGTTGGTCCTTCATGCATTTCCACAGTGAGTCTTCCAGGAATCAAGATCGGATTATCGGTTAGGTTGTTCCCCACTCCAGTGATATTAAATCTTCCCAGTGATTTGGATGCACCTAATGCTTCAAATGTAAGCAGACCACCCACACATCAACCTCATGTCGACCTTTCTCCTTCTTCACTTGTTAGGTCTCCTTCCATTTCTCTTTCTTCGCCTAGTGAAAGATCTAAAGCAAGTAGCCAGGTTGATAAGAAGAAGAAGAAACAAAAAGAGAACAAGAACAAGAAATAGAAAGGGACCAAGCCTCCAACCACATTAGATCATGTTGGATCCAAGCAACCAACTGTTATTAATCGTATTGGGAGTGTTCATAAATTCGACAAGTCTAAAATGAAGAATCATGAACTCAAATTCCCTTGCAGGATTTGTAAGGGTAACCATTTTATGAGGGATTTCCCTGGTCTCCCCAAGGTCTTATAAATGTGGTCTTCCATGTCATCAGCCCCTACAAGACATGCTTGTGACACCCTGTCAACTAGTGAAATTAAGGTTGGTAAGAAGAATAGAACTGCCAAATTTCCTTGCTTGTTATGCGAAGGTGATCATTACTCTCACCTTTTCCCTCGTATGGATGAGGCTTCTTGTATTTTTGAAAAGCTTCAACATCCAACTAGTTATCATAATATTTCTTCGAAACTGTCATTAGTTTATGGAATGGTCGATTTGGTTCCATCCTCGGTCAGTCCAGATGATCAGGTGGTCAATATGGTTTCATCCTTGGTTGAACCATAAACCCAATTAGTTGATCTAGTTTCATCGTCGATCAACCCCACTCTTCATCTAAACAGTGAAACCCAAGTGAATGATCCAGTTCCGTCATCGATCAATCCCACTCCTCCCTTGAAGAGTACCAAAGTGGTCAATCTGGTTCTGTCATCAATCGATCCCGCTCCTCATTCAAAGAGTGAGGATGTCGCTCAAGTCTACCACATTAATATTGATTCACCCAAACAAGGGGGCACTCCTCCCATCCCAATGGAACCCCCTTCGAGCAATCAAATGATTTCTATTAATTAGAATCATTTGACAAAACCTCGTATTGCCTCTTACGTTCCTTTCCAAATCACCGTACATGTTTGTGATAGGAATGTTCCTAACACTGTAATAGACGAAGGTGAGTTTGTTATCATATTATCCGCGAATGCTTGGAAATATTTTGGTTCCCCGTAGCTTGTGCCCGTAACTCAAAATCTGTTGACCTTTGACATAAGAGATAGTCAACCTTTAGGGATCCTTCCTCAGTTTTCGATTACTTTGGGAGGAAGAATGGTCTACATTGATGTGATGGTAGTTCATGACCCCTTGGACTTTAACCTACTCCTCGAGCGATACTATGTCTACGTTATGAGAGATTTTGTATTCACTCTCTTTCAAGTAATGTGTTTCCCTCACAGCGGAAACACAGTAACGATCGACTCCTTGAACCTCATCTAATGGTGAACCATCCACCTTACCTAAATGGTCCATACATGTCAGCGATGTCCGCCCCATTGCAGGCCAATTATGTAATGACATGCCCCGTGCGTTTATCCCAGCACAAGAGGGAATATCTCCCTTCTCCTGACTTAGATCTGGTAGTTGACATGGTCATCTCTTCGATAGGGATATTAGAGCCAGATATCCCTACCCTTATTGAGGCCATCGACATGTATTCCTTCTGGAGCATTTTTCTTCCAGCTAATGAAGATCTCATGGAAGCCATGACTGACGTTTGTCCTTTGACATGTATTCCTTCCATAGTATTAACCTCTTGGAAGCCTTGATTAAGGAGAAGTTACAAGCATAGTTTTCCTCTCTGTAGCAAGCTTGTTAAAAAATTAAACAAAAATTTGAGGATTGAACCTGGAGCCATGAGCACAATTTTGCTTCTCTGTGGCAAGCTCATTAAAAAATGAAACAAAGGTCCTGAGCATAGTTATTTTCCTGTGTCAAGCTCATTAAAAAATGAAACAGTCACCTCTCCTAACAAGTCGAATATTTCTATAGATCTCATAGATATCAAGTTGAGTCTTTATCTAGATCTCGTATATGTCAAGTCGAGTCTTTCATTAGGTGTCATATTTGAACCTTCCTTTCATCTTCCCTTATCCTTTTTCTCCATCTAGTACAGAAATTGGTGACAACCTCAAAGTTGGAGAATTAAATGAATCTTGGGGGGGGCATGTCTCCAGCCTTTGATTATCATTTTGGAGTTAAGCCACTAGATTTTCAAGCTGGGGGTAGAGTACCAACCATCCATGGGTATGCCTACCTTTGAAAATTATGTTGAGAATTTACAAGAATAAGTTTAATTTTGTTTCAAGCTTGTGTAAAAATGAAACCAATACCGATCTTAGTCTTTGTTCTTTCTCGTGCTCGTAAATACATGAGAATGTGACTGAGTAAAATTTTACCACTTTTTCATACTTGTAAAGGTTATACGAAAAAGGAACCCCCTGGAGTCTCCTTTAAGCTCTTTTTAGACTCTTTAAACATGAAAAGATTGTGGAGTGATCTTACTTCTTCCACGCTCGTTAAAATGTTTTAAAGGACATCTTTCGAGTGGTAGTTTATCGCTTTTTCGGCCTCGGGAGACTAAAATTATGAAAAAGGGAAACCATGGAGTCACCTTTAATTTCTTTTCAGAGTCTATAAACATGAAAAACCATCGAGTTTTCCTTCTCTAGACTCGCTAAACTACACATTGAAGGGCCCATATGGGAACGAACCCTTACTTCTTCCAGTTCGTTAAACAAAGGAAGAGGAACTCACCGAAGGTGAGATATATCAAGCATGTGTTACCCTCCTCTAGCTCGTTAATTGAAAAAGAGGTACTCATGTATCTTGGTGGGGTGGAAATTGAAGGAAGTGGGTCAAGTTTTTTAGAATCCTTTATGGCAGCTATTGTCGCCCTTGAACATGACACTTGTTTGCATCTTGTCTTAAAGATGGGTAATCTGCTTGTCTTTGAGTCATACCAATTCCATGTGTCTCCATACGTTTTATTCCAATAGAAGAGTGCTCTTATTGTCATCACATTACATTCTTGGAACTCGTCGAGTCAATGTTTCCAAGTCAGTTGTCGTGCCTCATCATGTTCAAGGGAATTTTCACTTCAAACCATCTATATTTAGTATTGCCAGTTTCCATTTCATGTGTCAGTCCATACTCATTCGATTCACCGTCTTACATCACTTTCCTAAGTCAATTTCGTGTTGATGATGGGGGATACATCAAGGCCCTCCTTCGATGAGTCTTTTCCTGTCGACTTCAACACATCATCCGGGAATTAGACTTAGAAACCAATTAGTACCTTGGGACCTACATGCCTCAATGGAAGGCCTCCTCACCTCCGGAAGTAGGTTTAAATCATTGACCTCTGATCGGATGATTCGATGAATTTTTTACTTCATCTCATTTATTCACTTTCGTTGGATTTTACTGGGGTACCTTGGGAGTCATTGACATCATTGGTAATTTACCTCACACTTGTTAACGGTTTACCTCAATGACTGATAATCAAGTGGTTTCTACCATGTTCGACATCAAACCATCTATTCACATGGCTAGGTTCATGCCACATTGGGATTGGGACGGAGACTCAGGGTTGAGCATTCACTATGTTATCTGCTTTGCCCAAGTTGGGAAGGAGATCATTTGAGCATGTTGATATATAAACTGTTACATATTATATCCAAATTGTATTGGTCTATGGCTATGTTTTATCATCTCGTAGCTCGACTGTATATTTCTCGTGGGTACGATCAGTTCATGTCATGGAGGTATGGATCCACATTGTATATTTGGTGGCCATATCCTTAGTCAATATTTTTCATGCATCCCCAGTGTATTGGTCGACGATCGTGCTTTGATTTATCTTGTATTCCAAGCATAGGTATGTCCGCCTCGAAAATGGAACATATATTAATATTGTTTGATGGTTGTTTGCAACTTCTTCCAGGTTCTCCAACTCCACACCCTTGCATTGAAGAATTGTAAATTGTTTCAACCATCAGTTTATCTTCTGACCTCACACTTTAGGGGGCATACTGATACACATCAAATTCCCACACCTAGGTACCTCGCCCTAAGTGTCGCAAGTGTCGTAAAAGTGTCATATGCACCTTTCTAAGTGTCACATACACTTCGACACCATGAAATAACATATGTCACAATCCCTAGTCAATGTGGAGGAGAAATATATTATATGAAGGTCAAAATACTATGTGCACATGAATTATTATTATTATTTGTGAAAAGGAAATTAATTTAGTATGAGAATCCACCTCACATTTGGTTTCCTATTTTTTAGGGGAAGTTGAGGATCTCATGGATGGTTGAAATATTTCCTCCTTAAAATCCTTAAGAGATATTTTCTCCCTAAATATCTTGGATATCCCATTTTAGTGGATCTGATGATTGATCCTCTCCATCGTGGTTAAGCCTCCAAATCCTATATAATGAGGGATTTTCCATGGAGAAGAGAGGGAAGATTAGAGGTATCAAACTTATGATCTTGGGAGGAAGCTTTTGGATATCAAACTTATGATCTTGGAAGCATTGTACAAGGGTTGGATGGGGAGGACTTGGAGAGGTTGTTGGAACTGCATCTACAGATTGTAAGTGTCTTTTTAATGTTTTCATTAATATATGCTTGGCATATTTCCTTCTAGTTTATGTATATTTACATATGCTTGTCTACTGTAGATGAATTTGTTTAATCTAGTATGCTAGAGTAGGATTTTCCTTGTGTCTCTTTGATGTTCGTGGTTTGCAGGTATCAAGTTGTGCGAACGAGTTTGGAGATCAAGCTCGAATTGGAGCAGTGAGGAAAAACACCGGAAATAGGTGCATCACACCCTTTCTCCCTCTCTCTCTTTTCAACTAGTTAAAAAAATCTCAAAGGGATATTAATGTCCATTTGCATCTTTTTGTCTCGGTATTAGGGGTCTAGAATCTGAGGGAAGATCCACTGACCCGTAGGGGGATTTTTCTGTAACAGTATCATGCAATTTCCTTTGGTCTTTCATATAAGCTTCTTGCTCATAATATGTGGTAGAGAAGCATGCACCCTTGGCACTTGTAATTAATGGCACCAACCTTGTCTACATATTGGAAAATGAATTAAAGAAAGAGCTCTTCAATTTGACAATATCATGAAGAGTATTTTTTGATGTTGAGATGTTCCTTTGAAAAAAGTTGGTGTGGTCGGCCTCAGAAAGAGCAAGACAAATGACATGATATTGGCCATTGATGATGATGACATATGTTGGAGTAGTTATTAGTGGTTAGGAAAGACACAAGCTATGATGGCAACATATTTTTCTATGGGATAGTTCAAGTTATTTCGAGAAAATACCCAACGATTTCAAATCTTCCAGAGAGCTAGTGAACTGTTATGACATCTGATAGACAATAGATAGGTGGCAGAGTATTTGGAAACCAAAGAATATGAAGAATATGTCAAGGATGAAAGTTCAATATCCAAGAGGACATTTGGATTATATTGTCACATCATAATTTTTTGACTAATTAACCTACGAGATTTTGTCTTGAGAAATTGGAAATAACTTTATGCAACAAATAGGTTGCAAGGAATAAAAACATAATTCTACTTTCAACAGAAGTGAGATATCTAAACAAATTGAAATGTCAAGAACTCCATAACAACCATCTCCAGTTGTTGGAATATCTATGAAATCCACTTTGAGGGCACATTTGTATGTTCATTTGATCCACTTTACAAGGAATTTGTTGAAGATTTGGAAGATTTTTAGGCAAAAAATGAGCAACCATTTCCGGGATTGAAGGCATCAATCATTGAGCATTGGAATATTATAAAACTAGCAGCTGCAAAATTCAAAAAGGGATTAGTAGGTTAGGATATTTGGAGACAGAAACTGAGTTTTCTATTGTAAATCTTGTGTGGTTGTTGTAAATTTTCTTAGACAGTAAGAATTGATTTATGGATTCATGGATCATTCTTAGTAGAGCCATGTCTTTCTTTCTATTTTTTTGTTTTGAGCTTCTCAAAATCCCATAACTATTTCGTCTCTATGTTTTTGTTGTAATATTAATGTTAGGGTTAGAAGTGTAACTCTTTGGTATAACCTCCACTATTATAGTTATAAAGGATTTTTTCAAAGATTGCATATTTCCATATATATGTTGTGAGAATCGACTGGACCTGAGTCTTTATTATTATTCCTTATGAGGTAGAGGTGAAATATTCCCTTCTATCCATACATTATTATCCATTACACTGATATATTTTCTTACATGCATTTGATTTTATTTTGCTGAATTCATTTTCCAGATGCTCAGCAAAACCACCCTCTTCATCTCTGACTAATATAGATTGATTTTCCTTCTATTAGGTTTGAGATTTTATGTTATTCTTACCTTCTTCCACATATCATTTATCAGATTTTGTTCTCTATTAAGTGAGACTCCATGCCTAATGGATTATGGCCTCTGATAGGAGAGGTTTACAACCTATTTTCCCATATGTTGTCTTTTATCCTACCTAGTTATCCTTTTCTTTAATTCATCCAAATACGACACTTGAGCTTAGTGATAAGAGTTGCTACTTGGTGACATTGAGAAACCAACAGTTTTAATTTGATGAGGGAGACCCCTCTGAATAGATGGTCCAACTTGTAGTCAAAATAAGGTTTTAAGATGCTTTAACATTGTTCCTAAACAATCGTGAAGAATCTCAGGAACAATAATATCATTATCAGGTATTTGGTCACCCATATGTCTCAATACATTGTCTTTTGAGCAGATAATATGTAGGTAAAATTGTATTATTTGACTTACTTATGAGATGGAAGTATAGATGTTGCAGGAAATAGAATGCTACAAGTTCATTGAAGTCGTTGCAAGTATGATACAAGTATGCTACGGGAAGGCTACAAATATGTTACAAGTATGCTACGGGAATGTTACACATATGTTACAAGTATGCTACGGGAATGTTACAAGAGTGTTATAGGTATGAGTGCTACAAGCACAAGTGTTGTGGGTCACTATAGCCATGGATAAATGGAAAAGATGGATTCTAGGCCGTGATTTATGAGATTTTCACAACTAATTCATAACAGAATCTGAGGGTTATGATTTGTCTCCAAGACTTCAGTTATTTTCATTTATCAATTATTCGTTATTGTATAAACTGATTATTAAGAATGGCTTGTGAATCTTTACGATTCACAAGCATGTTCAAAGTCAATATTTTCTTTAGACAATTAGATAGGATATTATAAAAGGAAGTCATATTCAATGGAAGAGACTGGTAGATAATTTTGTTGAATTATGATTTCAAAACTCAGTATATAATTTCATAAGACAATCTTATTTGATTAATGAAGTTTACAACTAAGTCATTTTCCAATTGATTGTGTTATAGTAGTTCGTAGTTATTGATCTTTTCCACAGTCATCTATCAGTGGAATCTTGGACCACTTTCCTTAGCAGGTGTTGTTATCTTAGATATAGTTATTGAATGTGTTAAGTAGTTGTGTGATTGTATTTAATTGTGAATGATTTTAAGTGTGATTTGGAATTGAATTGTTAAAGGTATTCTTGCTTAATCAGATACTGTGTTTTCCATAAATCAGTTAGCCTTGTGTTTCTGTTTTAGTATATTGATTTGAATTTCAATGCTCGGTAATTTCATTACTCGGTTCATTTCTGGTTATTACAGAGTTTTAACAGATTAAATTGACTACATGATTTAAATAATTAGAAGACAACCAATGTGTCACTAGAATTTACAGTCTGCATATACTTTGTACAATAACTTTGAAAGAACAAGATGAACACCAGGTTGATAATTAATATTGGAGTTTAGTTGTTTTCAAAAGACAATTAAAACAACCAACAATATTCATGCTCTCAAGATGACTTCTATCAAGGTTACAAAAGCAAGGGAAATTGAGTGGGAGTTTTTTTCTCATTATCGTACAGTATTCCCATCCCAAGGGATGAAAAATTCATGATTCTCCCTTAGACCATCACAAGTAGACTTTTCACCCACTATATAATGAACAAAACGTTTTATGGAAACAAGATCAATGCCCTTCATTGGAATATTATATGGTAAAATATATTGTAAATTGATGTTCTCTTTCCAATCAATAATAAGACCTTTTTCATGTTAAAAGTTGAACTAATCACCAATGAATGGATTATTATGGCATGTGTTCTATGTGCAGAGGGAAGAATAGATGGAAAACAATTGAACAAGAATTGTGGTTAAAGGAGAGAGTATAACTTACTTAATGGCACAAATATACAATTAAAATCACCTAATGCACAAGATATTTTGTTGTTTCTCTAACACTTGTAACGAGGTTTCATAAATCTGCACATGAATCTGAGTTGGTTTTAATACTTCATTTCTCGACAGTATTTAAACATGTTTGATATCTTGAGTAAACCCTCCAGAGAATTGATGATGTAAGAGGTATAATAATGACCTAGTGTTCAACATAATAACTTGGTGTTTTAGTTATGATTCCATTGGTTGCCTTGTTATTTTAATGAAGAAAGCCTCGTGATATAGTTTTAATAGATAGAAATTTTTTGCATACAATGACTTTGAGCACATAATTTCTCAACAAAATTTTGATGACACACATCTAAACACACTTAAAGGACCACATCTTCTTACCACTTCTACATTACTTTACATAGTCAGTTTATACATGATGCTCACTTGTGTGGATAAATATTGTTGGTACTTTGTGATTTGTCTTACTCATTGGAATACCCTAAGGATCTTCTCTCTTTTTATAACAAATTGACCTAACACACAAGGATGAATATCCCCTTACTATTGATAATGTTGTTCACTTTTTCATGGTTGAAATTATGCATTAATGGTCATTATTACTCTATCCTCACTATTCTTCGATACACAGCTATAATTGGGCCTTAAATGTGATATTTTCATGTTCTTTGAGTACCGTGGGCATATGTCAAAGATAGTGGTTTCCTTAATATAATTTTGTACTATGGAACGCCTTTAATGTTATCATTATTTTCATGGTTGAGGTAATGTATTAATTCATGATCACCAGAAAATATTTGAATTCTATAATTTTGTTGAAAACATATTTAATGCCATCTTCATGAAAGTATAATGTGTGTTCTTTGTTTAATTTGATAAACAAAAATATTTTGGGAAATGCCATTTCAAATTGCAAATTGTTTCCATAATCATGTCATCCAAAGAAAGACACAATAACCTCCTAATAATGAGAAAGAGAAACTTGCAAACATAGAAAGCACATAATATATCTATGTAACCCATAAAGATCCAATCAGATCCTGACAACGTGTAAAAAAAATAAGAAAATCCATTGTGAGAAAAGGGAATGCATCATTTGTATTGCAAATGAAGGACGTACAACTTGAGAATTTTAGACTAGACCCTGAAACCTGTATATTTTTTCTTGCAGGTTGTCTTAGAACAACATACAATTACAGAGTTCAAAGGATACTAACAATTTCATGTTCTCTATTTCCCAAAATCGTGTTTCCTTTCCCTGTATGTGTTGTTGCAGTGGTAATCTTTGACATTTAATTCCAGTAACAAAATTTCCATTTTCAAAGTTAAAATTTTCAATTCTTGGGAGAACAAGCTGACATTCACTCTTTTGCAACACATTACTAGGTATTGTTTTACCAAGCACCCACTCCCTAACCATTGCATTTTTTAAACATGGCATGTCTAAAGGTAGAAGTCTCTGAATTGCAAATGGAATAGAGGACTGGCAGAAACCCAATTTCCAAAAACACCATAGGCATATCTATTGGGGTACGCACCATAGGCATATCTTCTTTTAAAATATGTGACCCAATTCGATAGACTGTAGCTTTCAATCCATAGTTGTTGGTGTTGTGATGCAACAAGCTTCGTGAAACTGTAAATTTCTCTACAATAACTTTACAAAGTAATTGAGGACCCAATCGCCTATTTTATTGTTGCCTCACTATATATTTGCAAATATTTATTTGTGTGACTTGTTAACTCCTGGTGTCTAAATGAACCATCCATATCATCACTATCGTGCTTATTTAGTTGTTTTGGAACTTGAGAAGGAGTTAGGTTGTATTCTTTAGCATGTTTCCATGGACAATCCTCATTATTTCATTTCCCACAATTCTCAAAGTTACAAAGTGGCCAGAAGGGATTAATAACATGACTACAGTAATTAATTTTTCAGGAACTTCATTTGCATTAGTGAGATCAAAGTAAATCTTGCATGACTTAAACATATCTAAAGGACTCTCATAAATGATAAACTTTGGGACATGTTCTGGTGAAATCTGCAAAACGGATTGTCCCTTTTTCACAGAAGCATTTTCTAGCATACCATGTGTAGTTTAGAGAATATCCTTTGGATAGTGGGATACAAACTTTAGCTCTGAAGAGGGCATAAAAAAATCTCCTTTGGGTGATTGATTGTTAGCGTCTTCACAACATTTTGTGCTCACTTCCTTGATCTTTGTCTCAGAGGAGTTTTCCTCGAGGATCTTTTGAGCTACACCTTGCCTTAAGGTAAAAATGTGTACACATTGTTGTGTGTAGTCTTGATATTCTATATTAGAAATACAAGATACATATCCACCTGGAACTACAACCATTTTCAACCCATCAACAATAGTATAGAAAGAAAATACACACATGATGGTACAAACTATGTCTTGGTTCTTTTCGATTCTTCTCACAAGAATATTGTCAGAAAATGTTAACCTATCTACACACATAGAAAAAAATCCATCTAATGTTGATTCAAAGAACATATTCTATTATTATTTGCATTAAAATGCTTATTGAAAATCACACCAATTAAATATGCAATAAATTCAAAATCAGACAGCTCAAGTTGTTCACAATTTGTGTTTCCACCAAAGTTACCTGATGTTGCATGTTCTTCATCATAATTTTTCCATACCGTTGTATTTTCTTTTTCTATGACACAACCTTCATCCACACTACTCCCTGAATGATATTTCTCCTCATTCCTTTCTTCAACCTTATTGTTATTATACATCATACTGGGAAAAGCCATGGTAAATATCTTATCATTGACCTTTTGACACTCTATAGTCTATACTACTAGAAAGGGAGTCGTGACTATGGAAAGTACCCGCACTATCTTCCTACATATCATTTTCAATTGTGTTGACCAAGTGTCAAACAGTTGTTGTCTTCACAACCTGTTTTCAATTACAAAACATGAAAACACAAATCAGAAAGAAAACAGACCTAGCATAACAAGATAGAAGAGAGGTCGTGTATCACATGTTTGATAACTATAAATATTAGACTATGCTCATACCTTTACAGGAATTTCACAAATCCTTTCAAGGGATTAAGAATGATGACGGGAAAATACTTGATGTTTTCCTATATCAATACAAATCAAGACATGAAAAGGAGCATGAGTTTCAATATAAGGTAAGATAAGATAATTTTATTAATGTCCAACAAATGACCACTAGAACTGAAACAACATGACTAAAGAATGAACTTTGAAAAATAAGGGACAGTCCTTTTAAAATTGTATGCATTACACACCCAAGACAAAGATAACATTGAACATAAAATATACCTATTAATTGAATGTTATATTCCTCACGATCATCATTCTAGCTATGAAATGCCTCTGTATTTGTTTCTGCACCTAGACGTGTAGTGTCTTCATCTTCTTTTGTTTTTTTCTATTGGAGAAAGAATCTAAAACAAGATGCTCCTTTGAAGATAATGCAACATTAGAACCAATCTCAGAATATGAAAATTGGTTAACAAGTTCTCTCCTCTGAGGTAAATGTTTAGGTAACAAGATATTGTGAAACGCCCCTAAATTAATACCTCGTAAT
>JZKD02S1813707.1:5559-16425 GCA_000966675.3 Picea glauca
ATTTGAGAGCCAGACGTAAATGACTGATTGGTACCGCTGAGCGGATTGGGACCACCAAGACCGGTCCCTCCAGGTTGTTGGATAGGTATGGAACTTCCCGGTATAACTTGGGTAGTAGTTTGGGCAGTGGTGGCAGTGGGAGCATTCAGTGCCCTGAATCCAAAAGGGAGTGTAGGTATTGGTGTTACAGGTGTGCCAATCAGACATTGATTGACTACCGCGTTACCGACGGGGATAGTCGGGATGTGTGGGGCCATTTTCGAATGGGTCATCTGGAGGGGAATAGTAGACCTTGGGCCAACGGACGGTGTGTTCGGACCAACGGTTGGTGTGGCTGTAAAAGTGGTGGTACCGGTGAAGTGATTTGGGGGTACTGTGTAGGAAAAAGGTGCATCGACACCTTCCCCTATTCCATAAAGATCTCGCACCAAGCGTGGTGGACTTCGAACAAAGTCTGCAGTCCAAAAAGGGTCATTGGCTAAAGGGTTTTGAGAAGACCCAGTCGGAATGTCAGAAGGATTAACGACAAAAAATTCTCCAGCGGAATTCAAGTGGAGGATCTGTCTTTTTTATCCCTCCGGAATGCGGTAAGCTTCCGGAGATTCTGAAACAATCCAAAAATTCTCCAAAGGAATGGGAACTTCTTTCTGGGAAGTTGTAGTATTTTGAACCTCGCTCTGTTGAGGAGATTCCTCCATAGAATGAGGGGGTAAAGGGGTATTTCCTTCCATATTTTCTAGAGGAAGTCCCTGTAGCCTCCGCGAGCGGCGTGGAGGGTCGATGTTGGTGGAATAGAGTCGGAGAAAGAAATCTATGGCCAAATAATGAAAAGAAACAACACACGCTAAAAAATCTAAGAATCACAACTAGGCAAACAGGACCTTCTTTTGATGACCGTACTATTTGGTGATGAAATCCAACGTCATGTGATCAAGTCCAGAAGGGGCGGGGATAGGGTGGAACAGTTACAATGGTGACCTACTTAACAGACTTACACCTTGGTGCAAGCTTCCACGCAGTAATTGTGGATTTACCCTCCAAGGAGCCTGAGTGAGTTTGACCAANTTACCCATGTTCCCCTCAGAGAGAGAATCTTGTGTGGGGATAGGAGATTGCGGAACTTCAGTAACATCGGGAGGGAAGACAGATTGTATGTCTTGCTGGATTTCTTCCAAAGGCAGAAGAAAAGTGGATCAATGGTGTTTATCATCCCAGGGCAGATCGTCAATGCTAAGCATTTCCATGATGGATTCATCCGAAGGAAAAATGTGGGAAATGTAATCGACGACAGATGATAGGGAATCCAACCACGAGGGCACTAAGTAAGTATTGGGTGCCAATGAATGTGAAGTATTCGAAGAGGGAGAGGCAGATTGAATGGTTACATATGCGGCGTCGGCTGGGCTAAGTGACATAGTGTCACTAAGCACATCAAATTCCAAAGGACTAGGCACAACCCAAGGGTCAGATGATTCCAGGGATTGATAAGGCATAGTCAAGATCATATTGACAATGGAAATATGATGTAAAGTAGGTGGAAGTGGTGTAGGGAAAGTACCCATGAGGCTAGAATCTTTCAATAAGCCAACACCAATGCTTTCATACGTAACCGGGTGGTCTCCCAGAAAAGGAATGTTTTTGGTAGCAGGGATGCGAGCGTCAGGTGTACAGAAATCAAGCTGATCGATGGTAACAATTTTTCCTTGATGGGGGAATTGTACACATTGAAACACCAACGAGGTGATGGAAGTCATAACATAGAATCAACGTATTCCAAGTAGAAGGTTGTAATCGAGTGGAGCATCGACCACCTTGATGTCAACAGTAACATTTTTTCCGCCCAATTGAACGGCTAAGGATTGTAATAATCCGTGAGGATTAAAACCTCATCCATAAAAGGCACATAACATGGTAGCAGATTTGTTAAGGGCCAGTGATTTTAAACCTTTCCAACAGGCTAGAGACATGACACAGGTGGAGGCTCCCTCGTCCAGGATAGTCCGATTGATTTGTTGATTGTGAACAACAACATCAATTTGGAAAGCTAGCTAGTGGGAGAGTCGTGGTTGATGATCGTCCAGATTAAACATGATGTTGTTTGATGACTCAGGATCAAAAGCATCGATGGTGGCTAAGAGTTTTCTACGTTGGCTGGGGCAGTGTTGTAGAACTTCCAAGGCGGACATGGCACACGGGTCTTGGGCCAAATCTTCTACAATGTTGTAATTTTGGGCCGCTCATGAATTAGGATTGAAGGTAGGTTTTTGGATGGTACTCTCAGGAGGGCGTAAGATAGAGTCAAAATAAGGTTTCTCAATATGGAGTGGTCTACATGGAGGGCTAACGGATGGAGGATTGATGGAGGATGGCAACGGGTTTGATGGAGAACCGTTAGCAATCTTTGGTTTATCGGGTTTAACTGGTGTGTCATATGTCACAGAGCGAGTAGTTAGATTAACTCTGTTAAACATGTAAATGTGGGCACTTGTCGAGGCCTCATCATGAGGTTGGTTGGAACTGCCCCCGGGCGTGGGGGTTTGTGCAACCAACGATTGTTGCTGCGAAAAAGGTTGAGTGAGCACAGCGGGTTGTGAATTTCCCTTGAAAATTTTGGCCACTTCATCGCGATGTGGAAAATCTTGAGTGTAGTGATTGTCACTGCAAATGAGACATGGGAATTTCGGTTTTCGTTGTGGTTGTTTTCCAGCAGCAGGGGTTTGCTGTTGGTTCTTGGGTTGTTCGTTGTTATTGTTCTTCTTTGGTTTGTTTCTCACTTTCTTCTTGCCCTCAAGTTGTTGTGAAGGGGTTGACTGGACCGCATTCACATCAGAGACCTGAGTTTGAGGGGGGGTAGAAGAGGGTGCAGTCGTACTGGGAGCAGTCGCCGAAGCGGGCCGTTGGATCGTTCCAGTAGACTGGGTAGCATATTGAGTCTTGACGGAGCCAATAACTCCATCCGCATGTGAAGCAGTCGATGGTTTGGATGGATCGTTAGTGGCACAGGTAGCGTTCGGTATCAACTCATACAGAGTACCAGATTGTGAATAGACTAAGTCTAAGTACTGAGCTCGAGCAATGGCTTCTTCCTCGGTGATGACACCGCCCATGGCAACATCATGACCAATCTGGGGTAACAGTGATTTCATGAACCATTCTGCTAATAATTGGTCAGGAATGACCGCTTTGATTATCCTTCGTCGTCGTCTCCATTCATGGATATGATCGAAGATATGTACCGAAGTTGTCTGACGAAGGGAGGTTAATAGTTTAGTACCCGTCTCATATCGAATGGGTAGTTGGAAGTCCGTGAGGAAGGACATGGCAAGGGAGTTGAAATCGTGAAAAGATGCGCATGGTAATTCAATATACCATTTTGCTACGGAACCCGTAAGTGTTCGTTGGAAAAGACGCAAACGAATCGAATCGCCCATGAGAGAGTTGGATGAACACCACAAATGGAAGGTCATCACGTGGTTGTTCAGGTCTTCTCCAGACTTTCCATTGAATTTTGGGATATCAGAAGGAAGTTTAGCTGGAATAGCTGGCCAAACTGGAGAATGATAAATAGGATTATTCGTTAACCAAGACAAGTCTTGAAGGTCGAGGGTAGCTATAAAAGGTAATTGTCGGTTAACCTATGGGTAATGTTGGTGTGGCAGAGGGACACTAGTGGGGCCCAGTGCTAGGTTATGTGGATAATTATAACTCGTGGGCCCTCTCATGTGAGGTTGGTTTTGACCAAGGTACATAGGATTTGAGACGTTTTGAGAAGTATGTGTGAGCGGAGGATAACTAGATGGGTTTTACGCGTTATAGGGTGGGTTTGGCATTTGTCCATAGGGGGGTTGTTGCAGAGTCTGTACATTTTGTCCCATGGAGGCATGTGGGTTTCCTTGAAAAGGGATGCTCCACAGATTGGGTGTGGTGGACACATTTTGTCCTTGTGGTTGATGATAGACTCCAGATTGAGGCTACCCCCCAGCATGAGGGTGCCCCCCGAATGGAATTTGTTCTCCGGTGGGAGGATGCCCCCCAGCATTAAGGTTCCCCCTGGATGGAATGTATCCTCTAGTGGGAGGATTCCCCCCAGCATGAGGTAGAGTTCTCGGGATTTGAGAGACAGACGTAAATGACTGATTGGTACCGCCGAGCGGATTGGGACCACCAAGACCGGTCCCTCCAGGTTGTTGGATAGGTATGGAACTTCTCGGTATAACTTGGGTAGTAGTTTAGGCAGTGGTGGCAGCGGGAGCATTCAGTGCCCTGAATCCAAAAGGGAGTGTAGGTATTGGTGTTACAGGTGTGCCAATCGGAGATTGATTGACTACCGCGTTACCGACGGGGATAGTCAGGATGTGTGGGGCCATTGTCGAATGGGTCATCTGGAGGGGAATAGTAGACCTTGGGCCAACAGATGGTGTGTTCGGACCAATGGTTGGTGTGGCTGTAAAAGTGGTGGTACCGGTGAAGTGATTTTGGGGTACTGTGTAGGAAAAAGGTGCATCGACACCTTCCCCTGTTCCATAAAGATCTCGCACCAAGCGTGGTGGACTTCGAACAACGTCTGCAGTCTAAAAAGGGTCATTGGCTAAAGGGTTTTGAGAAGACCCAGTCGGAATGTCAGAAGGATTAACGACAAAAAATTCTCCAGCGGAATTCAAGTGGAGGATCTGTCTTTTGTATCCCTCCGAAATGCGGTAAGCTTCTGGAGATTCTGAAACAATCCAAAAATTCTCCAAAGGAATGGGAACTTCTTTCTGGGAAGTTGTAGTATTTTGAACCTCGCTCTGTTGAGGAGATTCCTCCATAGAATGAGGGGGTAAAGGGGTATTTCCTTCCATATTTTCTAGAGGAAGTCCCTGTAGCCTCCGCGAGCGGCGTGGAGGGTCGATGTTGGTGGAATAGAGTCGACGAAAGAAATCTATGGCCAACTAATGAAAAGAAACAACACATGCTAAAAAATCTAAGAATCACAACTAGGCAAACAGGACCTTCTTTTGATGACCGTACTATTTGGTGATGAAATCCAACGTCATGTGATCAAGTCCAGAAGGGGCAGGGATAGGGTGGAACAGTTACAATGGAGACCTACTTAACAGACTTACACCTTGGTGCAAGCTTCCACGCAGTAATTGTGGATTTACCCTCCAATGAGCCTAAGTGAGTTTGACCAATGTTTGCTCCAGGTACAGTGAGACTTCCTGTCACCATCACCTTGTGTAAGACCCTAAATATTATGGCCACTAAGGTCACCAATTCGCAGTTAGCCCCTGGGTGGGAACAGTCGACAGTCTGATCCGAACGTACGGGAAGGGTATCAAGCCCGAAATCAACTAAAAGGCTTCCACGCAGTAATTGTGGATTTACCCCAAAGTGATCCCCATAATACGATCTGACCACCACAATCAGTTAAACCACGGAGGGTTAGTCCCCGTAGCTTACCCGAATGCGACCTCGTGCGTAACCCCTGTGTGAGAGGGGGATCCCAGGAAGAATTATACGATGACTAGATTTGACTCTCCCTAACTCAGGATGCTAGTGTTTGTTTTGGAAACTTTGGAGAGTTATGCTCACATCCCTGATCCAAAGTACTAAGCCTAGTCTACTGTTGGTGGATGATCCTAGAAAAAAAATTTTCTAGATAACTTTTAATTAGCGTTGATTTTTATGGTTGTTCTTTATGCAAAGGGGTGCATGGAAGTGAAACAAATGGAATTATGACTTAGACCCAAAGAATGCATTGAATATGATAAGCAGTCATTTCCTTTTGATGAACATCTATCTAAGGGAGAGAGAAAGTTCTCTTTCACTAACAAGTACAAATACGGAGTGTCCTCAAACAATTCTTTTTCTCAATCAAATCCTGATGCAATGCTAAAGATTTCGAGATGCCTTCTAATATGCACAATCAATCATGAAGATGCTTTTTGTCGTTTGTATATGAATAATGATTAATTTCAACACAATGCTTGTCTTTGCTAATTATCTATTTGTATGAATGAAAATCAAACTAGCACAAGCAAAAGTCATACAAACAATACACCCTTTCGTTGCAATCAAAACGAAAAGCGAAAGAAAAGAAACAATCAAAGAAAAAAAAAAACTTCACACCCAAAAAGAAAAGGTTGAAGAACAATGATCTTAACTAAAATCAAGATGAAGATGTCTGTAGGCCTTTGATGACCTTCACCAGGGTTTTTACTCATTTAAACAGAGAGAAAGACAATGCATGAGTCTTGGACTCTAATCAAAAGAAAAAAGCAGCAACAATAGTGAAGAAGACTACAAGATCCAACTACTAAGATGTTCGTTCTTTAAAAATATAGATGTCAAGGCTGAAAGGGAAGAAACATTGACTCACAAGGTTACTCAGCAGAAGAGACACAGAGGCAAAACCCAGAAAAAAAAAATTCTGGAAGGTTTTTTGGGCCAAAGAGGGCTGGCACTCTGTTGCTAAAGGCAAGGATCATTATAGCACTCTGTGCAAAGCTATGGGGGAGCGGTGGTGCTCTGTTAACACTAGGACAGGGGCGTCAGGCTCTAAAACTCCCGAAAATGTCAAAAAATAAAAAAATTGCAATTCAATTCCGACAATTATGTCGAGTATGATGAGGTAAGGATCCAATCAGGTCATGAAACCAATCAAAAGAGGAGTGAACTAGGTCTGAAACAATCAAGGGGTAAAACTAGGTCAATGAGGAGAAAATCAAAACAAGAAGTTTCAATTTGAGGCTATCTCCCCAGTGGAGTCACCAGTTTCTGTTGTAGGAAAATCTCCCTTCGGACAGGTAGATCATCTCTAAGAGCTTGACCCTAACTCTGGACAGAAAATTCTTAACGTGGACACTGACTTCCTTTCAAGTCTATCTAAACTAACACATGAGAAGGAAGGATGACATAAGTACCTCTTTATCGACGTTTGTCCCTGCACACTCCTAGTTGTGCTTCGATCCTTTTCTTCTCGTTGGATCCTATGGACAAAACAAGATACAACCACTTCCTACTCTATTGATATTAGCTTGAAAATAGATCTATCAATTAATGATAAGTTCATGTGACATTATACACAAACTAGAAAGANCCCATAATACGATCTGACCACCACAATCAGTTAAACCACGGAGGGTTAGTCCCCGTAGCTTACCCGAATGCGACCTCGTGCGTAACCCCTGTGTGAGAGGGGGATCCCAGGAAGAATTATACGATGACTAGATTTGACTCTCCCTAACTCAGGATGCTAGTGTTTGTTTTGGAAACTTTGGAGAGTTATGCTCACATCCCTGATCCAAAGTACTAAGCCTAGTCTACTGTTGGTGGATGATCCTAGAAAAAAAATTTTCTAGATAACTTTTAATTAGCGTTGATTTTTATGGTTGTTCTTTATGCAAAGGGGTGCATGGAAGTGAAACAAATGGAATTATGACTTAGACCCAAAGAATGCATTGAATATGATAAGCAGTCATTTCCTTTTGATGAACATCTATCTAAGGGAGAGAGAAAGTTCTCTTTCACTAACAAGTACAAATACGGAGTGTCCTCAAACAATTCTTTTTCTCAATCAAATCCTGATGCAATGCTAAAGATTTCGAGATGCCTTCTAATATGCACAATCAATCATGAAGATGCTTTTTGTCGTTTGTATATGAATAATGATTAATTTCAACACAATGCTTTTCTTTGCTAATTATCTATTTGTATGAATGAAAATCAAACTAGCACAAGCAAAAGTCATACAAACAATACACCCTTTCGTTGCAATCAAAACAAAAAGCGAAAGAAAAGAAACAATCAAAGAAAAAAAAAAGCTTCACACCCAAAAAGAAAAGGTTGAAGAACAATGACCTTAACTAAAATCAAGATGAAGATGTCTGTAGGCCTTTGATGACCTTCACCAGGGTTTTTACTCATTTAAACAGAGAGAAAGACAATGCATGAGTCTTGGACTCTAATCAACAGAAAAAATCAGCAACAATAGTGAAGAAGACTACAAGATCCAACTAGTAAGATGTTCGTTCTTCAAAAATATAGATGTCAAGGCTGAAAGGAAAGAAACATTGACTCACAAGGTTACTAAGCAGAAGAGACACAGAGGCAAACCCCAGAAAAAAAAAATTCTAGAAGGTTTTTTGGGCCAAAGAGGGCTGGCACTCTGTTTCTAAAGGAAAGGAGCATTATAGCACTTTGTGCAAAGCTATGGGAGAGTGGTGGTGCTCTGTTAACACTAGGACAGGGGCGCCAGGCTCTAAAACTCCCGAAAATGTCAAAAAATCAAAAAATTGCAATTCAATTCTGACAATTATGCCGAGTATGATGAGGTAAGGAGCCAATCAGCTCATGAAACCAATCAAAAGAGGAGTGAACTAGGTCTGAAACAATCAAGGGGTAAAACTAGGTCAGTGAGGAGAAAATCAAAACAAGAAGTTTCGATTTGAGGCTATCTCCCCAGTGGAGTCACCAGTTTCTGTTGTAGGAAAATCTCCCTTCGGACAGGTAGATCATCTCTAAGAGCTTGACCCTAACTCTGGACAGAAAATGCTTAATGTGGACACTGACTTCCTTTCAAGTCTATCTAAACTAACACATGAGAAGGAAGGATGACATAAGTACCTCTTTATCGACGTTTGTCCCTGCACACTCCTAGTTGCGCTTCGATCCTTTGCTTCTCGTTGGATCCTGTGGACAAAACAAGATACGACCACTTCCTACTCTATTGATGTTAGCTTGAAAATAGATCTATCAATTAATGATAAGTTCATGTGACATTATACACAAACTAGAAAGAAATAGGCCAAGGGTGTCATATTGATGAGAATAATGACAGCAGTACTTACAATCATAGACGCGAATGAAACAGCTTCGTCGGGTCCTCTTCGTCTAACCCTTGCCTGAAAGATCCACAACCTGGACAACAACAACTTCACTGATCACTCTCCTTTGGCTGACTGTGTGTTTTCTCCAAGATCATAAGTTTCATACTAGCAGTTCTTCCCCCCTTTCCACCATCATAGAGTCTGCTTATATAGGTTAAGAGGAGCTTAACCTCTTGAGTTATCTTTAGAACAAGTTGGGAACTTCCTCCTCAGATCAGGGATCTCTTGATGAAACCAAGAATTCGAACACAATTGCCTCCTAATCTCGAAATATCCTCCCCTTATTCTCCTCAACAGGCCAACTACTGCCTCAGATTAGGCAACGCTCCTTTAGAAGGGGCATCAGAGCATTGTAGCACTCCTTGGTAATCTATGGAGGGGCGCCAACACTCTCAAGATAAGCAACACTCCTTCAGAGGGGGCATGGGATCGTTATAACGCTCCCTGAAGCCTTTTAGGGGAGCGCCAACGCTCCTAGGGATGATATAGGGGAGCGCTCCCCCTCAAAACCTCAAAAACCATTTTCTACAACAAGTACTAAGAAACCAATAGTACTTCTAAACATGTGTCAATAGTGTCCCTCAATATATCAATGATATATCTATATCTATCATCACATAATCATATGATATATCTCATAAAGAAAGTTTTGTGACATCACTAATAAAGTGCTTAACATAACCAACATTGTACTTCAACAGAAAATGCCTCAATCCACACTCTAGGGTTAGTACCATGCATCCAAGAAAGGCATCAAGCATATGATCCAAAACCCAACCACATATTATCACAATACATTCATCAAACACACATACAAAAATCAAAACTTGAATCATGTCATATCAGACCCTGTAGAAACACAATTGTGTCATTAAATGATGTTGCAACTCATTCGTACAACCCTCCCTTTTAGGCTTTTCCCACAGGTACATGACCTATTCCTCAATCATCTCACATATATACATGAATTTTCTTTAGATATCCCACGTATATACATGATTATTCCCACAAGAGCCTACATATGCCTCAGAAAATTTAAATCTTGAGCTTTCCTCATGGCTTCCATTTTGTTCTGGTTGTTCAATCTTCTTCATCCACTTTTAAGAGTGTCCCAACTTCTCAGAACTTGAACTCTGAGATTCCATATTTTCAACTTTGTCTTCCTTCCTATTTTCATGTACTCTTCTTGCCATATTATATGAAGCACTCCTCATTGAATTTCTCCTTGAATTCCAAAAATCTCGATGTTTGTGGCCAAACCCACTCCAGTTGTAACATCTCATTGTGTGACAATGTGCAACAATGTGTCCCACTTGATTATATCTCCAACATCTTAGAATTTTATGAAATATTCCAATATATTTTCTTGCATGATGTTTACAATTCAAATATCTATGATCCAGATGGATGTCTGTGGCCTCCTATCTATTCCAACTGGCTCGTTTTTGCATCTTTCCAGTTTGGTGTTTTTTCCTAGTTTTCAGGTCCCTGACTTCCGAGGTTGTTTTGAGGCCCTAAAAAAAGGTTTTAGGGATTGATACAATCAACATTTGTTGGTATATCCATAGGAAAAATGTGTATACCTCGTATATACCTTTCCAACGGGCTATCATGCGCATAAAACAAAGATCGTATGCTAAAGTTACGACCCCGGGAAGTTGATGTACTAACTTACCCAAACGAGGCCCACATGACTTTTGGCACTTCATCTCCTAGGGTTAGGTTTTTGGATGTCTAGGGTTTTTTAAATTCCTTTTTATTATAAAAATTCCTTGAGATCCTCATTGTAATCATCTTCTGGTGAATGAGCGCAACTGTCACATATCTTCTGAGAGATAAGCCTCCACCATTCTAGCAAGCTTGTTTTCCACTGCATTTTACAGTTTCAACTTATTTCCTTATTGAATAGAAACCGGTTTTATTGTATATATATTATTCTATGATAAGCATCTTTTGATAATAATTTGTATTCATTTCATTCTACTCATAAAATATG
>JZKD02S1813707.1:70639-95061 GCA_000966675.3 Picea glauca
CTATTTGAGAGGAAGGACAATACATATTTTAGGACACAAGCATTTGCTTTTATTGTTCCCCCATGAGGACAAAATCCACCTATCCACATGCTTGGTTTTTTATAGTTGATTTATGTATGATGTCTATTTGATTACATGCAATTGTGAGTTATACTCTTCTGTGGAGGCAAAAAAGATACAAATCTCTTGTTGATTTATTTCTCTCTTGTCACCATTTTCACACATTCACTTTGCTAGTCGGAAATCATAGGGGAACCACAAAATCCTCATCGTTCCAGATGCTTGTAGAATATCCATCCTATTCTAGGAGGAGTCCCTAGTCTTCCCAAATCATTGACTCAACCATCTCACACCCCCATGAGTAATACTATTTCGGGATCATGTTTTCTTGGTTCCACTTGTTAGCATCGGAAGTCACTCCTGGATTTCTTGCAGGAGCAGAGCCCGACACCCATCAGTTTTATGTCACGATAGTTTTAATGGATGATCAGATGGATAGAGACTCGGGGAAATTTCACTCTAACTCAGGGACTGAGTCTGGCATGTAAGGAGCAGAAGAGGTCTTGATCTAACTTCAGCTAGTGGGTTGATTAAAAGGTGAATAGGTGGAAGACTTGGTAAGAAGGGTGAACAAATGAATTTTGGCAACAGGATTTCAGTGGTTTGCAGGAGAAAGACTCTGAATGCAAGATCCTCTTGGTTCAGAGTCTCAAGAAATTGAAAGGGGACTTGACTGGATCCTCCAATTCCAAGTCACTCAGCGCTGAGAAAAACACAAGGACCAATTAGAACAATGTAACTTCTATAGTGATCCTATCCAACATCATCCTATAATAGCTACAACTCGACTCAATCCTCCAATTCCGAGATGTTCTAGCACAGTGTAAACAGAGGTGTGAAAGAATCTGACATTCATAAGGAAAGAAGTCTCAAAAGTTCATGCATAGCCAGAATAACAGTGCTTCATTAAATCTTTACAACTGGGAGCTCTGCTCAACCATCGATAACTACAAAAATGGTGAAAACGCCTACATATACTCAAAACAACGACAACAACAAAATCGATACGTTGCATTAAACACATTGTATCTGCATGTCTTCTGACAATTTGAAGCTGCAGTATTTGAATGATCGTGCACCTATGGCAGATGCAATCGAATTCCTGACAGTTCTGTGGGAGAACCGACATGCCTTTAATTCCTTGCCAGACTTTCCCATTATGGCAGAGGCGATGTCTAACCACCACCAACTACCTTAATAACTGCTTCATTGGGATTGAGGATGGCCCGGCCAACTCGGCACCTTTGGGATGTGGAAGACCCTTTGCGCTGCCACTTCGATTAGCTGAACGACCTGATGAATAGGCATGGAGGCCAGCACGAAGGATGGGGTGCATGATGGGAGTGGTGGCGCCAAAACTATGAGGGCTAGGAATGAAGTGATGAGGTGTGAGAGAGGTTACAAGGGAAGACACATAGAGGATGGAAATAAGCGAAGGGAGGCAAGAGATGCGATATAATGGGAAAATTTTAGTGGGAGGCTGTCATGGAAGGGAGCGGGACACATGGTAGGTGGTGAGTGGATGATGAGATGGGGGAAGGGACCGCATTAACCAGAAGAGGGGAGATGAACAGATGTCGGAGGATGAGGAAGGGGCTATTGGGAGCGAGCCTCATCACACAGTCAAGAGGAGAATAGATGGCAATATGATGCGACATGAAAGGGGGCCCCACGTTGGTTAAACGCAAAAGGATAGAATATGACCAGATTTCCTGTGCACCATTGATCTGAGCTCTCTAATCACAGTCGTCGGAGAGATGCATCCTCGATTCCGGACTGCCCCCCTCCACTTAAAGGTATAAAGGCGGGGGGGGGGTTCCGGAATCACCCTGCGCGTTGTTGATCTGGACGCTTCGATCATGACTGTTGAAGAGGTGCGCCCTTGATTTCGGACCCCCCCTTCCGCTTAAAGGTAGAAAGGCAGGGGGGCTCCGGAATCTTATGCGCACTGTTGATTCGGGCACACAAAATCCTGCCTTCCAGAATTGATTTCCATTTAAACACAGTCACATTTACATCCCAAACCTAGGACAAGTGGGTTTTTGACCCATTCCTTTGCATTTTACCCCCCTTTGCAAGAAATGTCTCTAACATTAGGCTCCATGGGGGATAGAGTCGTCCCTGTGATGCTCTAAGGACTCTTTTGCAGATTTAGTGCCTTTCTACTGGGCTATGGAGTCAGGCTCAAAACATCCTGTTGCTGAAGATACAAGCCGAAAAAATAAAAGCAAAAAAATAAATATACATACTCAAAGGAGCTTATTTATATACAATCCTAAACTAATAAAACACTTTACATGGGGCTAGGTGAAAGCAGATTTCCACCATATCTATTCAAGCATCTTCCTGGATAGAAGCTTTTTCTTTATGTCAATGATCATCAATAGATGGTGTAACCATGACAGCATAACGGTTACACTCTTCAACTCCTCCTTACAGGCTGGAGTTGAGATGAAATACGGTGGCTCCAAGGCATAGGGGAAATACCACTCCATGTACTTGCTAATAGGGTCATAGAATGCATGGTGAATTTCGGAGAATTGGTGACAAGAAGCCTCCTCTACTACACATTTTCTCACATGTGACTGAGTATCTTTGATAATCATAGGTGAGTGAACAACTGATGTAGGCTCACTGAGCTCAAGCAGTGGTTGCTTGCTGACTGGCTCTGGAATGAAATATGTGCTCAGCTGCTCTTCTGGTTCTTCCTCATCTTCTCCATGCACTCCCCCATCTTGTAAAAAGGGAACGGCCTCTCAATCCTTGATTTCAATCCCAAATGTAAATACATCATGGGAAATCTCGCGAAGGAAGAAAGAACAATCCTCTTCCACAATGGCTTCTTCGTTTAATTCTGAGATAGCAGGCTCATCGAGGGTAGATGCTAACGCGTCCAAGAAATATTCAATAATCTCTTCAAAAGAGCTACTTAAATCATCTGCCTTGAAGACTGGAAAATCCTCTTCGCTGTCTTCAGATTCCAATTTTGTACACTGGGGAGTGGGGAAAATCGCCTGCTCCACTAGTTCACTCAGGTCATCTTTTTCCTCCCAGGATGGAAAATCCTCTGCACAGTCTTCATATTTCAACCCTTCTAATTAGGCAGAGAGATATTTCACCTACTCCATCAGCTCACTCAGGGAATCCTCCCCCCCCCTGGGATATTCATCACTTTCATAACCCACCTCTGATGCAGACGAATGGGGAGGAGAAAGGAATGATTTCTGATCCAGGTCATCAGAATCATCCTCACAGCCTATGTCCGAAACAACTTTATCCGGTATAGAGTTGTGGTATCCCTCACTGCAGTTATGAACAAATAACACAGAGGGAGAAAACTTTTGACAATAGGCAGTGAAGGCTGCATGGAAATCACTGAGTGAAATGCTAGCAGGAGGTAAAGAATGATACCATTTACGTGCCTCCCCTGCTAACAAGAACATGAACAAGTTAAGTAATACATCCTCATGATGTATCTCCCACTGATGCATGAGTTCATGAAACTCACTAAGGTGCTGACCAGGGTTGTCCTCTTCACATTTTCCAAATATGGAAAATAATCGCCCCATTCATCCAGAGAGGGGACAACATTAGGAAAACTAGGAATAGTAGAAAAATTAAAAGGAGCAAACCTGCGAGCAAGGATTTTCTCCATATCGAACCAGTGGAATCGCCAATCGATCCTAGAACCATGGAGTCACCAAGTGAAAGATGTGCAACTTTGAATGTGTCTGGTCCTTGTTCAACATCAAAGGCCAGATCCTAATGTTGTTTTTTCCTCAGGAAGCTTCTCAGGCTGAGAAAGCAGCTGCTGAAACCTTCTTGAGAAAGCTTATTAGGTTCAGCTTTCCAGTGTGCTAACAGTAGCCACAACTGAAATAGTGATGTGGAAACAATGGAGTCGCCACAGTGGAGTCGCTAGGTGCATAGTAGAAATCTTTAAGGGCTCTGATGTCTGATGCACCTTCAGAATCAGAGGCTCAATGTCGTTCTGCCCAGGGAAAATCTTCAACTTTGTCCCTGGCAACGGTGCCAGAAATGTTAGCATCAAAAGTCACTCCTGGATTACTTGCAGGAGCAGAGCCCAACACCCATCAGTTTTATGTCACGATAGTTTTAATGGATGATCAGATGGATAGAGACTCGGGGAAATTTCACTCTAACTCAGGGACTGAGTCTGGCATGTAAGGAGCAGAAGAGGTCTTGATCTAACTTCAGCCAATGGGTTGATTAAAAGGTGAATAGGTGGAAGACTTGGTAAGAAGGGTGAACAAATGACTTTGGGCAACAGGCTCTCAGCGGTTTGCAGGAGAAAGACTCTGAATTCAAGATCCTCTTGGTTCAGAGTCTCAAGAAACTGAAAGGGGACTTGACTGGATCCTCCAATTCCAAGTCACTCAGCGCTGAGAAAAACACAAGGACCGATTAGAACAACGTAACTACTACAGTGATCCTATCCAACATCATCCTATAATAGCTACAACTCAACTGGATCCTCCAATTCCGAGCTGTTCTAACATAGTGTAAACAGAGGTGTGAAAGAAGCTGACATTCATATGGCAAGAAGTCTCAAAAGTTCATGCATAACCAGAATAACAGTGCTTCATTAAAGATTTACAACCGGGAGCTCTGCTCAACCATCGATAGCTACAAAAATGGCGAAAATGTCTACATATACTCAAAACAATGACAACAACAAAATCGATACATTGCATTAAACACATTGCGTCTGCATGGCTTCTGACAATCTACAGCTGCAGTCTCTGAATGATCGTGCACCTATGGTAGACGCAATCGAATTCCTAACAGTTCCATGGGTGAACTGACGTGCCTTTAATTCCTTGTCGGACTTTCCCATTATGGAAGAGGCGATGTCTAACCACCACCAACTACCTTAATAACTACTTCATTGGGGTTGAGGATGGCCCGGCCAACTCGACACCTTTGGGACGTGGAAGACCCTTTGCGCTGCCACTTGGATTAGTTGAATGGCCTGATGAATAGGCATGGAGGCCAGCGCGAAGGATGGGGCGCATGACGGGAGTGGTGGCGGAAAAACTATGAGGGCGATACATGAAGTGATGAGGTGTGAGAGAGGTTATAGGGGAAGACACATGGCGGAAGGAAATAAGCGGAGGGGGGCAGGAGATGCGATATAATGGGAACATTTTAGTGGGAGGTTGTCATGGAAGGGAGCGGGACACATGGAAGGTGGTGAGTGGATGATGAGATGGGGGAAGGGACCGCATTAACCAGAAGAGGGAAGATGAACAGATGTCGGAGGATGAGGAAGGGGCTACAGGGAGCGAGCCTCATCGCACGGTCAGGAGGAGAACAGATGGAAAGATGATGCAACATGAAAGGGGGCCCCACGTTGGTTAAATGCAGAAGGATAGAGGATGACCGGATTTCCTGTGCACCACTGATCTGGGTGCTCTAATCACAGCCATCGGAGAGATGTGTCCTCGATTCCGGACCCCCCCCCCTCCACTTAAAGGTAGAAAGGCGGGGCGGGTTCGGAATTACCCTGCGCGTCGTTGATCCAGGCACTTCGATCGTGACCGTTGAAGAGGTGCGCCCTTGATTCCAGACCCCCACCCTCCACTTAAAGGTAGAAAGGCAGGGGGGCTCCAGAATCTTATGCGCGCCGTTGATTCGGGCACGCGAAATCCTACCGTCCAGAATTGATTTCCATTTAAACAAAGTCGCATTTTCATCCCAAACCTATGACAAGTGGGTTTTTGACCCATTCCTTTGGATTTTACCCCCCTTTGCAAGAAATGTCACTAACAACACTTTTCTTGGGTCTAATTCGCAAGGCCATCCATCCATTAGTTATCCTTCATAAGGAGGCGGGGGTCAAACTTCTTCTCAAGAGAGAAGTACAACCCCACTAAATCCCTCTCAAGGGATAGGTCCACTACCTACTAACACCATGGCTGGAACTAATCCTCCGTGAAATCTCCCTATGCCATACTTGGCATCCCTAAACATTCCTCATTTGACCAAACTCGTGAATGACCCCATTTTACACGACCCCACATGGCCCAATATGCCTATCAAACTACCTTCAGATATTCCAAAATTTGAAGGAAAACTGGGGGAAGATCCTGCCAACCATGTTATGACCTTCCACTTATGGTGATCTTCAAACAATATCATGGATGATTACACCCACTTAAGGTTTTTTCAACAAAATCTCACCGGTTCCTCAGCCAAATGGTATGTGGATGAAAAATCAGGGTCCCATGTGACCTTTGAATCATTGCCTAATGCATTTTTGTCCTTTTTCCAACTACTTGTTCATAATGATAATAGGTTAGAAATTCTCTCTGAGTTCAAACAAACCACTTCTATCCATATAGATGACCACATCCATGAATGGTGTCGGTGACGTAGTTTGTGTAAAGAGGAAACCAATAAAGAACAATGTCTTGATTGGTTTCTTAAATCCATTGTCTCTGTTATTTCCAAGGATGTAGCATCCACTTTTCCTCAATCAGAAGAGGAAGCCATCATCAAGGCCCAATAGTTTTACCTCATCTATTCTCAATCATGATACTTCTACACAGTATTTCTTGATGCCCCCCAATGCATACCATTTGGCCAGGAAAAACTTGGGATGTCCCATGCTAAAGATGGGTTGATTAGTTCTATGACCCATATCAACCCTTACAACCACTCGTCACCAACTTATGGTGCACCTAAATATCTGCAACCATATTTAGGGACACCTTATTACCCTCCTCCCACTCATCAACAAAATTATCATGTTTCTCCCCGTCCACCAATGGGTGGATCCCCACTGGTACCCATGATGCATCTAGTCTCTCAACCAAGTACAAGTTCACCCTCAACTCCTACATATAACCTCAACAGTAGTGGAAGTGCCTCAAATTCCTACATGCCATATGGATCATCTCGTCAAAAAATCCATATTTTCCATTTCTCGATCCTCCACAATCAGTTCCTCCTCCACCATGACAACCACATGTTGGTGTTAACTTTATTCAACCCTCTCCCATTCAACACCTTTATACTTTTGAACAATTTAATATGGAAAATACAGTCCATTCGCTGAATAATGCCAAGAATAAAGGAAAATAATGAAACAATAACAACTCAGGGCTAGGTGGAAATAGCCCCCAACAAAACCATCCCGCTGGGGGAAACCAGAATCAGGGCAACCAAAACCCCCAAGGGGGAAACAATAAAAATCAACCACGACAAGGGAAGAACAATAACCTCTGAAATAACTTCCCTTGCACTCTCTGTGGTGAGTATGGACATTCTAATCACAATTTCCTGCAAATTTTTGATTCCAAATGGATGATAGAATCCATGAACGTGCAACATCCTCTAGCGTCGCCTGCCCCTCAGTAGGCCCCAAAACAATATTTTCAAACACCACCTCTGGTTGTTTTGAAAAAACCTATTCCATACGAAGATGTGATGAATACTCGGTAGGAGTTACACCCTGCTCTACCCCAAATGGGGCAGTATCCAAACCATGGTCCCGATCAACCTAGAAATCCGGTTGATCATAATATCCTCCTTACCAATGAGGAAGAAATTCTTCTGCAAACCCACGGTAGACAATACGATGTTCCCCCTAAATCTACCCCAACCACCTCAGAAGTGGCTCCAGCTACAGCTAGAAAACCATTGATGATTCCATGCCCTAACACTGAACCAAATCCTCGTATACCTCGTCTTCCTTTACGATGGAATGTACATAACCCTCATTCTAGGGAAATACACAACGACATTTTGTTCAATGAATTAGCACAATCTCATGCAACCATGTCTATATTGGAAGTCCTCCACACCTGTCCAACTCATTGGAAATCCTTTCTTTCTTCCTTGGTGGTAGTTTAACCAATTTATACTAGACTCATCACCTTTGATCTAGATAGAAGAGAACCATGCATCTCTTCCCTGGTAGCTTTTCAGATACCAGTTAAGATCTGGAACGTCATAGTTCATCGATGCATCATCGATGAAGGTGAATCCACATGCATCATCTACAAATTAGTATGGAAAAAACTAGGCTCACCTGAGTTAGTACCATCTTCCATCACCCTTAGAGCTTATGACAGTCAAACATCATCCCCTAAAAGGATCTTTCAAAATGTCCCTGTAGAACTTGGGGGAAAAACCATCCTCATTGACATTGAAGTTATCAACACCCCACTTGATTGCAATATCCTATTCAGACGTAGCTACATGTATTCTATAAAGAAAGTAGCCTCTTCTGTGTTTCGAATGATGATGTTCCCCGACAACGAGAAAAACTTCACCATCGACCAATTTACACATTACAAGCCTAATCATTCCTCCAACATTGATAAAATTCTCCCCCTTGTTTGCGTTATCTGATATGCTTTTTTGGTCATCGACATGGGTCTCAGAGTTTTCAAGGACCCATCCTTTCCGAGGGCATATCATGGAGCCCTACCTCTCCTTCACCCCTCAACACAAGTGTGTGTAGTATCTTCTAATGGAGCAGATATCAAAGATAATACTCCTCCCACCGAGGCCTCTTCCCACATCGAAGTTCTACTATTTGGAGAACTGTTACCTCAGGAACTCCCTGAGAACCTCACTGCACAACTTATCCCATATCTCCCCCCCTCTAGGGGTATATCTTTGTTTGGGAGACAGTTCCCCAAGCCATTACACAAATTCCTTTTTTCTACCCCCCACCTAGAGTCCAAGCATTCCAGGTAGCTACTACTCTCACCCTTCCAAACATGGTTATTTCCATCCATGTATGGTATCTCCATCCACCTATGATGTTCCTTATGCCATCTCTCCCTCCTCATATAGAGGGATTATCGATGCAAATCCAAGTACAGGCTCCGACCAAACCACCCCTACCTCCAACTAGAAGCAACACCACCACCACTAGGGAAGACGAAAGAAAAAAAAGCCCCCATCTCCACTTCCTCCCCGAGATCAACCTCCTTGTGCACTTTATGAATGAGAAGGGAACCCCACTAACTAATTTCCTACTCTTCCCAAGCTGCACAATCTGATCCAACTCCTTAGAGAAACCACATCGCTCACCACTCCATCTAGTACATCCACTGCTAAAACAGAGTCCTCGACCACATGCAATAAAGGTTGTGAACCAAATTCTCTTATGCCATCTATGTTGCATATGGTCGTTACACTCATCATTTCCTAACTGTACCTCAATTTCTCCAAACATTATCTGCAATACAAAAAACATCTCGGTTAGAGCCCTCTTAGCCCCTCCCTACTGCAACTCACACTACTGATATTTGATATATTTCATCGTCATCTTCCAAGCGAACGGGGTACCATCCACAGTATCATGACATTCACTTTATGTCCAATAGTCCCTCACACCATATACATGATATCTTGTCTACATCCTCACCACTTGAGAACAATAACACTTACCCATAGATAGTTCCGCTTGTCACCTACTAGGACCCCTTGTATTCATTCATTTTTCACTGCGACGAAGATATATTGTATGAACTCACTACCCCTTATTTCCCTTGGAATGCAGTCCATCATCAAGCACTTTTTATTTCATAGGAGGCCTTTCACCCTCCTATCCAAGCCTCCATGTGCATAATCGTAACCAAGGATTTTATTCCTTCAGGACATATAGATTGGTTCAATAACCATATCCCTGCCCCAAATTCTTTTGAACAAGGAAACATGGCCAACATCTCCCCAACCATCAAAATTGACATTTCCATTAAACCAGGAATCATATAGGAAATCACCAATAGTGTCGCATGCTCCCCTAAAGAACTCATTTCTTAAAAAGATCTATTTCAGGAATAATGGGATATTTTTTCTTGGTCATATACAAAAATGCCTGACCTAGATCCTTCTATTGTTGAACATCGAATCGACACTTGGCCTGATGTCACCCCTGTTCATCAAAAGAAATTCCCCCTTCACCCATCAAAAGATGCAACTATCAAATCCAAAATTGACAAGTTATGCACTGCTGGTTTCATTTACTTCATGGGTCTCCAACCCCATCCCCGTGAACAAAAAATAGGGAACTATTCACATTTTCACCGAATTTCGTGATCTCAACCATTCTTGTCCCAAAGACAATTTCCCAACCTCGTTCATCGACCAAATCATGAATTACTATGATGACCATGAGGCATTCTCCTTTATGGATGGTTTGTTTAGCTACAATCAAATTTAAATCCATCCAATAGATCAATATAAAACCACTTTTACCACCCCTTGGGGTACCTTTTCTTATCACGTCATGCCTTTCAGACGTAAGAACACAGGTGCTACATTTCAATGGGCCATGACCTATGTTTTTCATGATATTTCTCACATCATCCTTGCTTATTTGGATGATTTCACTGCTCAGTCCAAAAAGCGAACCCAACATTTCGACGACTTACACATCGTTTTTCAATGATTTCACCATTATAACATCCACTTGAACCCCCTCAAGTGTGTATTTTGTGTCACTTCCAAGTGCCTCCTTGGGTTTATTGTCTCCCAACATGACATCACTGTGGACCCCCTCAAGATCCAAGCTATCATAGAAATTCCACCACCTAGGAATTTACGCCAACTGCAAATCCTACAAGGCAAAGCCAAATTTTTACATCGCTTTGTCCTATATTATGCCACTCACATGCATGGTTTTCTCTTCTTACTTCATCATGATATCCCATTTTGATTGGACGAACATGCTCAATTTTTTTTTGATGATTTAAAATCCACCTTATCTAATGATCCTTTGATTAGTCCCCCAGACTATGATCACGATTACATCCTCTATTTGTCAACCTCAACTGTCTCAGTAGTAAGAGTCCTCATCCAACTAGGGGATGATGTACCTGAACATGTCATTTACTACATTAGTAAAAACTTTTCAGGGCCACCCTTGAAGTATACTCATGATGAGAAACTCGCATTAATAGTTGTCCTCGTAGTCCAAAAACTACGACATTATATCCTACTTCAAACTACCAATGTCATAGAATATTCCAACCCCATGCAATACTTTCTTAGTTGACGACATATTAATGGAAATTTTTCTTGATGTATCATCATCCTCTAGGAATACGATCTAGAATTCTATACTCCCAAAAGAAAGAAAGCTCTCGTCCTAGCTGGAATCATTATGGATTTTCCCTTGGACAATAAAACTTCCCCATTAATGAGAATTTCCCCAACGAACACCACTTCTTCATCCCCTCTAATGACCCATGGTACGATGACCTTCTTGTCTACCTTTGTACATAGAAGTTTGGGTCTCATATTTCACGATGATCTTCAACGTATTCTCCATCATCCCCCTTGATACCACCTCATTGAAGATGTTCTCTATCGATGTGGGGTCGACACCATTATTCATTGATGTCTGACCATCGACGAAGCTAATAGAGTCTTGAATTATTTCCGCGATGATGCTTGTAGTGGGAACCTCTCGGGTATTTGAACCACCAAAAAAATCATTCGAGATGGGTACTTATGGCCCACTTTGTTTCATGACTACATCCACGTTGTTAAGTGATGGGACAAATTCTAGCTATATGCAAACAAAGCACGAGTGCCACCAACTCTTCTACATCCAATTATCATCGATGACCCCTTCTGTAAATGAGGCATATAATTCATGAATTTCCACTCTCCATCCAACAATGGAAATAAGTACATTCTCATGGAAGTAGATTACTTCACCAAATGGGTCGAAGCCATGCCCACATTTAACAACACCGTTGACACAAAAATGCATTTTTTCTTTAACCACATCATTAACTGACTCAGAGTCCCAATACAGTTAGTGTCTGATCATGGTAAGAAAATTGAGAATGAGATCTTTGCAAAACTCTCCTCAAAGTTAGGCTTCACCCATGATTTTTCCTCCCCATACTACCCTCATTCCAATGGACAAGTCGAGGCTATCAACAAATTCCTCAAAACCATGCTACAATGTATTGTCAACAAACATAAGATCAATTGACATCATATGTTGTTTTCCTCCTTATGGGATTATCGCACGGTAGTCAAACTGCCACTGGTTTTACACCATTCCACCTCATCCATGGGATCGAATCCACCCTTCCTATCGAGTGCAAAATCCCCATGTTATGCATTACCATAGAACTATTACCTGACACTACTCCAATGGAACAACTCCTGCTGACCTTAGAGTTGCTTGATGAAGATCATTGATCTTCATTACAAAACAATGAGGTAGCTAAAAAATGGTCCAAATTCACTTTCGATTGCCATGTCAACCTTCGCTCATTTAACTAAGGTGATCTCGTGTTAGCCTATGATATTGCCAATGACACTCTCGACCATGGGAAATTCGAGTCATTATGGCATGGACCCTTCACCATCCAACATTGTCTCACTAAAGGTGCTTACATATTGGCCTCCCTAGAAGGATACCCTCTCAATGAACCCATCAACAGGTTGTAATTAAAGAAGTTTTACTCCTAAGTGTAGCCCCCCTACCTTAGGTTTCTCTTTGTACACATTTGTAGAATTTTTAGTCTTCTTTATCGACACTACTCCTCATGCCGCATCTATCATTCATGTTATTGATACATGCATTATCCATTAGCCTACCACATCAGTTACGCTGATGGTGCCAGCCGCTAGACCCATAATCTTGCTTCGGCTGCTTGGGCCCTCTATAATCCGTCACATGTCCTTCTCCACTCTAGTTGCATATGTTTGGGCTTGACCACCAACAACCAAGCTGAATATGATGTTTTCATTGGTCTCCTCGCTAAGGCCAGTCACCGCCACATTCGTCACCTTAAATTTCTATTAGATTCCCATCTTGTCGTCCTGCAGCTCAATAATGTATATCATGTTCACGATCCTTGTCTCTTTCACAAATACCTGCAAGTTAGAATCTTATCTCACAACTTTGATTCCATCACATTTACACATATTCCAAGACAATTTAATCAAGTAGTATATCACATGAATAACCTAGGGTTATATTGACATTTATCACATTAAACATCATTTTATACATAACATCATATATTTCTCACAACACATAGAAAAGGCATCATACATAAGAACATAACACAAAAAGACATGAACGATCTAAAATATATCCATATATATATCATCAAATGTCAAGTGTTTACAAAAAATGCACATGTACAATTTCCCATAGGCTCTTGAGTCCCCTCATCCATATGAGTACAAAAAATGGGTATCCAATACCCTATACAAAACTGGTCCCATAAAACCATATATATACAAACATCGACACTCAAGGTGCCCCCAGTGCTACCACCCTAGGTCCTATGTCGGTCAGAGGTGCCCCACCAGTTGGGGGCCCTCTAGGTCCAGGAAGCAGTCAACTAGTCATTGCTTCCCCTGCCACTATTTTTTGATGGATCCTACTATGCCACTCCACCGGTAGTCCCACACACTGCTCCAAGACCTACTTGTCCTAGATGTGGGCCCACATTCCCTCATGTACACCCTATAGAACCCACTAGAAGCATCGACGTAGGTCCTCCAACATCACCTTGACATCTTCCTGTGGATCTCTCACTGGTCCAACACCAATGTCATCTCATCATTGCCTCTATCCAACCCTCAGCTCTACAGGTGTCGTTTGAGTTCGCCCTTGGTGAGCCAACTCCCTGATAACCTCTACCTCTCGCCCTCAGGGTCCCACATCTACAAAAAAACATAAGAGATAGTGTCATCATCCATATACATATATAATCAATTATATCTATCAAAATCACAAAACATACAACTATAACCCAAACACATACCTCACTGATCCCAGTCCTCCCAAAGAGGTAGCATCATATATGAATCATGGTGGTAGTCCATACCCACGTATGGATACCTCAGAATAACCTGTGGCATCTAGTGCCACACTTGAGCCACCATGGTTGTGAAATAATGACCACACTCCCCACCTCCATGTCGGGCCAACACATGGGCCCACCACATCAGTTGCGGCTCTCGTCGCCCTGTGGGCTCAAGAAAAATCATCGAGTGAAAGAGAGGAACCCTCTCTAAGAACTAGGCCACCAGAGCAGACCCGAAAGTTAAGTCACTAGAGTCAGATCCTCGACAACGGTTCATATATCCTGTCATCTTGGTGTGCATAAGAACACCGCACACAAACAGATCCCCATCCATGACCTTCTCTACAAACCTCACTTGACCACCAATGATCCATTGAGTCCCTAGGGATATGTAGATCCTAACCACCATAGCTACGATGCAATCCATCAATAGGTCATCAATAGCCTCAATATAGATGATTGAACATGACATAGGGTTCGACCTAGTGCAGTGGAGAGCCGTTAGGCTACCCAGCTCGATCCTCCCCCGATAGTTGGGGATTGATAGGAAGGGCCATCCCACGGAATGGGAGCCCCATCAAGAAATACACATCCTCTGTGGCCAAGAATGTCAGCTCCTCCCCTCTAACAATGAAGTGTTTCATATTAGTGCTCCACATCCCGATCAAATACTAAAGTAGGAACTCCTGTGACTATATCAGAGAACTTGAGAAACCCGTGGGATACCAAGTATCTCCTCACACCCAAATGCGCTCTCACCACCTCCCATAAATGGTCCCAGTCGCGCTCTCTCCAATGCACCAACATCATGCTATAGGAGTGGGTTGATCACCTGCATCCACACAGAAATGCTTGATCAGCCTCATCATCCATAAAAAAGAATCAAAATATCTAAAATTACAAACCCTTATCCTTGCCCACGGTGCATGGATTTCACCCAGACAGGTGCACACATGCACACACCTATTCTTTGAACAATTGTGCACTAATGCGCAATTGTCTGAGAAACATCCATGCATGAGTGGGTGGATTTCAGTTAGACAAGCAGGCGTCTCATACTCTCATGTTTTCCCAACCCTCGCACCCACATGCGCGGATTTGGCAAACATATCCACACATTATTTGAGGGAAATTGAGTTATACCCATGCACATGTGCATGATTATTCCTCCTTTTCCCGTGCATTGGTGGGCCCCTACCCTAAAACCCCCTTGTACAACCCTCTGTACAACCCATACCTACAAACTAGGAAATTGACACAATGCAGGAGGATAGGACCACTAACATGTCTCTCACCACTCCTGGATTCCCTCAAAATAAACCATATGGTAAGCACCCTTTTCTAAGACATATTTCACAATGAAATGTTTGAACCACATGGGTTTGAACTTGCCTTCCCCCAAGATATTTTTGTCTTGGTCATAGACCAAGAAAAGATCTCCTTTGGAGAAAATCTGAGGGTGAAAAAACCGATCATATTGAAACTTGACCCATTGCTTATGATCCTCGTTAGCCAAGTCTGCGTCTCGACGCCTCTCATCGAGTTGCTCGAGATATAAAATTTGTTCCTCAAGTGGTGTAGTGTCGGGTAGTAGTTCCACTACCAACTTCGAAGAAGTGATTTGACATTCAATGGGAAAGACTGCCTCTAGTCCATAGATGAGTTGAAAAGGTGAAAAATTGGTAGCAATATTTACAGAAGTTCAATATGCCCACAATGTCGAATATAACATCAAATTCCAATTTCACTTGGCTAAATTGATCATTCATTGAAGAATAGTCTTGAAAGACTTATTCACAGCTTATGCCTGGCCATTCTCTTGTGGGTAATAGGGTGAAGAATGTTCCTATTTAAACCCAATATTTGATGTGAATTTCATCATCATTTTTTTCTCAAAGTGACTACCATGGTCGGTGACAATCTCGTTCAGAATACTGAATCTAGCTACTATCTGATTGAAAACGAAAAGGGTAGCAGTTTCCCCATCATTGTTAAATGTCGGCATAGCTTTGACCCACTTAGTAAAGTAGTCTATTCCTACAATGATATAACAATGTGCCCTGGATGAATCTAGGTGACATGTAGTGAAATCAATCCCCCATTTGGTGAAGGTACCGATAACAGTAATCGGGAACATAGAAGTAGGGTGTGCCCGCATATTTCGATAGAATATTTGGCACATGTGACACTTCTTGACCGCCTCAACACAATCTTTGGTTAACGAGGGCCAGACGTATCCTACGTGAAGAATATTTTGGGTTGTTTCCAACACAAATAGATAACGACCACATGCTTTGGTATGACAATCGTTCAAAACAAGTTGTGATTCTTTGTGAATAAGACATTGTCAAAGAACGCAATCGACACCTCAAATATACAAAGTGTCATCAAGGATGATATATTTTTCCTCTTGGTGTCATATTCGTTGACACTCATCACGAGAAACAAAAGAAGGGTGCTTCAAAGTCTAAAGATACAAAAGTATATCTCCATACCAAGGGTCTGAATTTGTGATTAGAAAAATATATCCATTAATTGGTGAATCTTCGAGAGAAACATAACCTCTTTTGACCGACAATTCCGAGATTAACTCTATGAATACTAAGGACTTTTTAGATTTTACCGAAATGAAATCCAAGTCAAAATCCTGAAAGATAACTATCCACTGAATAATGTTTCTGCCAATGACACGTCGCATTAACACATATTGAAATGGATTGATGAAGACAACGCCAGTGTTCTTGCGAATTAATATATAGTGATGGAACCATTGGACAGCGTTAACAAATGCAAAATAGAGTTTCTCAACATGTGAATAGTTGAGTTTCGGTCCTACTAGGCCTCAGCTAAGATAATAGATAGCGTTATCTTCGAGCACTTCATTCTCTTGTACCAAGACCATTCCAATTGTGGAGTCTATGAAAGCCACATATAACAAGAAATAATTGTCATAATTAAGATGTCTAAGTAGAGGGGCATACATCAGAGCACATTTCAACACATCAAAAGAGCATTGATTTGCTTCATCCCAACAAAATGGGACTCCCTTTTTTAAAAGACACATGAACACTTTCCTAATCTCTCCATAATTAGCCACAAAATGTTGAAGAAAATTTTCTTTCCCCTGTAATATTTGAAGTTGGGGAATTGTGCATAGGTGAGGAAATTGAACTATTTCCTCAACCTTAATAGGATCAACCATGATCCATTTTTTTGACATGATGAAACCAAATAAATGACCCAATGTCAAACAAAAAATGTACTTCTTTGGATTCAAGTGAATCCAATAGTAGCGATGCATCTTGAATATTAGTCGTAAATGGGCGGGATGATCATATATCTTGCAAGAAAGTGATGTGAAATCATCTAGGTACGCCTCAACTATGTATTTGAGGTCATGAAAATAAAATGACATGGCCTGTTGAAAAGTAGCTCCAACATTCTTCAGGTCAAAAGTTATTTTTCAATACACAAAAGTACCCCAAGGAAAAATAAAAGCTGTTTTATATTGGTCCTTGGGTTTGATTTTAATTTGATTATACCTCGAAAAACAATCAATGAAAGAAAATACCTCGCAACCTGCACATTCATCAATGATCTCGTCAATAAATGGGATTGGAAAATTGTCTTTCAGGAAAGTTTTGTTCAAATCATGCAAATCCATACATACGTTAATCGTGGCTTGCTTCTTGTTGATAGGAGCATGGTTCGATACCCATTCCATCAATTGCAAGGGGTAGATGAAACCAACTTTGAGGAGTTTCTATACATCATCCTTTATTGTCATTGCTTTGCGAGGACTGGTCGAGTGAAGCTTATTTCAGATAGGTTTAACATCAAGATAAGTCGTGCTTTTTTGTTCAACAATTCATGGGTTGATGCCTGACATCTCCTCATAAGACCAGGAAAAAACGTCCTGGAATTATTTAAACAACTCAGTGTAGATTTGAATCTCTTCGGGGGACACATCCACTTCGACGAAGAAATTATCCATGATGCCAGGAGTTTTGGAGATATCAATAGGAATCATCTCAACAATAATTTCCATGCTGCCATCAACATATAGTTTGTTCATATCCAGAGGATTAATAGGATAAGGGTTGTCTCCATTCATGGTCATTACAAACTCTCTTTACTCTATTCTCTTGAGCTCTGGAAGAAAATAATATCTATGGTGAAGATCATCTCAAGGTCTGTTTGGACTCATCATTGCCTCCATAATTNCAATAACGTATATCATGTTCATGATCCTTGTCTCTTTCACAAATACCTGCAAGTTAGACTCTTATCTCACAACTTTGATTCCATCACATTTACACATATTCCAAGACAATTTAATCAAGTAGTATATCACATGAATAACCTAGGGTTATATTGGCATTTATCACATTAAACATCATTTTATACATAACATCATATATTTCTCACAACACATAGAAAAGGCATCATACATAAGAACATAACACAAAAAGACATGAACGATCTAAAATATATCCATATATATATCATCAAATGTCAAGTGTTTACAAAAAATGTACATGTACAATTTCCCATAGGCTCTTGAGTCCCCTCATCCATATGAGTACAAAAAATGGGTATCCAATACCCTATACAAAACTAGTCCCATAAAACCATATATATACAAACATCGACACTCAAGGTGCCCCCAGTGCTACCACCCTAGGTCCTATGTCGGTCAGAGGTGCCCCACCAGTTGGGGGCCCTCCAGGTCCAGGAAGCAGTCAACTAGTCATCGCTTCCCCTGCCACTATTTTTTGATGGATCCTACTATGCCACTCCACCGGTAGTCCCACACACTGCTCCAAGACCTCCTTGTCCTAGATGTGGGCCCACATTCCCTCATGTACACCCTATAGAACCCACTAGAAGCACCGACGTAGGTCCTCCAACATCACCTTGACATATTCCTGTGGATCTCTCACTGGTCCAACACCAATGTCATCTCATCATTGCCTCTGTCCAACCCTCAGCTCTGTAAGTGTCGGTTGAGTTCGCCCTTGGTGAGCCAACTCCCTGATAACCTGTACCTCTCGCCCTCAGGGTCCCACATCTACAAAAAAACATAAGAGATAGTGTCATCATCCATATACATATATAATCAATTATATCTATCAAAATCACAAAACATACAACTATAACCCAAACACATACCTCACTGATCCCAGTCCTCCCAAAGAGGTAGCATCATATATGAATCATGGTGGTAGTCCATACCCACGTATGGATACCTCAGAATAACCTGTGGCATCTAGTGCCACACTTGAGCCACCATGGTTGTGAAATAATGACCACACTCCCCACCTCCATGTCGGGCCAACACATGGGCCCACCACATCAGTTGCGGCTCTCGTCGCCCTGTGGGCTCAAGAAAAATCATCGAGTGAAAGAGAGGAACCCTCTCTAAGAACTAGGCCACCAGAGCAGACCCGAAAGTTAAGTCACTAGAGTCAGATCCTCGACAACGGTTCATATATCCTGTCATCTTGGTGTGCATAAGAACACCGCACACAAACAGATCCCCATCCATGACCTTCTCTACAAACCTCACTTGACCACCAATGATCCATTGAGTCCCTAGGGATATGTAGATCCTAACCACCATAGCTACGATGCAATCCATCAATAGGTCATCAATAGCCTCAATATAGATGATTGAACATGACATAGGGTTCGACCTAGTGCAGTGGAGAGCCGTTAGGCTACCCAGCTCGATCCTCCCCCGATAGTTGGGGATTGATAGGAAGGGCCATCCCACGGAATGGGAGCCCCATCAAGAAATACACATCCTCTGTGGCCAAGAATGTCAGCTCCTCCCCTCTAACAATGAAGTGTTTCATATTAGTGCTCCACATCCCGATCAAATACTAAAGTAGGAACTCCTGTGACTATATCAGAGAACTTGAGAAACCCGTGGGATACCAAGTATCTCCTCACACCCAAATGCGCTCTCACCACCTCCCATAAATGGTCCCAGTCGCGCTCTCTCCAATGCACCAACATCATGCTATAGGAGTGGGTTGATCACCTGCATCCACACAGAAATGCTTGATCAGCCTCATCATCCATAAAAAAGAATCAAAATATCTAAAATTACAAACCCTTATCCTTGCCCACGGTGCATGGATTTCACCCAGACAGGTGCACACATGCACACACCTATTCTTTGAACAATTGTGCACTAATGCGCAATTGTCTGAGAAACATCCATGCATGAGTGGGTGGATTTCAGTTAGACAAGCAGGCGTCTCATACTCTCATGTTTTCCCAACCCTCGCACCCACATGCGCGGATTTGGCAAACATATCCACACATTATTTGAGGGAAATTGAGTTATACCCATGCACATGTGCATGATTATTCCTCCTTTTCCCGTGCATTGGTGGGCCCCTACCCTAAAACCCCCTTGTACAACCCTCTGTACAACCCATACCTACAAACTAGGAAATTGACACAATGCAGGAGGATAGGACCACTAACATGTCTCTCACCACTCCTGGATTCCCTCAAAATAAACCATATGGTAAGCACCCTTTTCTAAGACATATTTCACAATGAAATGTTTGAACCACATGGGTTTGAACTTGCCTTCCCCCAAGATATTTTTGTCTTGGTCATAGACCAAGAAAAGATCTCCTTTGGAGAAAATCTGAGGGTGAAAAAACCGATCATATTGAAACTTGACCCATTGCTTATGATCCTCGTTAGCCAAGTCTGCGTCTCGACGCCTCTCATCGAGTTGCTCGAGATATAAAATTTGTTCCTCAAGTGGTGTAGTGTCGGGTAGTAGTTCCACTACCAACTTCGAAGAAGTGATTTGACATTCAATGGGAAAGACTGCCTCTAGTCCATAGATGAGTTGAAAAGGTGAAAAATTGGTAGCAATATTTACAGAAGTTCAATATGCCCACAATGTCGAATATAACATCAAATTCCAATTTCACTTGGCTAAATTGATCATTCATTGAAGAATAGTCTTGAAAGACTTATTCACAGCTTATGCCTGGCCATTCTCTTGTGGGTAATAGGGTGAAGAATGTTCCTATTTAAACCCAATATTTGATGTGAATTTCATCATCATTTTTTTCTCAAAGTGACTACCATGGTCGGTGACAATCTCGTTCAGAATACTGAATCTAGCTACTATCTGATTGAAAACGAAAAGGGTAGCAGTTTCCCCATCATTGTTAAATGTCGGCATAGCTTTGACCCACTTAGTAAAGTAGTCTATTCCTACAATGATATAACAATGTGCCCTGGATGAATCTAGGTGACATGTAGTGAAATCAATCCCCCATTTGGTGAAGGTACCGATAACAGTAATCGGGAACATAGAAGTAGGGTGTGCCCGCATATTTCGATAGAATATTTGGCACATGTGACACTTCTTGACCGCCTCAACACAATCTTTGGTTAACGAGGGCCAGACGTATCCTACGTGAAGAATATTTTGGGTTGTTTCCAACACAAATAGATAACGACCACATGCTTTGGTATGACAATCGTTCAAAACAAGTTGTGATTCTTTGTGAATAAGACATTGTCAAAGAACGCAATCGACACCTCAAATATACAAAGTGTCATCAAGGATGATATATTTTTCCTCTTGGTGTCATATTCGTTGACACTCATCACGAGAAACAAAAGAAGGGTGCTTCAAAGTCTAAAGATACAAAAGTATATCTCCATACCAAGGGTCTGAATTTGTGATTAGAAAAATATATCCATTAATTGGTGAATCTTCGAGAGAAACATAACCTCTTTTGACCGACAATTCCGAGATTAACTCTATGAATACTAAGGACTTTTTAGATTTTACCGAAATGAAATCCAAGTCAAAATCCTGAAAGATAACTATCCACTGAATAATGTTTCTGCCAATGACACGTCGCATTAACACATATTGAAATGGATTGATGAAGACAACGCCAGTGTTCTTGCGAATTAATATATAGTGATGGAACCATTGGACAGCGTTAACAAATGCAAAATAGAGTTTCTCAACATGTGAATAGTTGAGTTTCGGTCCTACTAGGCCTCAGCTAAGATAATAGATAGCGTTATCTTCGAGCACTTCATTCTCTTGTACCAAGACCATTCCAATTGTGGAGTCTATGAAAGCCACATATAACAAGAAATAATTGTCATAATTAAGATGTCTAAGTAGAGGGGCATACATCAGAGCACATTTCAACACATCAAAAGAGCATTGATTTGCTTCATCCCAACAAAATGGGACTCCCTTTTTTAAAAGACACATGAACACTTTCCTAATCTCTCCATAATTAGCCACAAAATGTTGAAGAAAATTTTCTTTCCCCTGTAATATTTGAAGTTGGGGAATTGTGCATAGGTGAGGAAATTGAACTATTTCCTCAACCTTAATAGGATCAACCATGATCCATTTTTTTGACATGATGAAACCAAATAAATGACCCAATGTCAAACAAAAAATGTACTTCTTTGGATTCAAGTGAATCCAATAGTAGCGATGCATCTTGAATATTAGTCGTAAATGGGCGGGATGATCATATATCTTGCAAGAAAGTGATGTGAAATCATCTAGGTACGCCTCAACTATGTATTTGAGGTCATGAAAATAAAATGACATGGCCTGTTGAAAAGTAGCTCCAACATTCTTCAGGTCAAAAGTTATTTTTCAATACACAAAAGTACCCCAAGGAAAAATAAAAGCTGTTTTATATTGGTCCTTGGGTTTGATTTTAATTTGATTATACCTCGAAAAACAATCAATGAAAGAAAATACCTCGCAACCTGCACATTCATCAATGATCTCGTCAATAAATGGGATTGGAAAATTGTCTTTCAGGAAAGTTTTGTTCAAATCATGCAAATCCATACATACGTTAATCGTGGCTTGCTTCTTGTTGATAGGAGCATGGTTCGATACCCATTCCATCAATTGCAAGGGGTAGATGAAACCAACTTTGAGGAGTTTCTATACATCATCCTTTATTGTCATTGCTTTGCGAGGACTGGTCGAGTGAAGCTTATTTCAGATAGGTTTAACATCAAGATAAGTCGTGCTTTTTTGTTCAACAATTCATGGGTTGATGCCTGACATCTCCTCATAAGACCAGGAAAAAACGTCCTGGAATTATTTAAACAACTCAGTGTAGATTTGAATCTCTTCGGGGGACACATCCACTTCGACGAAGAAATTATCCATGATGCCAGGAGTTTTGGAGATATCAATAGGAATCATCTCAACAATAATTTCCATGCTGCCATCAACATATAGTTTGTTCATATCCAGAGGATTAATAGGATAAGGGTTGTCTCCATTCATGGTCATTACAAACTCTCTTTACTCTATTCTCTTGAGCTCTGGAAGAAAATAATATCTATGGTGAAGATCATCTCAAGGTCTGTTTGGACTCATCATTGCCTCCATAATTNTGCAAATATTGGTCTAGAAGGGGAAGGGATTTTGGAAGAGTTTATTTGTTCTCTTTCTTGATGTTGGAATGAGACCCCAAGACCTCTTTATATATCACAAAAAAGATGGTTATTCAGTTTGGGGATGGGCTACAATGGGTACAATGGTTAGGAAAACTCCAATAGCCCATTAACTCCACCAAATTCCTTGTAACTTTTTATTCTTTGTAACTTTTGGAGGTAAGCATGGTCTATATAGAATGCATCTCACATATGTACGTGGGATGTCTAGTATGTAGATAGCATGTGTACATGGACAGTAGTGCAATAGGACACATACATGCTCCAAAAAATGTTTTTTAAAGAGAGATCCTCAACAGTAATTTGGAAGATTGTGTATGTAGAAAGAAGAATGCCATGTATGCATAGGTAGGGAATTTTTGGGATATAAAATCCTCCATCACAAAGATGTTTCAGTCCCTCGGATTTGGCTCTAGATGTGTCTCCATGATGAACATGATTTTCTCAAATTCCACAGCATTTATTTCAACAAATAGTTCCCTCGTAGAGTGCATAGTTCTTCATCATTTGTTCAAGAAAGGCTTCCCCATTGATCTATATGTTTATGAGTTTGTTTTTGATTCCATGGGAGATTTAATGAAAGTTTCCAAGATGCAAGGGAAAATTAGAGGCATTTCTCTTCTTGATTATTCAAATATGCTAAACAATCATTTTGTAGACATTTTTTTTCTATCAATTAGTGTTTATCAAGGGTCAATCAAGGATACAAGGGGTTGTCTTGACCTCTTATGTGCTTCTTTGGGTATTGATGGTGGTGAGAAAACAATTTCTTCTATATTCTAAGTCTTGATGATCCTCTAGGTTGGATTTTGTCTATGTGGAACTAAATTTTGCCAGGTGTTTGCACTCTTTTCATCAATGTGTGAGCAAAAAGTGAGTGCTTACATCCCTAGTTGGGCTCTGCTAGTCATGAAAGCTGTGATGTAAAAGGTTAGAAAGAAAACAACTAAGCTATTAACAAGAATTAAACAAAAACTAAATAAAACTATGAACATAGAAATAAAAACAAAAACAAATGACAATGGACCAATATCACCA